>VXBI01014073.1:3791451-3888869 GCA_013397375.1 Toxostoma redivivum | reverse complement strand
TTTTTTAGTTAGAATTGGGATTGAATACAAATGCACAAGAGATAGAATTTCATGCTTGGACTTAGATATCTATTTATTAATTTTTATCTATGTTACAGTGAATGCTGCAGCACTTTTAGCTAACAAGCTAAAAATGGTGAAATGGCCATGTATCTCTGTTGTTACAAGGTCTTTTAAGGCTTAATTAAGAACTAATACTTAAGTTATTTTTACTTTTGACCTAATGACCAAACACGCGTGACCTGCAGTGCAGCATTTTCTATCCAATCACAAAAGTGCCACTTATACCCATGAAGAAAATGAAGAAGAAAGAAAACCTCTGCCTTAAAACCTCCATCTTGCCTGTTATATATTACTATATTCTAAAACCCTAAATTCCAAATTCTTTACCATGTGACACTACACATTCCTATTCAAACTACACACCAGTGATTCTAGTTCTATCATTCGATTTTGGAAGCCTTCTCCAAGGTCTCTGGTCAAAAGCAGTGTTCTTTTGGGGGTCAGTGCCTGACATCACAGAAAGTTTGAAGCTCCCACTTTCCTGGGTTCCAACATCTCCCCCTTCTGTTATTTTGCCCTGCATCCTTTTTCCTCAAAGGCAGATCATCCCACTCTCAAAACAAAGCCAGGCTGTTTGCTCTTGGTGTGGGGTGACCCATGTGTGACTCCATGTCTTAGCTGCAAAGAGCTGCTATTCTTGGTCCTGCACTGTGCCTTGTGGAGTTGTTGCTCCCTAAATAACCACTGCAGTTACTCGTAGTCTAGAGATGCAGAAAACCTCTTCACAGTGCAAAGGTAAACTGGCCTACATTGCCAGGAAATTGCTTACAGTGTGAAATGCTATATTTGTGTCACCCAGGCTAAAAGATTTGATGCTTTTTATAAGGTTGCAATCAGTTTTATATATCTTATTGATTTTAAAAGCCTTCTGTGACTCTGTTGGCTTAAAAAGCTGTTTGACCTTCAGATATTATATCTAGTTCACATTTGTGGATTTTGTTAGAAGATTTGAGAGGTATGGGGAAATTTTAATTGTATTTTTAAATTTTATCATATTTATACTTTTAATCCAGATCTGTTAGACACAAATTAATATTGTAGACAGATGGTAACTTATTGCAAACCACTTCTAAACAGATAGAACATCAGTGCTGTTTTCAGTCTTAACTCCAAATGTGTTCTGGTCTGATGACTTGAGAAATGGAGACTAAAGGTGATGTAATATTGCAAATACCTTATATCAACAAGAAGCTTAAGGAGGGGCTGATTTTGTCCAGTGTGAAACAATCAGATGTCAAATTGTCATATTCCTAGATGTTACCTCTGGATATGTGAAGAACTGATGTGGTTACTCTTTTCTTACTCTTTGTATGATAGCTCAATGTGAAGCTTTCAAAGTTTGTGCAGTGGAGCCTGACCTATTGTTCTTTCGTTATTCTTGTTGGGAGCATCTTTGGTTTTGATAAGTGCAAGGCTCAGTCACAAATAACATGGAATGATGTAAATATATTCTGTATCCCTTCAGGTTTATAGACCACATTTTCCCCAGCTGAAACTTCTGAGTGAGTTTTAGCTCAGACAAAGTCAAGGCAAAGGTTTAATCCTGGGTTTGGAGCCTGGGTTTAGTCCCAGTGGTGAGGTGGGTATCAGCAGAAGGATGGGTGTGATTCCATCCTTGCAGCTTTGCTGCTGCTTGCACAGACATTTCTCTCCATGGAAGGCTCTGTGTGCACTATAATGTGTACAGCACCAGTGTTGTTCAAATGCAAGAGCACTTGCTCATACTAGAATATGAGTATTACTAAATCTTAACTGAATATTCTAGAAAAGTGAATGTTCATCTAACAAAATGTCAATTTCTTCAGCACTTGGACACAGAGAAAATGCCTACTTGTTTGACTATCAATTTTTAATCAACTAAAAACATCAAAATCACAGAAGCATATCAATGTGAGAATATCACTGAATGGATTATTATTCTAGAGATGTTTTTCATGCTGCCTTATCATACAGACAGAATTATAATGCATTTGTTTGTGAGCATGAATACATTAACAGCACTGGTGTGTCTCTCTCTCTGCTTGCTCATTCTGTATTTTCACTCCGTGGTTTAGACTGCAGAGGAGACTTCAGTATTATGAACATTTTACAGATTTCAGTCTCCAAACATCAGTAACGCTAAATGTCTGCTACTAAGCCTGAAGACAAAGCCTTGAAAATTTCTCTGGTTTTGTTGATTTTTTTTTTCCCCCCTTAAAATTACTAGATCTATAAAAAACTCTCCTTTCCTGGATCGGCTGCCTGGTTGCTGGCGTGGCCTTCTCTGTAAGTAGGACTGGATCTGTGTCAGTGGGTAGCTTGTGCCTTGGCTCATAAGTAGCTTAACAACTCCAAACGAGTGGCTATTAGTAGGCAGATTGAGTGATGTGAATAAAATCATTCTGAAAGGTACAATAACAGCACTTGAAATATGCAATAGAAGTAGTTAAGTGAAATGCCTTTGATATAACTGATGATGTTATTAGTCTTAAAAGGTCTTGCTAAGATGATTTTGGAAAGTGCTAAATACATATATAGAAAAATAAAGGCAGAGCAGAACTCTGTAGTACAAGTTCCAGCTGTTCCTTTTTGTTATGACATACTTTTTGGCCAGATGGAGATTGTGACCTTACTGTTTGTTAAGCAGTACATAGTTCCTCTGTTTTTATGTAAAGTGTGACTAGTTTTTTTAATACCATGGATTTTTAGCAGTAATCATTGAAGTGGTGGTGGCTATGATGTGTGTACATGCTGCATAAATACATATGGTCAATTAATTTTAAGTGCAGAAAGGAAATGTTATGTAAAATAAAAGTAAATTTATAATTAACATGCTGTAAACTTCTGCCTGTTACATTATGTGTGCAAGGAGGTGTGCAGCTTCTGAATAGTGCTGCAGCTTGATTGTATTTGCTGTCAGTTGCAAAAGAAAATGGAAATCCTGTGTTGCTTAGAGTAGTATTTCATATACTGTGTGCCCCAGAAGCATGTGAACAACACAGCATAATATTGTACAATAAATATGAACAATATGGAGATAATTGGAGCAGAGATCCAATAAAAGAGAAAACTGTAAAATAGGCTCTACAGCAGTCTGAAACTGTATCGACATTCAAAACGGGGGATGGAAAACTTAATACTGTTGCACAGTGCCAGGCTTTGCTTGATGCTGAAGTGTCACAGGAAGCTGAAGGTCTGTTTATAGGGTAGTTTATAGCTTGTACTGCTTATAAGAGCTGCAGGGGAGAAAAGAGTTAATGTCTTGAACAATTATTTATGGCCTTGCCTTTGTTACTTTCTCACTTCCAGGAAACAAAGCTTTAAACAAAGACAAGCTGTTGGAGGGATGCTCTAGATCCTTGCTAGTAACAAGGGCCTTGCTATTGCTCCTTAGTAGATTACCTAATTCTAATATTAGAGCATTCTCACTCTCTTCTTTTCACTTCATTATCATGTGTTGAACTTGGCAGAGAGTAATTCATCATTGCTGCAGTGAGGTGTGGAGAGCAGGTACAGTCAGAGTGCTGCTGTGCAAGGGCTGCACAAATACCAGCTCCTGTTCTCAAGGGTGCAGAGCAAACAGGCAGCAGAGGGAACAGAAACTAAAATCAAAGACTGATTTCCTGACTGACCTGGTACCCTGTGAGTGCTTGTTGGTTCTCTGCTGTCCCATCAGCTTGGAGGCTGTCCTCCAGCAATCACAGGTTTGCTTTGCACAGTGTGCCTGGCTCTTCCCATCATAGCCTTTTTCACAGGGTTTCACAGTGCTGGTAGTGAGCTGACATCCCTCCTTTTCCCATATTCCCCTTATTTTCACCTGGTGCCCTGCACAGAGCCACTCTGGTGCTGGGAAGGCTCTTAGGAGCAGACTCAGGCCACTGCTGGGAAGAATGGAGGAACTGCTTAGAAATCTCTCTGGACATCATTTGGTAAGAAAGCAAATGCTATTTTATATTTACTGCCAGGCTTTAACCTGAAGGGTACCTCTTCCCAACTTCTGCCACTAAAGGTAAATTGTACCCTTTTTTCCTCACTGATTTTCCCCACTGAAGTTAGGTCCTACATATCTTTCACACGAGCTATTCTACTTTCATGTGATGCTAGTTGGAACTTTCCCCCAGGAGATCTGGCAGTATTCTGTGTGAGGCTGGCACATAGAAAATGTGGGCAAACCACTTCCACGGCTGTACATGATCACTCATCTAAAGGAGGATTCGGCAGTGTCTGTTAAACTAAAGGATTTTCAGCTTAAAGAATTTAAATATAATTTTGTTGAGAAAATTGTTCATCGCTTTCACAAATAGCTTTTATTGATACAGCTGTTCTTCTTTAAAGAAAGCACTCTCTGTATCCTCATTTCCATATTAACAGGATCAAAGAATGCCCTTTGTAGCTTTTGGATGCTGCAGGAATGCTGACGTTCTGATAGCAAATAGTCAGACTTGCAGTCATCTCTTTCCATTTAAAAAGGTGACAATATTTGGAAATGGTTCCAAAGAAAAATCTCTCAGTCTTCAAAAAAAGGGGGTTTTGCCTTCTGGGTTAGACTCTAGTTGTCTTGTGGTGTGCTCTAAGTCCAACTCATTTGTTTCCTCTCCTGTTTTGGATATTTTCCAAAATGAGCTTGATTAGAGGAGATCATGGAAATGCCACACTTGGGTATATTTAAGCCATATAAATGCATACAAATACAGTGAGGAAACTTGCTCGGTGTTCAGTCCAATTCTCAGATGGTGCCAGGACTAATGAAGGACTTACCATGAAATCCTTTTCAGTCCTACTTCCTGCTCTCCTGATGCTTATAATTCTGCAAGCTGCAAGTCTGGGACTGTGGGTGAGACCTTATCCTGTTCCTAAAGCCACATGCAAATCTGTTGATTCTTACGGTGTGCTTTGAAGTAGTATCATGTCCTGTCTAGAAAATCTGTTTGTTTTTCAAAAGGTACCCATTCTGTACAAGGACAGTTTTACCCAGTATTCAGGCAAAATAAAAGGCCCATTGGGAAATGCATGGAAAAGGTTTTTAACACAGTCCAACTTCTTTTTCCTAATCGAAGCCTGAATTCTTAGAGGGATGCTTTAGGTTACGTCACAATGATATTTTTGGTGCTTCATCAGATAGCAACAGGTGGAGGAAAAAGGATCTTTTTGATAATGTGAAGTGTCTGCCATTCTAATTCTAATAAGCAGAATCACTTGTACTATGATAAAGATTATAATCATCATCATTATTGTTATTATAACAAGAGGAAAATATAGTAGTGATCATGCTATGTGAAAATGCTGTTCACAGTGTCTTCTTTGCACTTTAGCAGAGATGAAATGTATTTAGTAAATCCGAGCTCTCTAGCTGGTAAGTGACAGCATGTCATTCTGGAGACTGTGTTCAGGTATTCTAAGGTCATTTAATTTCATTTTGTGGGTTGGTTTCAAAATGGGCAAGCATCCTGAAAAAACTGTGTGCTGGATATGTGGCTTCATAGTGGGATGTGCTCTTAGAAAGTGGCAATGTGCCTTTTTTACATTCTGTTGCTGTAGCTGGCAAACAGTGGCTTACTGTTTAGAAACCCATGATATTGTAACTTCAAGTGTGCAGAGGGAATGTAATCTTTGAAAGACTGGAAGTTTTTTTGAACCTTTAATGGATTTTTTTTTAAGAGAGGGAAGACCATGGGCTGTGCCTGAAATGTGTTGCTGAAAATCTTCTCTCTTGAAAACTTTTTCTCACCTTAGCTCCCTGCTCTCCAGAGACATCAATAGAAAAGCCCCCTGAGGCTCTGCACAGCAACTAAATTTTCATTTTCATTTGTTCTCCTTCAGAGTGTCCTTGGGGCTTCAGAAACTTACAGGATGAGAGAAGAGAGATGCATCTGATCCGAAGTGATAATTCACATGACATTTTGGGATATGATTCTGCAAGGCTCTAGCAGAAAAAATCTGCCCAAATTGGATCTATACTATCCCATCATCCTTATTGAGTGGTAGAGATTAAAATCTAAGACAATATTTGGTTAGCACATTTTGAATTTAAACTCAGGTGTGCTAAAAAAAAAAAAAGAATCTAAATCCACCAAAGACAAATGATTAAACTTCAGATCAAATGAAATATTTCTGTGTGTTAAAGCACATACAGAATGGCACACTATTTAAGTGCAATGCATTTGGTTTCCATGACGTCTTATCCTAGCAACACATTTCCATGTTTTGTTCTTTTCCATTCTGCCTGCCTTTTGCTGCAGAAGCTACAGAATGCAGCGTGTCAGTTGAGGTCTCTGGGTGATACTATTGTAGGAGGATTAGATAATTTTAACAACAAAATATATAGCTAGGATGGTACCTTCCACTTTGATGTGTAGACTTCTTTAAAGTGAAATTGCAACAATGTTAAATACATTAAATCTTTAAATATTGTAATTTATCTATAAACCAAATTTAATTCTAATTTATTTTGGGTATCCACAGAATTTTTATGTGTATTTTATTGATTTTGGTATAAGGTTTCCTGTGATCTGATGTCAGTCATCAGTGACTTTAGAGAGACATAAGATTTGCACAGCTTCTGAGGAGGTGAATTTTGGAAGTGGAATTAGAGTTGTATGGTGGCAGCTGTGAATTTTTCTGTGTTTTGACACCCTGTGTGCCACAGGGCTTGAAATGAGATGGCATTGTCTTTCCAGTCCTTAATAATTCCAGGTAAGGATTGCAGAAATACATAATTCTTCAACAAAAAAGAGGTCAAATACTTGGTATTTCATAGCCTGGCTGACCAGTTGCTGGGCACTGAAGCCCTGCTGTGTAATTGGAGTCCTCTGTAGTCCCTTCTTTCTGCTTTTCTGCCACTGAGACTGCTGGTGGTAATGAGTAGGCTCAGATGGGATCTGGCATTCCATGAGCACAGTGCAAAGCCTTGGAAGTGTTCCTGAATCTTTCCACTGATTTCAATGGCACTTAAAACCAGGACCTGTGTTATTACCTGAAATTGGAAAGCAAACTTACTGCCTTGAGGGTCATGTTTGATTTAAACAAATAATTTAAGTTACCTTGTAGGACAGGGGTCTACTATGTTCAGGCTGTTGAATCAGTAAGTCGTGCATTTTCTGTGTGAATAACTGCTCCACGCTATGATTCATGGCCCAATGATTAGCATTGCAGTTTTGTCTTTTAAGCATCATGAATGAGACTGGAGAGGGTAAAAAAGCAGCTTCCATACATTGCAGCAAGATACATTAAACCACCCATTTAAAAACTATAAGCTTCCCCTCTCTTGCAGACACTTTGCTGGGTCACCTCCATTTCAGTTGAAATTGTTTGTGAATAAATAAGAGTTGTGATAGTTGTAAAGATGAGGTAAAGCTTGATCCAGTGGAGTTCCCTTGCACTCTGCTTTGAATCCAATTTGAATAATTTCATATAACTTTCTCAGGAAAAAGCAAATAAAATGAGTTTTTGAAATTTCCACCCGGGTTTGGTTGGTCCCATTATGGTTGGTCACTGTATGTTGTGGCACAGCAATGTTCAGTTACTGCATTGCATTTAGGAGTGGATGTAATCAGTGGAGTTTTAGTTGAGGTTCTGGTCATCCCAGCTCAACCAGAGGGTCCTGGGCTTTGCTTTTAACATCTGGGAACTCTCCAAGTTCAAACATATGCAGCATCTCAAGTAAAATTCCAACTCTGATATAATATTGTTGTTCCTTAGAGGTGACAGTGTTTTATGTATAAAATANGGGGGGGGGGAAAATCTTGGAGGCCAGAGGGCCTGGAGAGGGAGGAGTTCTAAAGAAGAAGGAATGATCCAGAGACACAGAGAAGAATGAAACAAGGAAGAGAGTTGCTGCTGTAAAAGATCTGCTGTGAGGTCAGTCTGGGTCTGATGGAGTTGGAGCCTGCAGTCAGAGCTGAGCTGGGTGAAAGCTGTGTTCAGAGCCTGCAAACCAATACTTGGAGTCACAGTCTAGTAGGAAATAGCCAGCAGTCAGAGTCTGCAGTTGGACCCTACGCTGGGAGCTTGCTGTAGTCAGAGTCAGGATGGCTAAGTAAAGAAGAATAAAATGGGATACTTTTTGTGTTGTTGAATGAGAGTCTGTGTCTTGGCTTGTCTCTACCCCTAACAAGAGGTCTGCTGCAATATCTGCTTATCCAGATTTCATCTATTTTCACTTCCATCTCTTTAATAAACAAAATGTGTAAGTTATCGGGCTTTAAAATCTGGCATTGAACCATGGCTTTTTAATATAAGTTATTGGGATAGAGATTTGAGCTGTGTGTGTCACTGCTAGCAAAGTGCTGAGTGAAACTTGGATGATGAGGAGCTCCAGGTGAGAGTTGCCAGTGCTGCCAGGTGGGGAATGGTGCTTATGGAAAGAACCCTGGGAGGGTGGGAGCAGGGGAGAGCCCAGCTTAGGGCTGCAGTTCAGTGGTAGACCAGGTTTCTCCAGTGGTTCCTGCTGCTTCCTTTTCCCAGGCTGTGCCATCCCTGCCTCTCTGTGCCAGCGGATTGATCTGGCTTGAAAACTGCAGAATTATGTGACTGGGTCAGTTTTTGATCCATCCATGTGGCTCTACAGATTGTGTTAGTGCAGTACTGTTAGAGCAGTGATGCCTTGTGGGGGAGTGATATCTTAGGTTTTGTTTTTATATTTTTTCAGAATCTTTGCTGGTTAGTGTGTAACTCTGAAACTTCATATTAGGTGTTAGTAAGGTCTCTTCACAGGGTAGTGAGACAAAACAATCCCTTCCCAGCTAGAGAATCAATGACAACCAGTACCCAAAAAGCACAAACAGCAGTGAGGGAAAGGGGGCAAGGCAGGGGCCTGAGACTGGCTGGAAAATTGACCCCAGTATGTAGACGAACTAGAGTTTATAAAATTGTAGAAACTTGTGACTGGGATGCATCTTGGCTTTGATTTGGGTATAGCCCCGGCCAAGCTCTTGCACTGCTCAAAGTGTATCCTTTCAATAAATACCTATTTTATCTCTTTTGCTGTCTAGTCTCTGTTCCAGGTCAGCCTTTCCAAGTATCAGTTTTAGCTGTTTGAGGAGTGGCAAAGGTGGGAAGCCCTTGTTATACCGTGGCAAGTACAAAACCAGAAGCTGCTGGTGAAACAGGAGATATACTGACAGCAAGAGGAGAAATGGGAGCCTGTGGGGAGTGCGAGAGAGATGTGAGAAGGGTGGTTAGCATCTGGAGGAGGTAAATGGATTGTAGGCTCAGGGTGTGAGGTTAATACATGTGGTCAGTTGATAAGTGGTTAATGAAAGACTTTGCTTCATCTTCCATCACCTACTTGTCTGTGTCCTACATCTGATTGAAATGAAAGTCTGAGAAACACAGGGACATCTTTCCTATGTGTGAAAGTATCCACAGGCGTTTCACCTCACTTTCAGGAGGCTTTGTTCTGCTCCTGGAATTAAGAAAAAAAACCTACAGCACACAAATGGATGTTGGTTGGTGGGTTTGGCCTTCAGTGGAGTACACATACATTCATCTGATCTTTACCTTCCAACGTGCAGAAGTATTCTAAAGTAAATATTGTCTATTTCTGAACACTGCTCCACTTCTCATTGAGACCTCAGTCCTTTAAAAGACTGTTTTATTTATCTTTATTTCATCTTACTTACGGATACGTTTATCAACGTAATTTACAGTCTCCTGTTCTGTGTTCTCGTGCATTTTTGCAATACCTTATTACTCCATGGGAGAGCACAAGGTGAAATAGAATATGCGTTATTTAATATTCTGTGTATCTTACTAATAGTGGTTAGGAGTTGTTGAGGTGAAGGAGTTAACTCCTGAGACACATTTAGCAGTTGCTTTGTAAGATGGGTGTCATGGAGCACAAGTGCTGATTTCTCCATCCCTTGCTGTACTGGGCTTTTGTTTCTCTGGAGATGTGTTTCAGTGGGTGTGGAGTGATCTGAATTTGTGCACATGCACTTTGTACCACATTCCTGCCTTAATTTAGAACCTCTTGGAGACCAGCTGCAGCCTTACTTAAAAAGAGGAGAGGGTGGGTGGTTAGGGATGGAAGTGTCCTGCAGAGTAGGAACAGTCAGTTGCAGTTGTGAATGGAGATGCTTTTTTTGTCTTGTCTTGAAACTGCATGGTATACATTTAAATTTTTAAAATTCAACACTGCCTTTGGAAAACTAAAGCTATCATTTCTAAAAGTTATAGCAAGCAAAAAACCTATAATGAGATAAAACAGAGAGAGAGATGGGTGCCAGTCACAAGATTTATTAGAATTTTACAGCTGTCTTTGAAATTGTTCAGTAGAAGTAGAGGTGGTTATTAAAATGGCAGATGTTAAGTGCAATGTTTGGCTACTGATTCTTTTAGAACTGCCCTGCTAATATTTAATACCAAGAAGCTGTTTCTGTAGTGTAATTATTACGAAGAATCAGAACTTGTAGGATGTACCATTGGTGCACTTCAGGAAAACAGCAGAAAGTTTAATGAGATAGTGCTGGGAACTTGCTCATCTTTTGATAACAACCTTTTAGTCAAAACACAATAAGCATGTAAGGGCAGGGCAGAGAGGTCACTGTATTTGCCAGTTTGTTTCTAAACAAGCTTGTCAATTAAGGTAAACCTGAGCCTGGAGCCCATGACTTAACCTCCTGCTTTTACCTTCAGAGTTCTCTCCCTGACTGCCAGCATTTTGTGAAACCATCCTGATTTGTTTAGAACTGCTCGTTGTCGTATTTTTTTTAACCTTTTCCAGTGTTATCTCCTGGTGTGACTAACCAGTTCAAACAAAACAGTGCAGAAATCCTTCTCCCAGCAAGAAGGAAATAGAATCAGCTTTTAGTACCAAATTTAAGGTTTATTCCCACAGAGTTGGAATTGATTTTATTGGACATATCTTCAGGGGCTTTAAACTTCTTCCTAGGTGCACTCTCCTGTGGAGATGGGGAGGCCTCTCCCTCCCTGGGCGGAGCTGTTCTCTGCAGGGGCTGCTGGCTGACCCAGCCAGGGGCTGGAGCCCCTTTGGCCCTCCCTGCTTCCAAAACTGCAGTTGTCAGCCAGGATCCTGCCTCCCTGCCATCTGAAACAGTTCAGTGTCACTGAACACTGCCCTACTGCCAAGCACATCTTCAGGCACAGATCAAAATTACAGGTCTCTGCATTTCTCCAGCTAAAACTGTAATCTGGTAATTAAAAGTGATTTTTCCTTTCTTAAGTAACATGTTTACTTTGCACCTGTCCTCATCCTCAGGCTTGTGGCTTGAGAGAGGGCTCTTGTGAAGGGAAGGTGAAGGCTTCTGAAAATGCAAGAGATAGTTGTGACATGTTTGAGGAAGCTGATTAGCTGTAGTAGGAAGTGACAACTAGGTTAAAATTACAGGATTTCAGATACACTTGTCAGATTCCATGGTGTGCTTCAGCTGTAAGCTGCAGCAGTGCCTTACCATAACTTAAAACTTGTAATTCAGGTCCCTAAAACCAATGGTGTAGAGTATCTGCTGTGTAAAACTTAAACCTGATGCTTCAGAATTTGTGTTCTTGTGAGCATGGCAATATTTGTTTTATCTGAAGTAAGAAGATGCCGTGAAATGTAGCTTTGAAGCTGCCACTTCCCATAAAAATTGATTGGCATTTTGCAGTAGTCAGACCTGAAGGGCCAGGTTGTGGCTACTGTGTGTTAAAGGAGGTGGGTGGGGCAGGAGATTAATACTCTCTGAGTGCCCTACAAAGAGCTAGGCACATTCAGACTGTAATAATGCATTTTTGTTAAACTGGGATTTCATTCGCTAATAAACTCCAATCAGCTTCTGTGGCCAAGATCTTATGCCTTGTCTTTCATTTTGTCGACTTTTCTATTGATTCTGCCAAGCTCATTTTAAATTCCATCATTCCTTTATTCTTTTGGTTCCTTTTTAGATAACTTTGGTTTAAGTGATAACTTGGTTATTTGATCTATTTACTCTTAAATTGTGTCTTTTGGGCTATTCTTGCCAGGCTTTGTTTTTTCCTTTGTGGCTTATTGTTCCTTAATTAGAATTTCATTTAATTTTTAAGGCTCGTGAATAAATAGGTGCTTTTTTCAAGAAAAGACCAAGAACAGTATTTGCATTCATGTAACAATTTCCATCCTAATTCCCAAGCTGCAAGCCCTATGGCTTTGCTGAATTGCAGCCACCTCAGAGGAGTGTAGCAGCCAAGTAAAACCAGGCAGGAATCTGTTTTTTTTCCAAAAAGCCCCAAGCTATCTTCTTTGTCCAAGGCAGGCACAGAGGGTATGGATATTTACAGTCTCATCTGAAGGATGCAAATGAGCAGACTGGTATGAGTTAGAGGTAATTAAAACCACATATTGAGATAATCAGCCAATTTGATTCTTGCTTTATTGCAGACTGTTTTCTAATCCAAGGGACTTGTTTTTTCAGTGTTAAATTTTCTGTACACTGACCAATGCACAGAAAAGGTAGCTGTAGGTAGCCTGCTTGTCCCAGCAGAGAAGAGACGTGTTTGTGAGCATGAATGATTGGCATGCCAGTGTTTGCAGGGTGCATTTTTGTGGAGCCATGTATGGACAAATGGAGAACACATGAAAATCTGCTCTCTGCTATTTTGTTCCTCATGGAACACAGAGCAGAGCTGAGCCTGTAGAGTTTTTTGGCACTTGGAAATGTCCAGGGCGAGGATTTATTGTATCAAAAATTATCATACCATCTTGTCTTTCTTATGCCTGAGCAAGTAATTTTCAGTGGCTGGTAGTGGTGAGTGTAGTTAAATCCTTGGGAGGTGGGGTGATAACATCCACCTTTCCCAATAATGGGGCTGTACAAAACAGTTCCTGTAGCATGCACATGACTGTCGGTTGTAGTTTAATGTTTCTCATGGTTCCTGAGAGCATTTTCATAGGCAATAGGTGGATTGATTTTCATCTCTGCTGAGTTTGGCCATTTTTCTTTCATTTTTTTTCTCTGAGTTTGTGATGGTGGCTGTCCCATCCTTCTGCACTGTACAAATGTCATGGACTGTGACCTCCTCTTGCTGGGAAGGGCTTTTGGAGCAGTAGTTCCAGCTTAAGGCTCTCTCTGGCCCCAGTGTGGGACCAGGGCTTGGTCACTCACTGTCCCCTCTGCAGCAGAGCTGGAGGGGGCATTTTCCAACATGGACAACAATTGCTGCCAGGATGAGTCCTTAACAGGTTTTTATTGCACTCCTATTTTTGAAGCTCCTTCTGTTATTTCATTCACTACAGATGACGTGGTCCAAATGCTGGTCTAAGCTTCATTTGTATTTACCTCATGAATGAAGTCCCTTTTGCTTTATCTGAACTTTAATGAATAGCTGCTTTTAGGAAAGCTGGACCTTGGGTCTGAGAGGAATTAACCCAGAAGCAAGAACAGGAGCAATAATTGATGCCACTGTTACAGGCTTAGCCTGATGTGGATGCCACTTCAGTATATCCTCTTCCAGGACTGGGGAAATGAAGGTGAAGTGAGCTAGAACAGTATGATTTCAGTCTTCTGAAAAATGAAAGAATGTGATGGCCACACACAAAGGATTAATTTTTGCCCGGTAAATTTATTAATAACTTGCAGGAAGTCAGTTTCTGCCTTCAGTCAAATGGATGAAGGACAGAAGATCAATTTTCCATCTGTATTTGGTTCAGGACTTCAGGGGTCCTTTTTCTTCTCAGTGCTCACTACATTTGGAGGCATTTCCTTCTAAATGTGTATTTGAGCCAGAGCAGGGCAACAGGTGGAACTGATTTTGTTAAATCTTATCTCTGTTCATTAATCTCAGATAGTACCATGCCAAAGTGTCAGTATAAAAGCAATTATCATAACCTGTCTTTCTAAATCTGTATTCCACAGCTAATATTTTGGCTTCCTTCCCTCTGATGTTGTCACACTCCAGTGCATGCTGTGTTTTTGCCTTGTGAGACTTGATCCCAGAAGAAAAGTCTGGAGGGTATTTTGGGGTTTTTTTACACCTTGCAGCAACTTCCCACCCCAATAATAGATTGAATCTATTTAACTGGGTTAATTGGTGTTAGTGGGAAAAGAAATCTGTTCTGGCAAAAGGGTTGAATTGCAAACTGAAGTGACCTGTGTCACCTAGAGATCTAGAACCTCAGATAACATGATACAAGGCATTTTGTGTGTTATTGTGGCAGGTCTCCTTAACAAGGAGGGACTTTGTGTGCCTGGGAGGTAGAAAGTCTCAGCTGAGTTTCTGCTGCACACAGCTCTGGCACCAGTTCCTGGTGTGCAGAATGGGAGTGAGGGACCTCCCTGGCTCTCAGCAGCATTGCCAGGTGTTTGCGATATTGGTGTGGTTTGTGCATTGATAGGAGAGGAAAGTCTCTTTATATGAGGATCTTGGATAGGAAATGGGTCAGTAGCTCATTGAATGCATGGGATTATCTTCTCTGAATTGTAGAGCTTAGCTTTCTTCCTAACTCTTCACAAATCTCAGCTTTGATACCTCTTGATACTGTAAAGAGAAATGAGGCATTTGAATTACTGCTCTTTCTGTGATTCCTTTTCTTATTTTTGGACTGAAATTGAGTTAGCATTTCCTACAGAGATAACTGGTAATATTTAATATTGACTTATTGCCTGACAGAATGAAAGCTCTGGGAGTTGCATTGTAATGCTTAAAAGTATTATTACTAGTGAAGTTGTCCTCAGGGCTGAGTTCCGTTTTCCCACCTTGTTGCTTTCACAAAATAAGCAAAGGACACAATGTGGCTTCCATAAAAAGGCAATTCCCCACACTAAGATGAGTGAGAGGGGCACTATTTTAGTTTCTTGGAAGCTTTCTGTAAGAATCCTCTGCCTTAAGTTTAGGAAGCCCATTGCAATTCACCATTGCCTCGTCTTGGTGGTCTTGGGTTTGTGTGTGGTGTTATGGTGGGTTATTAGCGAAACTTCTTCATGAAGTTTAAATTACACAGATTAGGATCTTGGAGATACTGCCCTGTAGCTTATTTGGTTATTTCTGATGACTGTGAAAGCATACCCAGTTCATTTAGGCACAGTACCTTTTGTGACTAAACTAAGAAATCCATCAATAAGTAAAAGGTAGATTCTCTTAATTATTTCCCCTGTACGTTGCATAAGGATGAATTAGCTTACTATGCAATTCCTTATAGTGTGAGGTGTAGTAGTTAGGAAAAATTAAGTTCATTTTTCATCAAGGCCATTACCAATTGCTTGCAGATTCCTAGTTAGGGGCTTTCTAAAAGGATAACACAGTTCTGTAAATGTTCCAAGTAGAATTTTCAAGGATTATTATCTAAATAGTTCCTTAGCCCAATGACGTATGAAAATTCCTTCACTTTGTTATTTTAATTAGTGGTTAAGTGCATGATACTTTTTTTCTTGGTGTTTTTTTTCTGTGGAAAATGTACATGGCTCCTACTTAAAAATAACTTGAGTGACAAAATGCCCTATGTCTTAGGAACTCTCAGCAGATCAAAATAGGCAGAATAAGCTCTTGAATTTCTCTTGATGTGTTTTACTGAAGCTGCCATTTCTTTCTGAACATGACATGCTCGTGGAATATAGAGCATAAATAGGAATCACATATTTCATAAAAAGATTGTGTTCCTAGGAAGATTATGTGGATGGAGAGTCTTCATAAACATCTTCTCAGTTCTTGCCTGAGCCATAGAATTCCTGTAGGAGCAGGGCTTGTTCTGTTTGTGATGTTTGTTTCCATTTGCTAGCTCAGTGTTATATTGGAAGTAGAAATTCCACTAATGGCCACTGTTTTTGGATACTATGGAGGTGTAGATTTGGTAACTATTTCATTGGTAAGGTATTAGTCATACTTTGTGGAGTTAGTAGTGAAATGCTCTAAGAGATGTTTATTCAGGATTGTTGTGCAGTAAGAAACTCATTAGGGAATTTTTAAATTGAAGCTTTGCCTGTCAGGGTGGGAGGATTTCTGTCCATAGGTGCTTGTATGCCAATGTCCAGTTCTAAGTGAAGGCAAAGTGGTTGAAGTAAGTGTGGGCAATATCAACAGTGCATTTCTTTGTCAAGTTGTTAGGAACTGTATCATGATGTGTGTTACTGTCCTAAGTCTTTTCAGCTAGCAGAAATCAAAAGCCTGAAAAAGCAATTTCTGGATCTTGTAATCAAAGTGGCTGGTTTGGGTGGAACCAAGTGTTTAATTCAGTTGTTGCTTTGTCTTCTCTGTGGATGCAGTAACATACTTTCAGTTACTCTGAATCAAGCACCAGTCACAAACATTTCAGTATTTTTAATTAGTGCCCTTAGAAAACTAACTGTACTAGTCCAAAAAAAGTGTTAAGATTGTTAGCAGCTATGCTCTCTGCTTGGTAGCAGAAGAGGAATCCCAGAATATCACTTAGTAGTAAAAACACCCTGATGGAGGCATGATCCTTTCCACTGCTGAAAGAACTGTTGTGGTTCAGGTTCAGACTCCTCTTGCAGTGTCAAGGGCACACTCACACCAGAATTATGAAGGATTGGAGGCTCCTTAGGGCTTCTTTGAGAGAGCACTTGATCTTGTGTATTGCTTCTTTGCTTCTTCCATAAAATGTAGTAAGGGGACAAAGTTTCATTTTCCTCCCCATTTCATTAGTGGTAGGAGCCAGAACTGGTAGCAGTTCTGAAGGCCAATGGGAAGAGGAAACTTGGCAGTCTTTTTTAAAGTAAAATTGATTTCTGTGCAGAACTGGTTAAAATGTATCTTCACCCCTTTTTTTTTCCTATGAACCTGGTGATCAATTATATTCCACTGTAAGTAATATTTTTCATGTTTCATATTTTTTCTTTTTAAAAATAAAAAGGCTATATTTTTCTCTTTCTACACCTACACTTGAAGTACATTTTGGCAGGATATATGAATATGAAATGTGAAGCAAATTTTCTGAAATGTGTGGCTAGCTAATATCAATCCAAATTGGTTACCTAATGAGGAAAAGCATCAGAAGGTTTTTGTTGAAGGGTCTGCTGAAAGAATAGCGTCATCCTAAATCTCAGCAGTATCAGCCTAAATTCATTTTACAGCACATCTCTTCTATGCACTGTCCTGGATTATTGGAGATAATCCAGGAGATCGGAGGGAGATGTTTTGAGTTTGTTTTCCATGTATACTTTACACCATATTTGGTTTAATTTTATGAATGGCTTGGAAGGGCAGGCCTCATTGATCTCCTGTGGTGATGGAGCTCACAGAGCATCAGGCTCTTCTGGAGCTGTTCCCTCTTGCTGGGGTGTCTGCAGTGCTTCCCCAGCATGGCTCTGCCTCCATGGGGAACCTTTGGCTGCCTGTGCTGGGAGGGGAGAGGTTCTGCTCTGATTTGTGCCCTCCAAGCCATGGCAGGGGCCAGGCTGCTTGCTCTGCTGGGTTCTGCCCTTCAAATGGTGCTGTGCTGCTTCTCTGCTGAGATGCCCCAAACACAGTGAAGGAATTAGCATGGTGCTAATTATGTAGGCTTGTGCCTCAGTATTCCTCTTGGCTGAGAATGCTCATCTGCTGCTCCTTCAGAACCAGCTTTAAGGTGATTCCTGCTATAATACAGGATTTTTTCCTGTGTTAAGAGGATTTATTTTGGAGCGAGGGAGTTTCACCCCAACTATAAGTTTCTAAAGGGAAGAGTGCTTGTCTCAGGATGACAAACTCTCACAAAAAAATGCTGCCTCCTCACCCCCAAGCCTTCAGTACAAGTTCTTGGGAAGCCCAGCACAGGACTGGAGTCTCAGGTTGTTCTTCTCCCCACTTCATCTTGTGTGTGGCAGGGAGAAGAAGGCAGAGCTCCTGCCTTTTGCCACAGAAAGCAAGCAGCTTCCTAAATTTGTGGAAATCCAATACCTTCCCATCTTAGGGGCTATTCCTTAGACTTAATTACGTTAATTTTTTAGTATCTTGCTTCCTAGTGTGTGGTGCTTTTGTCTTGAAAGTGGTGCTGATTTATCTGTCTGTAGCAAATCCTCTTGTACTTACCACTCTAGAGGAAGGAGAGACAGGTTCTAATCTTGTATCTTTAATCTCAACAGTCTAGGAATCTGTTCTAGGAACAGATTCAATCTCCATTTGCTCCTTAAATACAAACAAAGAATTATTTATGTATTTCTCCAAAGCTGGTAGCTTCAAGGTATTTTCATCCACTGGCTAACATAAAACCTGTTGTGCACTTATGATAAATTGTGATGAACAGTTTAGAATGTAAGCTCTTCCCAGCTATTAACTCTGAATATTGAATATTTCATGTCCTGTTTACCATTAAAAACTTAGTTGCCAAAGCTCTGGTTGAGACACTTTTAGGCATTTCTAATAGCTGTTCATGTCAGCACTAACATATGCACATGCACTAAATATAGAATGTAAATTACCTGTTCTGTGCTGCAGTAATTTTTCTAGTTATTGTATTCATAGAGCTTCATTTATCGTGGTTTCTAGGCAATCAAGCACAGCAAAATGAAAGTGAGGACTTGGAAGAAAAAGTGGCTTTCAATGCTACTTTTTAATACATATATATTTGCTTGTTATTTTGCGTCTGCAAAGGATCCTACCCTTTTTAGTTGGCAAACCTACCCTTTTTAGTTTGGTGCGTTTGCACTTCTGGTTCCTGTTGGATCTGAAGAAAAGGGAATGGCTGTTTAACAGCAGAGCAGGTTTTACTGTATGACTCAAAGTGTGTGAGCCCAGAGAAGCCAGTTTCTTCTAAGAAATGCAAATTCCATGTAAAATGGGAAGGAGTAGAAATGCACCATTGGAAATGTGCTATTTTAAAATTAAAATGTGATTAGAGACAGTGTGAAATTGTGTTAACGTTGACAACTGTGGGTCTGTTCTCAGGAACAGCCCCTGCAGCTTGGAGGGCTGAGTGTTTTCAGCTCCTGGGCTCCTTGCTCAGGGCTGTGGCTCTTGTAGCCAAATGGCAAAGCTGTGAGGCTTCCAATACCTATTCTTCCTGCTTTGTTTCCTGCACAATCCATCTTCCTTCACAGGCCATTTGACCTGCACTGTTGTACCTAATTGGCTCCAGACATGGAATTTCTTACAGATGTCCTTGGATTGGTAATTCACTGTAGCAAGTGGACAGGCAGGGTTTGGGGTGTAGGGCTTAGGCAAGGCTGCTCTTTTCTGAGTTCTGAGCTGCTTTTCTCTGACCCTGCACTGTAGGAGTCTTGTGCTTTTAGCAAATTGGAAGGAATCCCACTGGAATCAGTGTGGGTGGACTAGCCATGCCTGGGATGTACCATCCACACTTGGGTCAAAGAGTGTGCATAGCCAGGTAAACAAAAGTCAGCTGTGGTTTAAGTAGAGACAAATACCCATTTATTTCAAGGGTTGGAGTTGCCTACCTGGTTTATTACTGCTGTTGTTTTCAGGTAGAGATAGAAAATGTTGCAGTGTGCAGTAATCCAACCCCTTGATTCATAACTGTCAAGCAGTTGTCAGTTTGATTTTGCTTGTGATAGAATGAACACATTCTACTGGGTGAGTTGCTGTGAAAACATGCACTTCTCTTCTGTTTAATGTCCTTGAAGTAACCTTAACCTCTATGCTTGAAGGATAATATTAGTTTATACTCACTTTATTTTATTCAGATCAGGAAAAAAAAAATCTAACTAATGTTAGTGTTTCCTTACTGCCCTAATTGTGACCTTTTTGGCAGCATCTCCTAAAATAAATACATACCCTTTTGTAGTGTATAAACAACAAGGTTTGTGACTTTAGTCTTGAAATAAAGGTGTCATCTTTAAGATTCATGATGGGGTTTTTATCTTTTTCATTTTGCTTAATTATTCAAGCCTTATAATTAACCTTTTCATTTATGTGAAGTAAGTCACTTAAGTAGGCATATTGTTGCAATCATCTAACATGTTCATTATATGTAAGAATTAAATATCAAAGTTATGAAATGTCTTGAAATTCTTCTTGCTGTTTTCTTTTCCTCTGATGTAAATTATTCTTCTGGTTGCAGTCTGAAAATGCTTGTACTTAACAGCAATGACAGGAAAAACTAAAAATTTTGTCTTTTTCTGATGGCTTTTTCCACTTTTGCAATTTATAGTGGTAATGGGTATTTTACTAAGTGGAAAAAGTGTTCTGGAAGAGATAATGACTTAGTTCCATAGGAACATTCACACTTTGTTTCTAATGCTCAGCTTTATGGGTTTGATTTTTTTTTTTTTTTTTTTGTGATGAATAGATATGTTTATGCAAGGCAACCAAATCTTAATTTGATGGTAGCATTTGTTGTTGCTTCTTGAAGAGTATTCCTTTTAGCTAAAACTTTTGTTATCTGCTGTGGTTGTTAATTTCTTGTTTCTTTTTCTTGTGTGCTTCTAACACTGTATTAATGGAAAAAATCCCCCACATTTAAAAAAAACCAAGCACTCCCTGCTACCATCCCCTGTATTGGAATCAAGTGGAAGACAGATGGAGGTTACTGGGGAGTCCCAGTATGCAGCAATTTACTTCTATACAGCTCCAACAGAACACAAGCCTTGCTTATAAATGCTGATGAACTCTTTAAAGCAGTCAAAAAAGCTCTTGCCTGGCCCTCGAATTGATGAAAGAGTACATTGTAAGGTAATTTGCAATAAAGATCTCTTGAAATAATTTCAGTATCTTTACTGTTGGTTGGTCTTTCTAAACCAATCCTATTATCAGGATGCAAGTTTGATGTATGGAGAAGACTGAAATTAGGTTCAGGATTGAATTTTGTCTTTTTGTTGTGTGCGTTAGATATTCGGTTAGTGCTTTATCAGTCAAGATTTTAGGAAAGTGAAAATTACTGCTTTGTTTTCCTTAAGGGTATTAGTTTCAGCATACTACCTGACCTGTCCTCAGCTTGCCACATCACCCCTTAATACTAATTTCTCTTTTAGATGTATCCAGGCAAGTCACCATTCTAGATTCAAAAATAGCTCTCTACTAACTTCTGCTAAATCTGCTGAATAATCTTCTGTAATACAATGGTGTTGATAACTAAAAAGATTAAGTAGATATTTGTTTTCAGACACTTTTAAAAATTATTTGGTCAACTTAGTGAGGCTCAAACTGTAGTACAATTTGCCATCTAAAATGGCAAAAAATCATTCAGAGTTAAGGATGTAACATTTCTGGATGTGCTTTATGAGATTCTTTTAATCAGTGGATGTGCCAGTGGCTTCCTGTGGGTCAGTAGTGATTTTATTTCATGACAGGTTTTAGCTCTTTAAAAAAAATTAAAAATGATTGCCAATCTGTATTATCCTTCTTGCTTTAAAAAAGTGGTGATTCATATTATCCACTCCTAAGATACCTCTTAGGATTTGCTGAGGCTGTGGGAGGAGCTCAGCTGAGAGAGTCCTTCAGACAGAAACTGCCAGAGCTTGCTACTTTAGTCATTATTCCTAGTGCAAGTTACAGGCTTAAGCCTATTATTAGCTTGCATACAACCCCCCCCATATAATTTGACAACCAACTCCTACAAATTACCCATTATCCATTTCTTTAAAAACTGTGAGCACTTCTGTATTCAGGCCAGTTTCATGCTTGCTCTTAGTCACTGTCATGGGGCTCTGTGTTCATTTGACTGGAGCTGGCAGATGCAGGGTGTGCTGCTTGACGTGCTCGCCAGAACCTCATCAGAGGTTAGTTTGCAAAGAAATAATACAGGATTTGTTTTTGGAGAAGCAGACTTGGGGTTCAAGTGTTTTCCTTTCCTTGCATTCATCCAATGGCCAGCTGTACAAGTGTCTCTCCAATTTTAGGGCTGTACTTCTGTTTGGATCTCCAGGTTTAAACTTGAGCCTCCAAGTTGAAATGCCTGACTAAGATTTCAAAACCCACTAAAGAACAGGAGTGAGTTTTTTCTTTGTTTATCTATTCTTAAGTACAGCCTATTCTGTCAGAAGTTTGTGTGTGGTATGGGATGGCTGTTTTATTCACAAAGTCCTTATCTGACAGAAATGAATGGAGTCTGAGGACAAAGACAGTTACTTTCCTCTGTCCAAGGAAAGTGAAGGAGTACTTTCAAGTGTTTCTTCTTTTGTTTTCCTGCATAATGGTGTAAAGGACTTCTTTTACAGCCTAGGGATGGAGTTCAAGGCTGCTCAATAGCATGTCTGGCTCTGGCCTTTCATGTTTTTGAACACAGATCCACAAAGGAAACAAGGGAGCAAGGGATGCTTCCTTCTGCAAGTTAGTCTAAACCCAAGGGCTGGATGCTCAGAATTCAGCAGGCTGATGTGAGAGTCTCCAGGTCACGAGACTGGGACAGTGTCATGCTGGGACAGTCACAGTGAAAGGGGCTGTACTCAGTGACACTACTGAAGGGCTAGGTCTCCTTCCATGCAAAGCTCTCCTAAAAGATCCCCTTTGGGGTCATGGCTATTCTTTATCAGCAGAGGCTGGCTGTGTCTGACATCTGAGTGACAGCATGGTTCAGACCCTGAGCTACATTACTCCACATGGGGAGCACAAGGTGGGAGCCACTGGATGAGCTTCCTGTTTACACAGCAGACACCAGATGAAGAATAAGTGGTAAAAAAGCAGTGAATAGTGGGTTGTGTCAGGGAGGGTTCATTTCTTCAGTTTCCCATGCTGGAGAAAGGAAAGGTGTGAACCAAGCTCACTGTACTAGAAGCTGCCTGGTGTAATTGAGCTGCTCAGAGGAAAGAAAAGAGTGGTCAGAGGTCGGGGGGATGTCCAGCCTTTAGTAAGGGTTGAAAGATATAAAAGGTCTTGGTAGCACTTAATCCCTTGAAAGGCGAAGATGAAGTCCTGACATTGGCTGGATCATTGGAAACACTGAACATGTTTTGAGAGTGCTGATGACACCTGATTTAAGAGGAAACTTCTGTGTTCCATTCTAAGACAGTGTTGCCATTTATTTCAAGTGCTGACTGTAATGCCTGAGAAAGGCACAAATTTTTGATGGCTAACAGAGCAAATAATTGCATAAGGATCAAGGCTGTAATCACTCTGAATAAAAACTGGAACATTTGAACTTGGAAACACAGACTTCTGCTTGTAAAATCTCTCCTTATTTAATGATCATTGACATTACCATTGGATTATCAAGACTGTAACATTTCTCTCTGATAATTTTTTGTTCCCTTCCCTGCTGCAGAGGTAATGGGTAGAATCATGCAGTGTGAGGAGCAAGAACTGACCAGCAAAAGTCCTTTTTCAACATGTATCCCTGATGGAAAGTAATGGTGTCCAGAAACAGGCTAGGATGATTTCTAGAGATCAGCTTCATTTTTCTGTGGATTTGAACCAAATTAAGAACAAGGCTCATTCCAGGTGTCACCACTAGAATTGTGGAGGGAGGAGACTCCTACTGTATTTAACCATGTGAATGAACTAAGCTTTTATTTCTTCCCTGATTAAAAAGCTCTGAGCTTCTGATTTTGGTATTGGCCTTTTTTATTTTTTAAGAACAGCTAGAGTAGGTTGGAAGGCAAATTTAAATGTGAAATCATGGCTGATGCACGTACTCCAATCTCTGTCCCAAGCTTTGCCAAGCAGCAGTTGTGTGCTCACTTTCTGTGGCAGGTATTACAGTTAGACAGTGGAAAAAGCAACATAAGTTAGATGGGGATTTGCAAAACCTTTCAGTGTATTTAGATGGACAGCAGTAATGAGGTGAGAAAGGATAAACAGTAGTGTAGACACTGCAGAGGGTACTACCTGTTTGTTCCAAATAATTGAAGTGTCATAGTGAGAAAAAGTCAGCTGGTCTCTTGCAGAGTACTTAATATCCAGTGCACTGTGCTGGTTCCTTTCCCATGGAATCCCTGATTGCTGTCCTTAGTCCTGGCCTTTGTGTGGGAAGTTGTATCTGTTGAAGCAATTTTGTAAAAAAATATCTGTTAAACTGGGTCAGAATTACAATGAAATTTTTATAATCCATTTACTCCTGATTTATTACTTCATGAAGCAAAAAGTAACCCAACATATCATGTCCTCAAGAGCTTTGTCATGAAAACCTGAATAAAATCTTAAATTTTGAAGCACTTGAGAATTTTTTTCCCAATTAAATTACTGGTCCTAATAGAAGAAGTAAAAGCTGAAATAATAACATTAGGGTATTTTGTTGAAGAGGAATCGGTCTAGTTTGTGTTGCAAAATGAACTGCTGATGTTTTACATTGTATTTAGGGAGGAGCTGGAGTTGGACTATAGCTTTAAACTGAGTAATAGAGTCTTGGACTCTCTTGGAATGGCTGTCACCAACTATGACACTTGTGTCCCATTTTACTGTAAAACTGGTTGTGGATGCAAGATGAATCTTGCAGTTTGACCTCCTTTTTTGATCTTTGTCTTTGGGACACTCAGAGGAAACCTGAAAGTAAGACTATAAATTAGAACAAGTCTTGCTAATGAGACCTGGTTAATTACATTCATTTGCATGGTTTGAGTGGTGAGGTGAAATTTACTTAAACTCTGAATTCTCTCCCTATGTGAAGGCCTTTAATTTTCTTTTGCATCCAAGGTCACGGCATGGATCATCAGTTGACATTATTAATAGTTTGTAAAATACTGTATTTTAATTTCTGGTATTATCCTAATTTGTCTTCACTTGCTTTTAAAGGCTCAGTTGACAAGCAAAGTAGGGTGACAGTCTTTAGGCATTGTTATTACCATGTTTTGTTTAATGAAAAGAAGCTCCAGTGTATTTGACTTTCACAGTTAGTGAAAATCTTTTTTTAGCGTAGTGTTCCCACTGGGTACAAGTCAGGAAATATGCTTTGGACACTTCCAGACTAGGGCTATTCTTTCCACCTGGTTTGAAGGGTATCTTGTTCAGAAAGCCCTATGCCATGAAAGGATCACACTCAATATTGTTCACTCATATAAATTACATGTTATCAATTGTTTTGCAGCCTCAAGGCCATTTTACACATGGTTGGACAGTTAAACGTTTAAAATGATTTTTGGGAAGGGCCAGGAGCTAGGAGAATCATTGAATTCCTTACTATTGTGTTTGAAATGTTACAAGCAGCAGTTGTGTCCTGTGTATCTGAGGAATGTGGGTAGGTCAATAATCCAGCCAAGGGTGGAGGGGCACTTTCCAGTTCCTCTGTGACAGGACCTCATTAGCTATACACAGTTCAGCCCTGGTTAAGCCTGCTGGCAAACGTGCCATCTGCTTGCAAGCAGTCTTGGATCCTGCCAGACCTGTGCTCAAAGACATCCCTTAGATCTGTCCAGGCATCCAAGCCCCGGGAGCGCGCTCACGGAGGTGACAGTTGTGATCACAGGGAGCATCACACAGGGATCACTGAGGCGTGAATAAACTCAACAAAAAGGGAAGCAAAACCCACACGAAATATAAAATTAATCTGTGAGTTCTCTGAAGTTATTCCAAGAAAACATATGTACAACGTAGTAGCACTCAGGTGAAGTAAGCAAAAAGAGGCTTCAATTATAGCAAGTAAAGTAAGTGGTGGAGATTATGGATACATATTCTCATGCCTGGGAGCTGAGACTAGTTGAAAATAAATTAGTTTTATGAAGAAGTTCTTTCAAGAGCAGATTATTGTGTAGTGGTTTCCTGAAGCTTCACTACAACTTTACATTCATAAGTCCCTGTTGTCAGGGGTAGGATATTGAACCAAATAGCTGATTAGTCCAATCTAATATTCCAGATCTATTTTGAAAAAAAAAAAAAAAAAGCCGAACAGAAGGATACTGCAGTTAAAATCGTGATAGCAGAAAATTGTGTTTAATGAAAAAGTTATTTACGGTTCATTTAGGAAGGACATGGAATGAGACACTTTTATTGCAGATAAGGAAATGCATAAAGCAAAAAAGAGCATTGTTTAACTGCGTGGAAGATTGAAGTTGAGCATTTGAGATTTTAATGAGTCAGGAATATGGAGCACAAATACACTGATATTTCAGTTTAGAAATATTTTGCCGCTTTCTTTCTTTGGCTGAAATACTGTTCCGTATGTGAATTCTAAAAATACCACTCTCAAGTCCTGTTGTCAAAATAGTTTTCTTTTAAAACAGCACATAACAAACTGGCATTTTCACTATCCGAAATTACATTTGTGTGTAATTATGCATTTTAACTATGCAATCTTGACTTATGTTGAGAACCACGAAAGGTGGGTTTGCACAGTGCAGTCAGTCTGTCTGCAGGGCTTTGCTTGGCCCTGCTCACCTGCTTTGCCACTTAATAGAGGCTGCTCCCCATGTGATGACGTTTCACTTTGAGTAGAGGCTTTCTGTGTAATGTTAGGGACAGAAATAGGAGTGAAGTTGGTAAATTTGGAATGAGTGATATTATAGGGTGAAGTCTTTTTTTAGTTTACTCAGTCATTTCATGTGTGGAAACTTTGGAAACGTGGTGGTGTTTTTGATGGGGGTGGTTTGGGGTGTGTTTATGGAAGGTTGGCTGTCCCCCATCCTCCTATTTGATGCAGAACTGTAGCCCTGTGTTTAAGTCTTTGATTTTCCCAGCTGCTGACTGAGGCCTTGTACATACTGGGGGGGGATCAGTGCTGTGTTCTGGGTTTGTAGGGATGAGCTTTGTGAAACAAGTTATGACCAGAGAGGGAATATTTCACCCAATTATTCTCCAGCAGTGAATTTCCTATAAAAATATCGCAGGGATAATTTTTTCTTTACCTATGTGTAAAGAGAATCTGCCTGTCTATATTAAAATATGTATTTATAAGGAAAAAAGTCCCTTTCTGCTTATGAAAGGTTTTTGGTGAGAGACTGTAACCCCCTTTTTTTATGTTTCAGGTCCCGTTATTTCTTTCTCTTCCTTTTAAAGTTGAGTAATCTGCATTGTCACTCCTAATTCTGTACAACAATGCAGGTCCTCTTTCAATCCTATTTGGAACAATAAGATATCCAATTTGCTGCTAAATGGCTTGACAGACTGTTTAGTTCTCCATGAGCTCCGAGTGAGTGTCAGACCTTCCAACGTGGTATTTGTATGTCAGCTGCAATTTTATAGATAGTCTTTACCCGTGTAAGTATATAAAGACATTAGATGGCAAAGAGAAAGTGTTTGTTGGTATTGTCTTCTGGAAAGAAAGGCAATTCAATGTTTACAAAAGTTGCATGTCAACAAGACAGAGTTATTAATGTTTTATTTTTGTGAAGAGAGACTTGAAATTGTTTCAGCTTCAGAATAGAAGAATTGCATCATAAAATCCTGACACTAAATTAGGAAAGGATTATGCTGAAGAGAAAGCCCCATTCATTGCTTAGAAATCCCATCATAGACAGAGGGAGAAAATCTTTACCGTTGGCTGAAGGGACTGGAGATTTTGTGCATGATGTATTGCACTGTTTTATGACAGATGCTCATTGTTTAGTGACTTTTATACCTCAGCTAAATTCCCACGCTTACTTTGCTAACAAAGAATAATTATTAGAGTTAATATGCCATCAGCAATGCACATTATAAGCTTATTGGATTTGAGAGCTTATTTAACATTTTTAGGAAAACCAAAACCTTTCATTGAAATAGGTTTGTTTTCTGTTTTTTTCTCACCTACACAATAATAAGCAAACAAATGTGAAAATGCAGAAAGAGGGAAATTGGCAAACTCATTCTTTGAGAAGAAATCAGATTGTTTGGGACTTGTACAGCTACTGTCTAACACTGTGCCTGATGATCATAATTGGTCTTTCAAACAATATATACAAATTAATTGACATTTCTATCTGGCATTCGTCTAAGATGTAAATATGGGCTTTGATTGCAATTCAAATTAGTCTGAAATTTAATATCTGGTTATAATCAGAATTGCTAAAGATGTCTAGCTAATTTAATTGACATAATTGTTATAACATCTCTAATTTTATGTTGATGTCTGAGGTAATGACTGCTGAGTCACCTCTGCTTTGGAAGGCTTTTAAAATAAAAATGAGCTTACACAGGACTCAGTTGGAAACATGTAAAAAACCAGAGTTTATATCAGTTTTTCTCTCTCTTTTGGTAGGTTGCTGGAGGGGAATGAATGAAATCTGGAGGTGTACAGTGGTATACCAGCCCTATCATTCTCTAGTAAAGATCAGCTTGAAAAAGCAAATGGCTCATTTATTGGACTGAATCATTGTTACTTATTTACAGGACCAAAATAGTTTCCTTCACATAAAACAGCCTTCAGCAAGTTCTCAGATAGGAGGATTTATTTATGAAGTCTCTCTGGGATAATGTGGGATGATTCACTGTTTTTGCTACTTGCCAAAAATTACTCCAGCAGATCAGGAGAATTTAAGCTATTGTAAGTACTGGATAACTTGTTAAAGTAAGCCAGAGACCTAATTCAGCTGGAAGTGCTGTAGGACAGTTAAAAATCTACCTGATGGAGACAACTTGCTGCTGGAAGGCTGTGCTGGTTGGCTGCTGACATCCCTGTGTTGCCACAACCAGTCCAAGCTACTTGGGTGGGAGTGACTTCCCAGTCCAGAAATGAGGGCACTGCCATTCCCCAGCCTTCTGTCTGATGCAAAAGCTTAAAAATTTTCTTAAGTCGGCTGGAGTAGAGCTGAACATGGGTTTATGAGCTAAAATTATCTTGATTACTTGGCCGTAGAGATCAGTCTCCTGACTTTGACTTCACCCCACGTCTCCAGCTGAGCACAAATGCGTGATTGTGTGTGAAAGATGAGAAACCAAACAGGCTGCTTCACTGAGGATGTGCTGACAGACAGACCCTGTCCCTGATCTGAGGAAGGGAGTGGGGGAAGCTGGGGAAGCAATGGGAAGAGAGGAGCTGTTGCAGTTGTGCAGCTCTGGGCACTGCAGGCTGTGCCTGAGGTGTGGCTGAGTGCACAAAGCAGTGCTCAGGAGGCAGACATCTAGCTGACTAAAACCTGGGGTGTTATTGCCTTCAGTTCTGTCAATGTTTTGTTTTAACCCTTGAAAGGTGAAGATTCAGTACAAAGGTAGTGGTTGCCAAGATTTATTTTTATCTCTGTTCTTTATCTGTCTGGATTCCATTTGCATAAGGTTTTTCATTTCTAGTGGACTACTGGAGTTCAGGCTTTA
Organism: Toxostoma redivivum; assembly: GCA_013397375.1. Classification (NCBI taxonomy): domain Eukaryota; kingdom Metazoa; phylum Chordata; class Aves; order Passeriformes; family Mimidae; genus Toxostoma; species Toxostoma redivivum. The sequence goes on along the minus strand of VXBI01014073.1, from coordinate 3,859,871 downwards.
TGTGCTGTTCTCAAAATTCAGGTGTTCTCTATCAACATAATGGTTGTCCAACAAGCTATCCATCCTGCTGTTCCTGGATTTTCAGTAAGCTTTTCAAATGTCAGAAAGGATCAAGTTTTCCTTAGAACAGAAATTCTTTCTCACTCTATTTGGGTGCCTTTTTTTTTGTTTGTTTGTTTTTGTTTTTTTGTTTTGGTAAGTGCCAGCAGATGCTATCAGATGTGAGAAGATCCATTTGCTACCTTGTCAAAGATGTAGGATTTTTGGAAGCAGTAGGATAAATCCAGGCTGTGCTGCAACAGGGGTTTGAGTCACCTCTGCCCTTGTCAGAGGGCATGGTCACAATGTTTGTGGGCAAATCATCCCACCTTCACACTTTTGTAGGTGCTACAGAGGGGGCAGTATGTCATGTATTATTTGAATATTGTTTTAAAATGGGAAGAGTGGATTTATAATTCTCAGGGAACAGCAGGGGTGTTTGCTGATGTCTCCATCTGCTTGTGTCCCTCCCTGAGAGATGAACCTTGTGCTCAGGAGCAGTGTTTTCACAGAGGTAACCATCATTGCTCTGACATCAGGTGTCTAATAATAACTGCCTGGCAAGTCATCCTCTCTTCTGCTTCACCCACTCTTAGTCACTACAGCAGTTCCTGTAGGCTACAAGTGGTAGGCTATTTATCAAAAGCAGTAACTAGTGAAAAATGGTTTTCTTAATCAAGTTTCTCCTGCCAAGAAAGTAAAATCAGACCAATTGTAGGAGCTTTGAATCTTGTCCAAGTCGGATTACTTGGCAACTCGCTGCTTCCGTACCTTCCATTCACATTCCAGGTGCTGAGGAGCACTATTTGATAACTTGTGGTTATTAAAACTAATGCCTTAAAATTCTTTGTAAGGGAATACAGGTATTTGGGTAGCATCCTCCCTGTGTCCCATCCACATCTGGCACTGCATTGCATGGTAGGGAGTCTTAAGTTACTCTGAAGGAGAGGGTCAAGGTTATCTGAGAATAAATCACCCTCTTCCTTACCCCTGTCACCTCAGCATTACCCACGGGGTCGTGCCTAGAGATGCCAAGGGGAAGCAGGAGACTGCTGAAAGCCTGCCTGTAGGCACAGGGCTTTGTGGTTTTTCTGACCTTGTTGATTTAACAGGTCAGTGGCTGTGCTTATCCCAGTTTTCTGGGTAAGCTCACTTGTCCCCAGGTTCTTGCAGGAATGTGACATTTCATTTCCTTTTTCTAACCTGTCACTGATTGACAAGCTGTTGGCATAGGGGAGCAGCAAAGCCAAGCACCCTCTGCTTCCCACACAGGCTGGAGCCTGTCCTGCCTTCCGGGAAGGACGGACAACTGGGAATGCCCTGGAGAGCTGCCTTCAATGGGATCCAGAAATGTGGGTTTGTAGCAAAAAATACCTTTCTAATTTACTTTGTTCAATTTGTAGGTCAATATCCTGCTAACAAAAAGAGAAAAATAATTGTATAGATAGGGAGTTTCCCGGTGGAAGGTTATTTGTGAATAGAAAAGCTTATGCTGCTGTAACTCATTGCTCAGAAGCAATGACCATTTTTGGTACAGCATGGCAATTTTAAGTGGAAGCTGTCTAATGCCCTGGAGGTCCCACCACATTGTCATTTTACTTCATCTTATCTACATGGGTTTGTCAGTGTGCTAATTTATGGGAACATTCCTCTTTAACTTTTACACCATCCTTTTCCTGTATTCATTTTTCTATTTTTGGTATGAACTCATGTTTTTATGGACTATAATAGGAGAGGGAACACAAATTTTAAATTTTAGACTTTGTCCACCAAGTTGATTAATGCTCTATGTTTCTAGGCCAACTCCTTAGTTCCTTATGTGTTAAAACTGAAGAGTAGGCTTGCTGCTTCCATGAGGGTCATAATTTTATTGGTCTTTCTGTTAGGTATATGACACTTTAAAAATAATTATATTATCAAAGTTGTTTCTGGAATATTTCTTATTTTGTCAGGGCATTTTGTGCCTCAGTGCACAGTTATATTTTTTCTTCCAACTTACCGTTTTTTCTTCATTCCAACTATATTGCTGAAGTGTTTGTGCTCACAAATTAAAAGGAAGAAGTATCATAAAGTAGTCTTAGGAATATGCCAATGTTGAGTTTTGAAACAATCTTATACTACTGGAAAAATGCAGATGCTTGGCTGAAGTAGAGGAAGAAGAGCAGGGTTGGAATTAAGGGTTTGGCTTAGCCTTTTTTGCCACCTGCTTTCTTTCAGCCACATTTTGTACCTCTGAGGTTTAGGGCTGCTCTTTGGTGCAGAATGGGTGTGTTTGACTGATGAGCTGGCTGGTTAGGGGAACGTGGTTTTAAAAACTATTTGCACTGAAACAGCTGGAAAACATCCTCAGTCCAGCTTCAAGAAAGAGTAATAGATGTATTTGACAGCATTGATATTTCACCACCACTTGCTGTTAGTCACAAAAATTTATGCAAAAAGCAGTGCAGGGAAGTGCCAGGACATAAATGGCACTTGAGTGTCGATGAAAGAGACAGATGAGAAAAGGGGATGTGCTTGTGTGAACGTGCCTGGATAAAGGACCATGATGGAGAATCTGAGTCTGCTGGTCTGAGTGCCTGGAGGGTACTGAGTTGGTTTATATTTTATTTATTTAATTGCTTTTGTGAATGGGGTGGTGTATTTTTATATTGTGGGGCTACATTATATATATTTTATTGGAGGAGTAAAATATATAGCAGTAACTTCATCTTTCTATGTTGAATAGTCTGTCTTCTGGGGGATGTTAAAAGTTGTTGCTGGTGTCTGATTATTTTACTTTAATAGATCATCTAGAGTTTTAAAAAACTTATGAGACTTGCTGTAAGTTTTTTGCCAGAGAGAGAGTTTGCTGCTGCCTTCCTCCCTTATGTCCACACTACTTTGCAGCTGCTCAGCCTCAGTGGTGCTTGCTGGTGGGTGAGATGGCCATACAAACTGCAGGGATCAGACAGCTGAGACAGGCACCTAAGACCACTGTCTTTTTAGTCCAGGATCAGGCAGTGAAGCTTTATTTTTACTTTTTTAGATTTTCTGCATTTTGACTTCTGTCTGTGGCATGAAGAAGGTGGGGCTGACCTCATGGGGGGAGTAAAGAAGCTGGAGCCAGGCTCTTCTTGTGGTATCCAGTGATAGGACAAGAGGCAGTGGGCACAAACTGAAATACAGGAAATTCTGCTAAAGGACAATAAACAAAGTAGAGATGTCTCCATCCTTAGGGCAATTCAAATCCCAACTTGTCATAGTCCTGTGCAATTGACTCTGATCAGCTCTCCTTTGGGTAGAGGACTGGACTAGGTGGTCCCCAAAATCCCTGCTGACCTCAATTCCTTTGTGATCCAGTGAATTTATACAAAGAGCTGATGTACGTGTGAATCACTAAATCTCTGAGCAGAACAGTTGCAGGGATATTTGTGAGTCAGTTTGGCAGCATAGCTTGGTACAGCCTATTTATATGGACATCCCTAAAAGCATTCTGCTTACTATCCAGTACTCTGGGAGGTGTTCATACAAGTTTGAGAAACTCCTCTTAAATAGGTGTAGGAAAAATACTTTCCTGTGTTTCAGGATGTGATCGTCTTGCCCAAGATTAGAAAGACTCTCCACTCATAGAAATGTTCTTGGATCTTTATCCTTCCTCACCCCTTTGGTTGCTCACACATCACCACACAGGTTAATGTTAGCTATTAACAACACAAAGGGGAAAATCATGCACCAGGACTGAATAAAGTGCAAGTTTTTAGTCTTTTGAGCTGCAGACTCCTTGCTGCTGTTTGCAGTCACAGGAAGAGATGTATTGGATCTGACAAGCCCAGCATGTTCCTGGCCAGCACAGATAGTGTTAGGAAAGGGTAAGCACAGGGCAGTGCTTCCCTGGTGAATCCCCTGAACTTCCTGCAGTTGGCCAAGCCAGAGGCTTTCCAGGCTGTTAACTTGCTCATCTTGGTCAATAGTCAGCGATGAACGAACTTCCCCTAAATTTTTTCCATAAAACCATTTATGCTTTTGGCCTCTGCAGTGTAGAGTTTCACAATTTAATGATTTTGTTTGTGTGGAAAGGTCCTTCCTTTTGTTTTAGTTTGATTATTTTTTAACTCACTGAACAGTAATTTCTGTGAATTCCCATGATGTTTTTGTGTTTACAAGAGAGAGGATAATAATTCCAAAGTTAGATAAAATATGAAACTGCTGGAGAAAATATCCTCAATCAGATGGTCCTTTGGCTTCATCCTGTGTAACAGTTCATTCATTCCTGCAAATAATTAGGTGAAATTCCTGTAAAGTCCTGTAAATAGTTCTTAAGGAAAGTGATATTCCAGGCAACTGGGCAGTTCCAGTTTCTGCATCGACTTCCTGTCTCTCTGGGAGTACATTAATATTTGTTGGGTTTTTGCCTTTTAACCACTCTTCAACATTTAAATGAAGTATCTCAGTAGGTTACAGGATCCAAAAAACAGCACACAGCCAGAAGAGAAAACCAGTGCACCGACAGAGGAGTTGTACAGTTTGAAAAACTCAGTACATCTATATCTGAAGGATTCCAGCTTTGTTTGAACAATAGGGAATTAAACTGTTCCTGACTTTCTATGTATTGTTTCTCTCTTAAGCTTTCTGCAGTGACTTTGAGATGTGAAGAGGTGGAGTGAGAAATTAAGGCAGTTACAAAATATCTCAAAGGTTAAAAAATTGAAACATTATTCATGGCTATTTCTGTTCTGACTCCAAAATGACTGAAAAAATGAGAACAAGAGATTAGGAAATGGCATTTAAGAACAAATTCATCCAAAAACAAGAGTTGAAAATTTTGCAGTTTGCTTTCACTTCTCTGGGATGTGTTTTAATAAAGAATATGCATTCCCATTCCTCATGCTTTTAACAGTTATTGTATCACTGTACTTTTTACAGAGGTTTTATATAAATTTAGGAGAAGAAAATTGCTGTGTGAAAACTGATGAGATCTTTTAGTGTGTCGCACTCAGAATCTGCTTTAATAGCCAGATACCAGGTGGAGTTCAGCAGCAATGGCAGCAGGAAGGGAATTCATCTGGGTCTTCTTGCAAGTAGTTTTCAAGCAGGTGATTTTTTTTTTTTTTAAATGAAAAATATCCAGGATTTTTTATAATTAAAAAATATCCAGGCTTATATGGAGAAGGGTATTTTGGTGGTGAGGGTTTGAAATTTATTCACGATCTTGATGAAACAAAGAAACCTCATATTTGATGAAATACCTCTGTTATACCAAAAGTGTTTTAGTTTATGGTTATCTGATCATAAGCAAATATAACTGTCCTAGTTTTTAGTTTTGACTTGGGATGGAAAAACTGATGAAAGTCTGGGAAAGATCTCTCCCCTTTTTCAGCCTCCCATCATCTTCCCACCCAGAGCCCCCAAGTGTGATTTTGTTGGGGTTAGTTGAGTCTATTGCTATGTGTAGTCATTGTGTTTGCCTTACTGAAGAATAGTGGGAAAAAGAAATAGACAGTATTTGAACTGGGTCTCTTGTCTTTTCAAATTCAATTATACTGTGTAACTTCTTTCAGCTAGCCAGTTTGTTAATGAAGGCTTCAAGTGAGGCTATTTACAGCTGTGATACAGGGGGATGTTTAAGGTAGCATTTTCCTACATTGATTTGAGTCAGAGCTGGACTTCGTATGGCTTGGCTGTTGCAATGTACACAGCTTTAGAGATGTTTATGTTGTAATGGGTTCATTATCTGTGGCCACTGGATCTTATTTTTTTAATTTAACACTGCTACTGCTTTCTCCTAAGGAATAACCAGTGTTTATGTTGCAGCTTCTTCCTGTGTAATTAATTGTAGGGTTTTTATATTGACTCAAGGGAGTCTAAATGGCAAAACAGAAGACTAAAAGGAAAAACATGCTTCATAAGGTAGTTGCCAGAGGTGGAATTACACTATTGGGTAATTGTTATTAGGGTAAAAATAGTATAAAAAAAAGTTGCATCATGTCATTGTATGTCCAGTCAGGAGAGCTCGATTTGTGGGATAGCTTTGGTTCCTGCTTGCATATACTATGGAAATACAATATCTAAAAAGGTAAGTTATGTTTTCAAGATTGTTTTGAGGCATGAGATTAAGCATCAAGATTAATTCTGTATAGGATCAGTTCATAAGGTTAACACGAACCAACTGGGTTTTCTAAACCCAATGTTTTTATCCATAAGATGCAATTTCAGGATTGTGTATTTTCACAGGCCCTTTGCAATTAGATTTTTTATTCCTAATTGCACTCCTTTTCCATACAGCTTGCCATTGAGACTCTAAAATGTGTCATGAGAAGAGATTTGAGCTATATATAGCATATCCTCTTCATTTGAAAATGAAGGCACAGGAACATAAATGTGTAAATGACTACTGTGATGTGGAGCAGGAGAGTTACTGAATGGCTGCTCTTCTTCCCTACTGCTCCCTTTCTGAGCTGTCTTGCTGCCTTTTCGGCTTGTGCACTGTGAGTCACACTGATGTCATTCCCCACGCTGGCAAAGCAAAATTTGGCAGATCCATGACTTTCTATTTTGGGGTTTACAGATTTGGGGTTTGGTGGCATTGTATGCATCTGAATACAGGAGTAGCAGCTTTACTGTTGTGTTACCCCCCTACAGTTTCATATGTCCCACAAGTGATGTCTTTCCCATCAGTAACACCTGAATGATAACATTTTCTTGAAGTTTTTTCTCTTCCCCTGCCTATTCCTCATTAACACTTTTCATTAGGGGTGATAAAGCTTTATCAGTTAAAAACTGTCCATACAACAGAGCCTGGAGGTTGCTGTTCTGGAGGCTCCTGTGCAGTGTGAGAGCTCCAAGCCCTGCTGTGTTTCTCCCTGCAAGGATAATTTCTTTATTGAAACGGTGATGATCCCAGTGGAACTGGAGATTTGTTTCCAATACCTTTTCTGTGGAGTTTTGTCATACTGCGCTGCTCTTTGAAAGTGAAATTGGACATATTACTAGCTCTGTTGAAAGTGAGAATGCAAGTTGCTGAAGCCTAAAATTACTCACATGATGAAAAAGAGTTTTTATTAAAGGAAAACCGTGCTGTTTCTTCTGTGATGTGCAAGGTTTAATGACTGATGCATCAGCTATGAAAAACCTTCAGTTTCCAGGTCTGCTGGAAAAACTGGCATATTGCAGTTGGCCTAGATGATCCTTGCAGGTCCCTTCCCAATGAACTATCCTATCCATCTCATCCCATCCTGTCCTATTCCTTCTCTTTTGCAGTTATACCTAAAGATAGTGCAAACTAGTTTTATATTGAACTAACCACATTTTCAGCTATCAGTGGGTTGCCATAACTGTAATTTGTTTTCCCCAAAGTGGTAGGAATGTAGCTCATATGTGCAAATTCTGTGTAACATTGCTGAAGGAGGAATGTCTTTTTTCTTTCCATCTTGGATTTTATTGAAGTGCTGGGTGTCTGTCAAGTTCACTTTTGCTCGATGTCTAAAATTCTTTGAGCCCTCTGCATTGCCCTCTGTAAGCCCAACCATAGCAGGACCCCTCAGGTATTAGTTTAGTCACAACATACAATAAAGTAGGGTGTGGCTACACCTAAATGTTAATAGCAGCTGTAATAAAACATAGGCATTTCATGCTTAATAAAGACCTTTTCAATAGCTTGGGGATGTAAATAATTTTGTATATAAGCTATACTAAAAATGTTGCCACCTTCTATTTTTGATCATGTAATAAAAGTCATGAGGCAGAAGTCAGAAGCTGCAACCAAAGGTAATATAACTAAGTAGTTCTTGTATTTTAAGGTCAAAACTTATGGAGGCGTAAACAGTTCAGTCTTTTGAATATTGCTTCTTACACACTGGAAATGAAAAAAAATACTGACAATAATGTAGCTAAAATTATGTAAAGCATGTGCCATGCACTGCAAGAGAAGAGGAGTTAATTAACCAAAAGACTTCAATAGGGTCTACATACGGCATTTAAACTTTATAACCTCTGAATTTTGGATGCTGTTTGGTGTGCGCCTAATTAATTTTCATTCACTGAAGGTAAAATTCAATATGGAAATGTTTATTGCAGTAATCTTGTAATAAGAGCGTAACTACAGACAGAACTGATCAGTATTTAAGGAATATGCTCTTAATTCACTGTGTAGGTTGAAAGACTGAGGCTAGGCTGGCAAGTTAGAGTCAAGAACTCTGGTAGCAAAATGCTTTGATTGCTGCCTCCTTTTTGGTCTTAGAATTTTGAGGTTGTCTGTTGTAACTTGGATGAGTAACAGGAAAACCAGGGAAGATCCATGGTGATGATTTTAAATTGACCTTGTTATTGCTCCTCAGGTGTCACTGCCACACTCTGGGGGAACTTGGTCCTGCAAAATTGTGGCTATTCTTTCTTTGGATACATTTGTACAGGACCACACGTTTACTTGGGATTACTCAAGTGTAGGTGGTTGTAATGAGAATTGGATTCTCTGCCTTTTGCAGAGCGAAATGCTTGTGTTCGTTGAGATGTAACAGTGTCAAAAGTCTCCTTGTTATCCAAAGTAAATGAAACAGATTTTCTTGTTAAGACCATAAAAGTCAGCATTAGAACCAACATGTTTACTGTGTGATTACGAAGTTTCTCAACAAAAGTTTTGCTTGTGCTTAATGAAAGGAACTCCACAGTGGATTAATAGCATTAAAACTAAGGCTGTGAAAAACAGTTTTAATACCAAAATAATTGTTTAAATAGAGACTTAATTACAGTGATTACTGCAGTTCTTATTGAGTGATAATACATTCCAACTCAAAATTTTAACCAGGTTTTAAGTATTGCTGTGTAACTATGCACAGTAAGGGCTACTTGAAAATGATGTTTTCTGGTAGAAAGTAAAAGACTAATTTGATTCATATGTATCTGCTGTTTTTGTTTCATGTAAGTTACTTTGAGAATGGGATGCCTAGTGAAGTTCACAGGGGCGTTTCCCTGGTGGTCCTGAATGAATGAAGAATGGCTTTCACTTCTGTTTGACTACTGCTCACACAGTGTTTTCTGGGTATTGTTGCAGTTTTTATTTCTTCAGAGCAGGATGTTTTCCAGAATAGGAGGCTTTTAGGTGATTCTTAAAGGGTCAGGTTTTGCATATTGCATGGCAATGGAACTCTTTCTTTCCATATGCTGTATATCTGTTAATAAATATTGTGGTAGATGTGATAAAGACAGAGGTGTCTATTCAGTCACAAGTGCCATTGTGTTCCCAGTGGGATGGTTTGTTATGCTTCATCCTTGCCCATTTTAAACACTTCTTAAGTTCCTTGGCCAGTTGCTCCTGACCTCTATTTTCATTCTATAATTGCGTTTTTTAACAGAGTGGGCCCCATGTAATAAGCATTAAGAATATGTACACTACAGAGTGTAAATAACAATGTTTGGGAGGAAGACACTGCCTTTTTTCCATGCAACTCATTGGAATAATTTTGTGCATCAGAGAAAAGCCCAAAAGTGATGGTGTCTCGTGTGGGTTGAGTTCAAGGTTGTGACCAACAGGCTGTAATGATGGCCAGCTTTGACAGAAATAAAATTAACAGTTTTATATGTTTTTTAGTGTGGTTTGATTTATGTTCTGACTATTACATGAGAACAGCTATGCCATGATTCTTCTTAAATTTAAACTTGCAAGTATTCCCACTGGCTGAAATGAGACTGTCCATGCTTAAGTGAAATGTAGGCATTAATGTTCCCAGAGCTGGAAAACAGTGGAAAATGTTCTCCTGCATTTGCTGTTTCATGCTGAAAAGAAGAGGATGGTCTCAAAAATGTAACCAGAGCACTAACAGCTGCAGTATATTAAATTTTAGAATGAACATAACCATCATACTCAAGTAATACTGTATATTTAATTAAGTTGATTGCAACAATTTATGATGCAAAGTATAACCATTGGACACATCAGATTAAATGCTGCATTTTAGAATGGTGCATTTGATAGTTATTTGTAGTCCTTTGTAAATATTAATGAAATTTCTAGTTATATGTATATATATTTAATTCAGAAGTGTATATACTTAATCTTTTGTCTTTTACTTTATGCTGAGCATAAATTAAATGTTTTGGACTCTTGTGTGTCAGGAGGTAAGCTTGTTCTCCTTCAGTTTCACAGTATTTAAAGAAAGACAATTGGCTTATTGTATTTTGTTGAGCTTTTAGAAGAATTCAGAATTTAGGAATAACATTTTCACACAATGATTTCAGAAGAAACATTGGGAAACCTTGGTTGAGTAAAGTTCAAACATGAAAAAAAGCAGGAAATCTGAAGAGTTATTGATCTTGGCAATACTTTTTCTAAGAACTGAGCAAAACATAATTAGTGATCTAGAAAGCAACTGGCAGTTAAAAATGGTCAGAGCTCCTCAAGCAGAGGCATGAAAGTTTTTATATTCAGCAACTGAGTCAATGGAATGGGAGCATGGCTTGGGTGGCTGCTCCTTTTCCTGGGTAATTCCTGAAGGGAACAGATGAGGCTGCACAGCTCACAGCTTCACATGCAGCTTTAGCCTGGGTTTCCTTAGCTTTCCGTTCTTGGAAAGAATGTCTTAGCTAAAGGCAAGTCAGAAAATATACCCTGAGATCAGGGCTGCTTTATCCTGATAGATAATTTTAGTAGCAGGACCTAGATATGTCTTTTTCTCGTGGATGTTGTAGTTGTGAGATGAAGAAACACTTAATACCATAAATAGTGACAAAAACTCTTCACAGAATCCCCAGTATACAGTTGTATTTTATTTATTTAAAGACACCCAGGAGTTGTCATTGTGTTTGTTTTTAATAAAACCTATTTTAATAAGAACTGTGTTTGAGAATAGTAACCCCAAAATTAACCTCCAAATAACCTCATTGTCATGTAAGACAAATGACAGCTTATGCCCTAATGTTATTTTTTTCAGACCTTTGAACTGTGCAAAAAGTACTATCTCCAAAGCCTAATATATATAGTTGCTGATGTGCCTGAGGGGTTGCAATGCATACTGCCTTAGTGTATTAATGTATGTAGTTCAAATTCTCTTTATTGTTAACTTGCCAAAAATTTAGCATTTCTAAATCATTAACAATGGGACAGGCAATTTGCATATTGGCACAGGGTTATGGTCTTGGGCCAGATTGTACAGCTGAGAAGCTGGTCTGGTCTCTGTGGCATTGGTAATTGAGATGTTAGAATTTCACAGATAAGAGCTGTCTGGATCCACACAGTGGAACCTGAAACATTTTTTGTAAAGAGTAATTTTTACCTCTTTGATCATTGGAGCAATTAAATCACTGATTTTACAGTTACAGGTAGTTAGCTGTGCCATTTTTGACATCTGTGTTATGTCCATTGTTGCAAGGGGCCCTTGTGATTTAGTAAGCTTGTTTGACTACATCCTTGCTGTGAAATATGATGCTTTTTTTTTGGTTATTTTTTATTTAAATACTAAGGCTGCATCAGTAGGCCCTGATGTAAGTGATGCAGCCTATTCTCCCTTCCCCTGGACCACCCAAAAAGCCTGCCTTGCCTTGCCACACTATCCTATCCATGGCAGGAGGTTTGAGGATTTCATAGCCGTGCAGGAGAAAATGGTCTGAGTTCTGTCTACTCCTCTTTCCATCAGGCTGAGGGCCTGCAAGAGCAGAGGAGGTTTGATTCTTCATGTGCTGTTTGCATCCCAATCATCAGTCTTGGGAGGATGTCCTTGCCCAGGGTGAGCCCTCTGCCCCAAGGTTGTGCTTCCTCAACCTGCCATTCCTCCTGGCTGATTCAGTGCTACGTTTGTCATGGCACTCAAATCTTGGTGTTTATAAAGGTTTACTGAACACTTGAAATTTATTTACTATGTGGTAAGACACATTTTTCTTCTTGCCTGCCTTTCACTGCATAGATTAGTGTTTTGCCAGGGTATTGCAACACTTCATTATTTAAGTGGCGTGTTACTTTATAATGTATTCAAGCCAGTGCAAGACCTGTTGTTTTAATGCTATGAAATCCTGGTGCACTGTAATGCATGCATTCCTACCCAACAGTAGAAATATTCCCATTTCCTGAAGTTTTATGTGCAATCTGGAAATTTAAATTAAAAAAAAATCTGCCAGGACCTTTGAAACATAGTAGTATTTGCCACCACCAGTATTAATGGTTTCCTTAAAGGGACCTCCAGGTTTACTGGCTACTGCATTGTCATCTTCATTCTCTCCCCCTGGTCTTTTAGTACATCTTTTATGGTTTTATCTAAGCTGTTTATTAGGTAGGAGTGTACTGCCATAGGTGTGTAAGAGATCTAGTCTTGCTAAACTACCCTGGGCATTTTTCTGATCTGGAGATAATAATGGTGTAGATTCTTTAATTACAGTAGAGTGTAGTTCAAACCACTACTGTTGAGTATTGTGCAAAGTAAGAAGCAGGGGCAGTCTTAAGAGTTTGCAATATAAATAGACATGAGAAATGAAAGCTGGTACATGAGATGCATTATCTCCCCCAGCTATGAACAGGTAGGGTCAAAAATAAAATGATATATCTAATGTGAGCTGCCTTGGTGACATTTGAGGTGAGACAGAAGGAGCCCTGTCATTATATGAATGGTTCTAATTAATCTCTCTTGACAGAGCAGTATAAGATGTGCATGCCAATTTTATTTATGTTTAATACAGTCAGTTGCAATCACTCCAGTTTATTATACAAAAGTATAAAAAGAAGTGATTTTTACCCCAAAGGTGTTACATTCCAGGGTCAGAAAAAGTCCTGGTGAGCAGACATTGCAGAGGGGGAGGCAGGGTGAGGAAGGTGTGTGTATTGTAGTGTTGACAGATCTCATGACTACACAAGAGTCACTCTCAAACCACAGGAAGCACTTGGCATCTTGCAGGATAAGGCCTCTCCAGGTCATCACTCAAATAATATCCTCTTTATTGTACCCATGATAAATGTCTTTTGAGTGCAGAAGAAGCACTCAAGAAACAGCTCCACTGCTGTTGGTAAGAAATGCAGGTGCTCAGCATCTTTGAATTATTAATTTAGAAGGAATGAAATGCAGAATACCTGTGGTTTTTGTTGAACTGTTCAATTTATCTAACCTGTGTGCATCCTTTCACCTGTTTCTTGAAAATACAAGTAAATATGCTGTATACTGACTGTCCTGTTGGCTGTTGTAACATTGCAGAAGCATAACTGTGTGAGCTTGTGGAGAGAATATTCTCCATATAGATACACCCAAAAGCATTGCCTGGTCATAGCTAGGGCCTTTATATGAAGCTGTCTGTGTGAGGTTACCTGCTTCTTGCTACATGATCAGCCAGGTCACACAGGAATGAAGGTACCACAGTGTGGTTGGTCATGAGCTGGGATTTTCATGCATTCCTGCCACTTGGACAGAAATTTCAGTCCAGCACATTAGAGCTTGTACTGCATGGAGAATTTAATTTCTAAATAAATAATTCAATAAATTAATTAAATTCTAAATAAATTAATAATTTCTAAATTTAATTTAAAAAGTAGTTTTGAAATAAAGTGTTTATTTTGGCATCTCTTTTCTGTATATTTTTTGAAATGTGAATATAGGACACAAGAGAGATTTCCCGTAGAACTGGTTGTGGTAACTCAGCCCTGTGTAGCAGTAGAACTGAAGGGCTATGCTGACCCTGATGAGTCCTGGCAACTGAGTGGAGAATATTGGTTTATTTTGGCTAATGGCTGCACACAGGTCTTGGGTGGAATCTGTCAGAGCTGCTGAAGCTGTGAATCATCTTGTGTAAGGTTAGATAGCAGTTTGGGTGTCTGATCAAATCGTTATGGGTCCCTGTGTAATCAAAGGAAAAGAACAGTTTTTTCTTGGACACAATTCACCTGATCCTTTTTTTAGACACCTGAGGGTCACGTGAATTGTAGCCCGGGAGTATCTGTCTCTAACCATTGTCTAGGAGTGGAAACCAGGTTAATGAGATGGATTCATTTGACAAAACTGAGATATCCTAGCCAGAGAATCTCACTATTGATATTTGCAAGGTTTCTGATCAGGCCCCAGATGGATTGATTCAGTGACTCTTTCTACTGCCAAACAATGGAAAAATAGGACAGGAATTCTGACTAGAACTTTTATTTATTCTAGAAATCCAAGTAACCTGACAAGTAGATTTTAATAAGTTATTTTAAGTACTATATATATAACCAGCAAGGTAGAAAAGAAGGATTAAAAAAAAAAAATACATGGCTTTTCCTGCAAGAAAGCATGGATTCCTTTGTTACAGCTGGAATAGGATTTGTTTGTTATAATCAGAGTAAGTCCTTTTACTTTGGACTTTGGGGCCTTTCAGTTCCAAAAGCTATTTTACAGATTTTATAGCTATTCAACTCCAAATTGATAGTCTGTGGATAGGTGCATCACAGACACTACTCTGATGCAGGGAGGTGCCATAGCTGATTCTCTTGCAAGACCTGCTTAGTAGGAGGGAAAACAAGAAAAGTCTCAGAGCCATTTTGCATGGCTGGACTGCATTTCAGATAATTTCTAGGTATGTTCTTCTATTCCTGGGTTCCTAACATGTCTAGAAAAGAAACTGAAGGAACCAACACATTCCCTGTTCCAAACTTGCTGGGAGCTGTTTTGGTCCACATGCCTAGAAAGGCCCATCCCTCTGGGATGCCACTCCAGGTGGGCCATGCTGGATTCTCCCTGCAGGGGTGAGTGCCATGGACAGGGACAGCATCAGGGACACCTGGGGAGCCTTTGCTCTCACCTCCATTTCAGTCTGCACCCAAAGGTCTGTGGCTGGTTACTGATGTTCAAAGGGTTCAGTGCAATTAAAGTTCATTTCACAGCCCTTTCAGTTTGCAGGGTTGTATCTTCTTGTAGGAACATAAGTTTCTTACAAGGTATTTCCATCCTTATGTGATGGAAGTGTTTTGCATATTGCCCAGAAATATATGGAACTTTAGGCACTGAGTTTAAGTGTCCCTATAGATGCTTGTAAGGATATTCCTGAACCCTGCTGAAGCATCTTCACTGCCTGCAGTATCTTGAAGTACCAGTTGCTCACTAGGTAAGTCATACTGGTATGTCATTGTCATATTTTCTCAAATCTACAGAAGTCATCTTAGTTTCCTAGCATTCAAAATTAAATCTGCCTTGGTTGTCTTCATTCAAACTACATGGCAGGCACCAGCCCACTGCTTAATTTACATTTTCATGTGATATTTAAAAAAGAAACATTTTCCCTGGATGAAGTTTTCTGTTAGTATAGAGCGGAATTATTTTTATTTCATTACAGAAATATTTTTATTGACTTGATTGGGACAATTTAGTATCAGTGAAGCATACAGTGTTTGGCTTGTAAGCAGCAGAATTTAACATGCAATGGAACTTAAACAAAAATGCAGATTTATAGATCTTTTTGTTCTTTTTGAGCTCTAGACTATGCTAACTTAACTAGTGTTGCATCTTGTATTGTTTATAGTGCCTTTAGATTTTAATGAACATTTTCATCCTTGGCGTTTCAGCTTTGGGAAGCTAAATGCATTTAATTATTGGCAAACAAATTAATTTAAGAGTTATTGGTTTATTTGTTTATCAAGATATTTTTAAGTCAGTCTTTGAACCATTCACAATTGTTCTCTGAGCTGGCATCCCTTGAGCACAAGAAATCACTGAAGGCTATCTGTATCCCTTCCTAAATTGAATAGGACTGTTGTACAGTAACTAGATCCTTTTGGAGAGCTTCTGGCCCATCTCCTAAAAAAATGGCCGGGACTGGAACAGGGGAAATCAAAAAGAATGAGATTATAATTGGCACATTATGAGCACTTGTGAGATTTGTGAAAACTCTGGCTGCAGATGGCTGGGCATTGTCAGGTGGGAAAGGAGTAGAATAATGTTTTGGATTAAGAAATGTTACATAAGTCCCTGCAAGAAAAGGACTGGAATCAGACATGCTGCAGCACAGTTTATGCCCAAGTTGTAGTGGTTGTACACAGTGAAGATTTTTTTGGACTTGAGCTTGTATTTGTCTTGTATCTTTGGACTTCCCAACCATGTCAACCTAGTAAAAATGCTAGGTTCAGAATGTCTTTTAAGTTCAGAATTACACTAAATTTGCTATAGATTTGTCCTAGATAAGTCAAACTAAACTATTGAACCAGAGAGGCTTAAGGGGTTGCCTTCAGTAATGAAATAATTGTGACAGCAGGTTTTTTCAAATTAATACTAATTCTGACCAGTTGGAAAAAAACCTCTATTGAATGCAACTTACTTATGCAAATTATTCACATATTTGAAAACACATTAAGGGCCTGGTTGAAGGAAAGGTGTATGGGAAATTATAATGTGCCAGTCTGTGGCTTTTAGTGGTTGAAATCATTCATTTTAGGGTTTGTGCTGGTCCTGTTTTGTTTTGAAGGTACTTCCAAGGTCTGGGCTGTTGATCAAGAGGAAGAGAAAAGGGGTTTGGTGATTGTGAAATATGTTCTACTGGAAATGATTTTGTCCCTTTGGGTATCTGTGGGAATTCACCTGTTGTCCTTCCTCTGGGATTTGTGTCAGCTGCAGGAATAGGTGAAAGGAGTATGGGGGAACCCTTATCCATTTGTCTTCAGAAAAGAGACTGTGGTGTGTGTCTGCCCTGGCAGTCAGCTGGAGACCAGAAACTGGTGGTGTGTTTTTTTCAGCTGGCAAAGGCTGGGAACATGGCATTGAGCTCAGCTGCTGGAGGAGAGAAACACCTTCAGTAGCAATGCCTCCACCTAATGACCCAAATTAGGTTTTTTTGGCCTCAGAGGGAGTTGTGTTACTCAGCCAGAACAGGGCTGTACAACTGGGTCTTGGTCTCAGCAAAATCAGGGAAGCTGTCACTCCCCAGACTGACCCTGGTCCCACCAGTGTAGGTGCAGGTGATGGGAATGGAGAGCACAGGAACCTTTTCAAACAAGTTCTCCAAGCTTTATCTGCTAGAGTGTCATGTCAAGCAGCCTCTTATGAAGAACATTTTTGTTGGTGGTGTTCAAAGGTACTTTTCTTGCAGCCCACTCATGCGACTCATTGGTTGGAAGCCTGTTTTAGCCTCTCTAAATGGAGCTAATAAAAACTTCTCTAAAAATCCTTCAGGTTTAGGTGGTCATTTCAGTAGTAGAGCCTCTTATTGTTTGATGAAATGAATACATAAAGTAAATACAGAAACTGAAGAAGGCCAGGAGAGGGGTTTGTTTGTAACAGAACCAGCAGAGTTTCCCTCAGAGTAAAGTTCTGAGCAGCACTCTCATGTGAATATTTGTTACTTTATGCTGCTTTGCTCTTGTTGTTTAGACACAGAAGGTCTTGTATCCTGAGACGGGACATGCACTGATTTTTGGCTTGGCATTGCAAAACTCTTGAAGCAGCAGCAAACTTGTGGTTTCTGCACCTGTCTCCATGGATTAGTGCCCAGAACCTGTAATTAATGTGAGTCCTTGTGTGTCTAATTTGCCTTGAAAAATTAGACTTTCACCCCAGAATGCACTTGGTGCAACATTCCAAACAGCCTGTGCAGGCTGCAGTGCTTGATGGGGTGGGATCAATACAGTGTGAGCTGGTGGCACCAGCTCTCACATGGGATAACAGCTCTGGCTCCCTGGGTGGCTTCTTGGCCTGCTTTACCTGTGTCCTGCACTGGCTGCATGTCCTTTAGGAAATCCCAGGTATTTGTATTTGCTCTGTGGTAGGTCCTCATCTCCAGCCATCCCATGTGGCCTTGTGGTGACAGCACACGGCAGAAACAATGCAAGGAGTGTGTTTTGGCAGTTGTCCTAAAATCCTTCCTAGAAAGAATGTGGAGTTGCTTGTCAGAGACAGATGGGATTTGCAGGCTGCTGGGCACAGGTAGTGCGTGGGCTCTCCCTGAGTGTGGCCGCCAGGTCCTGGTGATGTCCTGGAGCTGGGGCAGCTCCCCGGAGCTGGCTTTGGGGGTATCATCCATGGGCTGTCTCCTGGGAGGAGGCATATTTTAAACTGGTGTGTCCTAAAAGGCTTCTGAAAAGCACATGCATAGCAGTGTCACTCTGAATTGTGGTCACCAGCTTTGTCAGCCTCTTCTTGCAGGTAGCTTTGGCTCACACGAGTGGTGATGAATGTGGGTGTGGACAAGGAAGGGTTAAGGGATATAGGAGATGTTGAAGAGTTAGAGCCTGACTTCCCAGTGGGTTGTTTTTGTTGATTACACTGTATAATTGGTATGAATTTATGAACACTCTGAACTAACTTACCAAATTAAGAGATAATAGGAAGTATGATGCACACAGACCAGAACAAGTTGTCAGGAGAGATGATTGAAAAATACCATGTTAGAAAATACCAAGTTTCAGTCTTGTGCTCTAGTTTTAAACATGGGAATTTTTTTTAAGAGCTAAGTAGCAATAGCTATGGAATATTTGACCAGCAGCTTTGTCTCTGTGTAGCAGATTCTAAACACCAGCTGAACTCTGTGATTTTATGCTTTCTGGGAAAAGTTGAATTGGGAGCCTGCCAGCCCCCAGAGATGGTAGGATTTGTTTTCTAGAACCAATTTCTGGAAATACTGGTCAAGAAAATATGTGGCAACTTGTATGTACTCACCATAATGTTGTAATAAGGGGACTCTGTTTTAACAGGATTTTTGCAGTCTTTTTAGGAGAGTTATAGGTCACCATGGCCTCAAGGTAATGAGATTTTGCTATTGGTTTCTTTTCAGCTGGGATTTTACCACGTGAGTTAATTGTTGTATTTGGTGGATGAAATAGTGCACACAAGTACCAACTACCTTGCACTTACTACAGTTGTGTTTTATTTTAACCAGGGATCATTTCAATACTTGGGTAACTCTGATTGCCAAATCCATTAAGTCCTTGCCCAAAGTGGATCTTGAGACTATGTTCATGAAGTCACTGAAGGGGAACTACTTCAAAATAGTATACAAGGTGATTTTCCAGATTTTTCCCAACATATTTTTCTTCATCTCGGTGCCATGATGTAAACTACAAAAATGATATGAATTTGGGTTTTTCTTGTATCACCTGGAGCTGCAAAGTACAGCTTATGTAACAGAGGCAGAATAATTGAAGGAGCAGTACAACTGCTGAGATACACAGGGCTTGATGTCGTTTGTGATAAATGTAGCTAATTATTTTGCTTTTAGTGGTGAAATTAATATAATCTGTCTGCAGTGTTGATCTAGACAAATGCAGTTATAATGTTTTGTTCAACTCAGACCTTACCATTAGCAGGTTTCTTTTGCATGTTGTTGAGGAGGAAAACTGGCTTCCCTGGTCTGAGATGTAATGGATTCATACTGCAATTCTGGGTTGGTCACTGATCCTGCTCAAGCAGGAGGTAGACATTTGGGCATCTAAATAACCTTTATTTTTTCCTGATCTATTCACACAAATAGTATATTAGATTGCAGAGATGGTAGTGTCACTGTTGAAGTTAAAAAGTTGGCTGAGCTTAGGGTTGTTGGCATGCACCTAATGCCATTTTCACTTAAATTTTCTAATCCAGGGCGATGCACACATGTCCAGGCCCCTTGGCAGTGACAGAAGTGTGTTGCTGTGGGTTGGCAGGTCCCTGTTTGGAGGAGGGCTCTGGCAGTGCTTGGCAGCAGGCTGGGTGCTGTGCGCTCCTCTGCGGCTCCCGGGTTGTCATGGGGATGTGTTTTCAGCTGGTGAGCTGAAGCAGAAGGGAGTTGCACTTCAACCACTGAATCAGATCTTACAAATGCTGCAACAATATCATGTAAAGGTTTGGAGGCTCCATAATTTTAGGCAGCTCTTAAGAATAATTTTTTTAATCAGGTATGTTGTCTTAATATGAGACCTCAGGATCACATTTTCCTTCTGTAGGAGTTGATTACTTGGAAAAATATTGCCTCCACTAGCTCACATATTTCCAGTTTTGCAGTGCTGATCAATCTTCCTTGAACATGCTTTTGTTTTCATGATCAAGATACAAGGTCTTCTGCCTTTCCCTGCTGCTTGTTCCAGCTAAGAAGCTGAAGCTAATCAACAGTGTAAGGACAAAAGAAGACTTGACTCTAAATGGGTTCAAAGTGTATCAGCATCAATCCATCGGAAAGGGAATCTCAAATCCATGAAGCCATTGCAGAAGGTGGCCCCCAGTTCTGGGCTAATTTCCTTTCTTCAGTCCCACCAAAATAATTTCTTCAGTGTTACCTGAATATTCAGTCAAACTGAAAATAAATCTCACTACTGTTTTATTGGAACAGAAAAATTGCTTTCATTTTTTCTATTAGACGGAGAATCAAGTTTCAAATTTTCCAAAACTAAGGCCAGAAGAGTTTTTCTTGCATATGATATGTATATCATAATATCCACTTTAATTACAAATTAAATTGAGAAGACAAGCATTTTTAAATGAAACAGTAAAAATTTTACTTTGAATAACTTCAGCCTTTTTGATGCCTTTGGAAAGCATCAGCAAATCCATTTACAAAATAACTCTTGATTACTGTCTGTCAAGTCATCTTTTCCTTTGAGAGAAACAATCTTAACTTGATTTCACTTTTGTTCTTGTGACCGCTAAGCTGATTTCATCTTGCTAACAATATGCCATGTTATTACTGTACCATACACCAAATTCCTTAAGTATTGATATAATAATTCTATTCAGCTTCCTGGGATTGTCAGTATTTATTTTTTTATTTTGTAGGTAGATATTTGGTAATACAACAAGGTCATTGTTGAGACCATCTAAGAGTTCCTCCTGAAAATTGAAGTCAGTAAATTTAGCTCTCCTTGCTAAGGAAATGTTAGAACAACAATACACATAAATAATTGCTATAACCTAATCTTTTCTGTTATATACGGCAGAAAAAAATACTTCTTACTAATCTCTGTACCAATCCCTTGAATATGGAATGAAGGATTTTAACAAAATATCAATAGCTTGAACTCAGAATTTTTAGTCCAAATGTTAATGGTTTAGTTAAATCTATTACATCTCAGTTTTGTAGCTACATTTCAAATCCCCCTAGGCAGATGAAGAGTGAGGGGTGCTGAGAATGCTGTGGAGATTCACAGTTTGCCCCAAACTCCATGAGATGAGAGGTGAGGAGCAGAACCCTGGAGCTGCTTGTGTCATCTTCCCCATCTTTCTGGTTCTGAGGCCATGGTTGTGTTTTATTTTAAAACAAGTTTCTTTTCAAAACAAACACAGCTGGAATGGTTCTTTATGACCCTTTTCTGTGTTTGTAAAATTTGTATTTCTCGCTGTTCAAATGTCATAGGAAAATGGCCAAAATTCCTTTAACTTGTTTTCTGGCAATATCTTTGTGCTGCTTAGGTACTCTTGTGTTTTCTTGTCACTGCAGAAACCATTAAACACTGGGTTTGGAATAATTCAGCTTACTGTCCTTCTGAAGTAGGTATAGGTTTCATGGAGTGGGATTAGGAATCTGAAGAGTAGACACAATAACTGAAGGTCATATTTGATGTGTCCCTTTTTTCTGGAAGCAGACCTGTTCTGGCCCAAACATTCCAAATGCAAGAATGCATTGATTGCTCTTGCTGCTTCTTTTGTGGAGGTTTTAATTTCCTTTACAAAGTCAATTTTGCTTGTATGATACATATAGACAGCTCTGGGACTCTGAGATGAGCTAGTTAGAAATATATGTTGAAAGTACAGTAGTTTATGTGGTATATGATGATTAAGATGAAGTCATTACTGTATCAGCTAAGGGGCCAGAATGCAGGAGGTAACTTTTTATGTGCTTGACTCTGGATTAGGGGAACCATCATTAATTGACAAATTTGCTGGACTGTTTACCAGAGTCTTGAATACTGGTGACAGTGTCATCATCTGAGATGGCACACAGAATGTAAGTAGCTTGGGAAAATGTGAAGTGCATTTTCTTCTCATTCCACAACAATAATAATTTCATTGGTTTCCATAAGTATAACTTTGCATAAAGCTGAAGTGAATAATGATTTTTTTCTTTTGCTTCCTATAATTGCTCATGTTTAACCAAAACTTGGATATTTGCAAAATGGTGATTTAATGCAGGGAGGAAGTGCAGTAGAGATAATGCTGGTATTTGTAGAAAACTGCTTTGAAATCTGCTTTTCTATGTTGGAAAGATATTTTTATTACCCCTTTCTTGGTGAACTAAGCAGTGATTGGAAGGAAGTGGGAGAACTGTTCTTTACTATGAATTTTCCCCCATTTCTCTCCTGTCTTGTTTTCTGGCCAATTGAAGCAAGGTTTTATCAGTGCATGGTACCAATTGGAAACTTCTGAAGCTTTTTATGTCTTGCAAATGTCCTCCCACATCTTTCTTCCCCCGCAAGCATAGAGGAGAATGAGAAAAAAGTGAGCAACACATTTAGGTAGAGGATGGTTTAACAACCTTTTTCTGAATAAAAGCAACGTCTCTTTCACAGCAAATGGCTTTAGTATCATTTTTTGTAATATTATTAAAACTATAAAATAATGTGCTCCTCATTTAAGCTAGAAGAACCCTACCAGCAGCCTGGTTAACAGATCAAGGCAGTCAGCTGATGAGCCACATATGGCTGAAACTGCTGCATATGAATTGTTAATGATCTTCACTGAGGAAAATAACCTTCTTCCTGTTGGTATGGAGCCCAACTGGAGTGTGGAAAAATCCATTAAATGTATGAAGATCACAGTGAGTCAGACTTCATATCCTCTCTCAATAGGCTGTTGTGTGAAACAGTGATTTAGAAATATTTTTCTGCTTTCTATAATATTTCTTGGTATCATTTGAATCTGATACACCACTAGTTGAAACACCATAGTGAAGACTGGGTGCTTACCTGTGTGAGGCAGAACCCAAAACCTGGGTTGTCTCAAGAAAGGTCTTTGCATGACAACATTTCTCTTGCTGTTGCCAGTGCTGAGCAAAGGGGACTTGATGTCTCTTGGCCAAACCCTGTTCCACCTGCTGACATGATACAGAAGGGTTTGGGCACACCTGTCACCTCTTGGGGTATGTCACAGAGAGCAGCCTCTAAGTTCTGTCTTGCAGGCAAGCAAATCATGGTGACTTAACAACACTGTTGTGCTTTAAATGAGATCCTCTGGGGAGAGAATTAGAGCTGGTTTTAGAGTTGTGATGTGGAGCATTCCCCCCCTTCTCTGTTGGTAATATTGGTGGCTTTGCAGGGAAATGTGGATGTGGCCAGCAAACCTTGTGGGTCCCTATGGAGCTTGCAGGAACAGGGTCTTGAATCTCATGCCTTGAGGAAGCTTTGCTGTTGTGAGCTCTTGCCTGGGTGTTTACCCTGCTCCTCCGCTGTCTGGAGGTAGAAGTAAAGGGGAAAGTTGATGGTGAGAAGTCTTCTCTCTGGCTTTTGAGACTCTTTCCACATGTGCCATTGAACATGTGCTTGTTGCTTATACTGGTGAGAAGCTGTGGGAGGGAGAAACTTCCCTATGCTCTGAGCAAAATGAATTTTACTATGGAATTACTGTTGCTAACTTTCATTTCTGCTATTATCATTGTCATTATAGTAAAGGAATTGCAATATGCTTGGTTGTAGGCCTAAAAGCAAGGGCTGTTTTCATTTAAGAGTAAAATATGGTATATGAGAGCAACTCGCTCCTTCACTGTCAGTGCCACTGACTTCACTGTGCTTGAATGTGGGATAAATCAGGAGTTTCTTTTAGCAACCTGTGGAGCTGGGTGTGTGGGGAGACACAGAGACAGCAGGATGGGCAGTTGGCAGAAATGCCTGACACAGATTGTCTCTGTCTTGTGTCACCAGTTCACTAATTTATTATACTGCCAAAGTATTTCAAGTACTGTAAATCTTCTCAGTGAAATTAAATGACAATGATAAAAGTTTCTCAGGGAGGTTTAAATTCATTGTCTTTGAAGACTGTTTCAGTTAAATCTGCCCTTCTGTAATTTTTGGTTGCGTTTACAGCAGAACTGTTTTTGGACAAGGGAGGAAAGACTGGCATAAAGGGGCCACAAGTGCCAGCTTTCATTCCAACTCATCTTCATCAAGTACTAGAGATTTGTTTGAAGAGAAAAACATCACTGCAAGTTTATCAGTTTAAGAAACTGAGAAAGAAAAGTGGAATGCATGAAAATGGAAAACATTATTTCTAGAGCTGTAACATCAGCCCCATTTAGTGCGTTTCTGAAACCCTTTCTTACATAACACCACTGGGTAAATTCAGCTCTGCAGAATTTGGCCTTCAGTAAATATTTTTAGATCTATTTATAGTTTGTTAATATGACAGGCTAAAATTTTTGCAACAGAAATGCTTTCTCTCTACAGCTTCAAGTATTGTCTGTTTATTTTGGGCAGCAAAGGATTATTTAGCTTGACTTTTGCATCTCTTAGGATGGCAGTGCTAATGTGGTGTTAGCAATGGGACTAATGGTGCTGTATAAACCAGGAAGATTGAAGCTTTGATGGAGGTTTCAGCCCTGGCAGTCAAATTAAATGATAGTTTTATTTTTATCACTGAAGAGCAATAAAAATATCCCTACAACATGACTGTGAAGTTAATTTTCAGAGGCGATCTGCACTCCCATTAAAACATAATGGCAGTAATTGTTTTCCCTGTGTGGCTTCATTTTAGAAGGCCTACAGGCTATTTATGATAAAACTGTCAAAATTTTGTATCTTCCTGCTTTACAGATTGCTCTTGGCCAGGATGTATTTTAAGTCCTGCCTGTGGGTGTTACTTGGTTGTGCAGCCTCAGGTGAAAACTGGGGGAGGAACCGTGACTCAGAGGTGAAGAGTGAGAGTCATCTGCCTTCGCTCAGATGCCCAGCTCTGAGATGCCCTGCTCAGAACTGGTCCCTCTAGCTCTAATTATTGCCACTGGAGGGAAATAGGCTCCTGCCAAGGGTGACTCACCTGGGGCAGTGCCTGGTGCTGCCAGGGGACACCGGCACAGCTGCAGCACAGATCCAGTGGGCATGGCCAGCAGCAGCCAAGGTGACCTTGCAGACACACCAGGACTCCTCTCCTTGGCATGGGGGATTGCAGAAACAAATTACCGGCTGCACCATTCAGAGGGCACCCTTGGGACTGGTGTCTGGGGTTCACACATTGCCTTTGCCCACCTGTTTGCAGCTCAAGCCTGCCTTATCTTTAATCCTCATTTCCTAGCTGCATTTGAGAAGGTTGGGAGGGGACATGCAAGCATGTGTCTGCTTGGATTATGTTCCTCTTTAAGACTACATTAGAGCTATGAAAATCAAACTTCTGCCTTCAGACCATATATTTCATCCTTAATGCTTTCACATTCTACAGAGGGGGTAAGATAGAACTAGTGAAAGCATTGGATGTTTGAAATATTTATCTCTGGTTTTATTTTATGTGGTAACACAGGTATGTGCAATTAAGCTTCCAAGTGTTTAATCTCCATAACAGATTGATTTGAGGTGGTCTGCCAAGTTGGAAATTGTTTACTGTTGTCTTTGTATCCGTCATCAAAACTTCAGTGGTTCTCCATGATACTTTTAAATATATTTGTTTCTAATGTGTATCTGATATGACTACAGTTTATCCTGCACCTTCATTGCCTACATAATGCTAAAAATGAGGGGGTTTTGGTGTCAGATGCAAATTTATGGCTAGTTCAGATAAAGTAAAAATCTGTTGCTCACAACTAGTTTTATTTGTTCTTTTTGGCTACAGTATTGAAATGTATTTTATAGAGTTTCTGTCTCTAAGGCTTTAATAGAACATCACAAGTTGTGACACTAAATTCTTGGTTCTCCAAAGGATGGTTACTGCAGAGGAGTTACTCTAACAGGACTATGCAAACGGTTTGCTTTGCTTTGTTTTTTTTTTCTCTACTTGAGGTTAAATTTTTGCAGTGTATTACAATAATCCCAAAGAAGTTTTTCATTACATTTATTACATCATTTACAAAAAAATCCCTGATTTGGAGAAGTTATTGCTTGAGCCATTCACACAAGACTTGAAAAACTGTGTAAAAGTGCTGCAGCTGATAAAACTGCACAATTACTTGCATATTATATTTCAGGAATCTGAATACTGTTGTTCTTCACCACGGCCCATTTAAGGACGCCTTTGACAGCAGTGTCACCCTAAGTGTGCACAGGCCTCCTGAAAGTTTCAGCCCTGAAACTCTGATATCTGGAGCAGTGTGAAGTTCTGCATTGCCCTGTGGCAGATCTGTTAGTTTAAGGCTGGTTGTAGGAAGCCACCAAGATCATGTTTTATGTAAATAGTGTTAATTAACAAAGATGTGTGGTTCTTTCTTGGTACAGTGGTGTGAATGCGATTTTCTTTGCTTACATATGAGTATGTGTAAGGTTGTTACTCTGAGGAGAGCTTTTCCACTGTGGCATTTTGGTGTGGAGATGAGGGACAAAAATCTTGCCCTGTGATCCAAATAAAACTCAGAGCAGCCCTAACATTGTGGCTTGGAGCAGTACAGCACAAGTTTTAGGGCAGTGTTTTTCACTAGGTACTTGTCTGTGCACAGGGAAATGCTGTGATGCACACTGGCACAGGTCCCTGCTGATGTGTGTCTTGGGCTGAAAAGCAGAGAGGATTTTGATTTAGGCTTTGCTCTTGAGGCCAATTATTTTCTGTCTTCTGGGTGTTTGTGCTCTGTATTCCACTGTTCCCCTCCAGACTCTTCACTCCTGCCTAGTTTTGTGTGCTACTGACTCTGTGCCAGGGTGTGTCCAGATCCAAGACACCCTTATTTCTGCTGGACTGTGCTGATACACACACTTCAGAGTTCCCAGAGGCCAGGGAAGTCTCACTGGTCCCACTGGGGCTGGTGCAGGGTTGGCACCCAGGCTGTTGGTCTCAGTGGGTCCTGGCTGTGCAAGGTCAGGGTTGCCCTCCATGCAAGGTGCCACTATTGGCATGTGTTCAATTAACAGCTGTGCTTTGTTATAAAGGTGACTGATTCTTTAACTCACTAAAGGACATATGAGGTAACTGCTAATTGTTACACTGACAACTGAAAATACAGGAAACACAGCAAGTTGGTTATAATGCTGCTCATACACATTCTTTGCATCCTATTTTAATAGTTATGTCTGTTGAAAATAAACATCTATTTGAAAAATTTTCTTCAGGCTACATAAAGTGATGTATTGTTGGCTTTTTGTTAAAATGTAATTACTGGTGTTTGAGGAGAAAAGAGTCAGCCATGTCAGAGCCATGGCTAAATAATACCTTAAAATGTGTTTTATATGTATAATCTTCTGGCATTGTCACCTCAAGTATGTACTAATTAACCATTGCAGCATCTTAGGGAATTAAGTCTGTACTTAACATGGCTCTGTAAAATTGTTTTAGTTCCAAACTTTGCTAGTAACAGCATCTAGGATAGTTAAATGGAAACTACAGGTGAACCTTGGTGAAGTCCATAGAGTATCTTTGGGATGTTTTTTGGGTTTGTGTGGGCTTCTTTTACTCTCTAATTATTTTTCTTTGCAAGTAAAATTAAAAGAGATCTGTAATTAAAATGTTCTGGTTTTGAGCTTTTGTCATCTTGAGTTGGTGGGCAGCACTGTATCTGCCTAGGTGGCAGAAGGATGGTTTGTGAAAGCAGGGTAGCTAAGGAGGCTGTTAGGGAGAGGGCTGGGAGAAGTCATTTGCTGCTGTAAAAGAAGAGTGATTTCTATATTCTGTGCAGAAACAAGGCAATGGATCTAAATTTGGGCTCTGCTTTTCCTGTTTTGATGACTAAAACCCTTTCCTCTCTGTTCCTGCTGCTCATCTGGACTCTTAGGGCAGATTCTACAACTGACGATGCTGTCTGTCTCATTTCTGTGTTTATTCACTGTGGAAATGGAGTGAGTGAGCGCGTGCCCATTGTTTTCCTCGGTGCCAGTTCCTCCTGGTGAGATTAAGTGGGGGAGAATGGGCTGGGCAGAGATTTCTGTCGGCAGGGCCCTGCATTCCCGGTTATTCCGTGACCCACATACGTCGAGCCCCTGTTGGGACACGTGATTTGTCAGCTCTTCGGTGGAAACCGATTGTGCACAAAGCCCCCTTTGGGATGGGAATAGATGAAAGGAGATGAAACAGCTGGTTTGGTTTTATCCCCTTCAGGTCAGATTTTTTTTGTAGTCATCGTGCAGCATTAATAGTAATAAAACCAGCTGTTGTATACCAGAAAACTTGTCATAAAAAGGACATAATTACAGAGGCGGCCAGTACTGTCATTTAATATGTTATCACTTCAAAGCAGAGATCTTAAGTTTTAAGAAATGATGAATGGCTATGACATTACTATTGAAGTATTTGCATTGATTGCTTTTGTGCTTGAAAGGGGGAGGCAGAGATCATCCTTGATCCTGGAGTGTCATACAGACATACTGTAATGCATACATACAAAACCACTTCATGTCACAGGGATAAATGGTTGATAGCTAACTTCTAGCTCTTGAGGTTTTAGTAGAAAAAGAAGCCTAGAGCAGTCAGGGATCATCAAAACCAGGAAAGTGTCAAGTCCATAGTGGAGAGAGAGGAAACAGATACCTGGTAGGTGGAAGGAGAGGGTGTAGGCTGTGGAATAAAATAAAAACTCCAAGCCAGCGCATTGGCCAGACCCTTTTGCAGCTCTCCAGCTTGTACCCTTTGGCAACTAGTAACAAAACCATGAAGGGTCACTGGTACCAATTGTGTTGGGGTCATTTTTTTAAATGGAAAGCATAATGAATTCAGCACTTGAGTACAGCATTTATACTGCACACAGGAATCTGGATTCATGTGACCCAATTAGTGAAGACTGATGAAAATCAAGATTTGATTGTAGATATGTTTTAAACCAATATTAGCTATATTTAGCCTAATCCTCTCCCAAGTTATGTCAGTTCCTCTTCTGGGATATGTGTAGATGTCCTTCTGCAGCAGGGTATTTAGGATAAGGTCTTTAAGTGAAGCCTGGGAGTTTTGTGTTAAGAGTTGCAAAAAGCATATCACTGATTCTGTGTATAAGATTCATAACCATCTGATGCCATCAAATATGTCTACCAGTTCTTTGACTTCACTCTTATTTGGGAATTCAGTAAGTATCTACAAGCTCACGAAGAGATGACTCATACCTGACCTTGTTTACAAATGCACATTCAGATCACCTATAAAGTTTTCTAAGCTAGTTGCTTACATGTATACATCTCCCAGATAAATTCCTAGTAAAGGAATTAACTTCTTTGGATTTTGACCTCCCCCTGCCACACTTTTTTTTTTTAAAGAACTGAATACGAGTTGTAATGTCTTTATTTTCTAACTTCTAGAATTTTGTAGTAATTTCATCTTGTGTTCCCAAGCATGGAGACAAAGCTCTGCTTTTAGGTTAGATGAGAAATCATAAGGGCAGCCAGAAACATGAAGTGATTTTTGAGATCCAGCTCTGCTTTCATGGTATTTTGAACTCTGGTTCATACTGTCTGTAATCTCCACCTGTCTTGTGCCAGGTGGTGGCAGAGCTCCTCTAAGAAAGGTGTTGAGCTGCTGTTCCTCTGTCATGTTAATCAAGTGGAATTGAAAACAATATGATGATTAAAAAAAGGATTTAATCTGCTATCACCTAAAGAACTCCAGAGATGTATTTGATGTAGTCTTTAAACTTAATGTGCTTGGCCTTGCCAGTTTGGTTTGTATTTTAGATCAAAGGGTAGAACAGCTATTGCAAGAGGTTTTAAGAGTTTTTTAATATGAAACAAACAAAAACAGACATAAAGACTATTACTTTATTTTTTGTCTGTAATGCATGTGACGATTGCTGTCAAACATAAATGGAACATTATTATTTGTAACTTATATCTGTTACCTGACTCATGAGTTAGCTGTGTTATTTCCTGGCTATCATGACTGTTCTGTGATCGGTCCTGCAGCAGCACTGATGCAGCCCCCAGGGCTCCTTCCCCAGCAGCTCTGGGCTGTGTGCCTTGGACAGGGGGACCTGCTGGGCTGAGGCAGGGAGCAAAGTGCACAGGGACAAGGGGCCTTTTCTGCCAAAATGTGGGAAGTGCCATCCCCGTATTGATGAAGCAAACTTGAAGTTATTAATCATCTGTAAATTATGCAAAGCAGGCTATTAGCTGAAGGTATGGCTGTTTTATAGGTAGTTTCAGTGCCAGCTGCTGTTTCAGGTCACTGGTTTCCTACATCTGCTCATAGACATCTCCAGTTATAACTGGAAAAACTTCTTTACTTGTAGGTGGGTAATATGAGCCATGTAGCTACATAATGGTCACAGGGGTGTGTGTGGGAAGGTGTACGTGTGTTTATGGATATAAAGTAAATATTTATGCTAGCAACACCAACTCAGTTTCAAGTAGAACAGAGAAAGCTCACTCACGTCTTGTATTGACTGTGAAACTGTTGTGGAAAGATTTTCATTTATTGCAGATGACCTGTTAGCCCTAAATGCAAACTGGCCAATTTATGACATATCCAGGGAGGGAAGAGGGAAGGGCAAGCACAGATAAGTTTCTTGGACTCCAGCAGTGAAGAAACAGGATCTTTCACCATCTGGGGCAGGGCTGTGTTACAAAATAGGATGCAAAGAGTCCCAGCAATGGTTAGGAGTAAAAACATAGATGTTAACCTACATGGATTGTTCAATTTGCTACTCTGGAAATTTAAGTCATATTTTCCATCTTTTTTTTCTGAGACTTTTCCCCATTTACTTGTTTTAATCTGCCTCTTCCATTAATTCTTGCTGAGTATGAATTATCTTTTGATAGCAGAATGATGAAAAAGTATACTTAGTTGTACCTAAATTTTTTTAAAAAAATAATACTATTTCTTCCTCCTGCACAACCATTAATGTGTATACCTTTTGGTGAGTGTTTTATTCAATCCATAGTGCTAAAGAGCTGGTCTACCCTCTAGAGGGATTTAAACAAAGTGATTTAAATACTTTTTTCTTTTTTAAGAAGATAGTCTTCAAAGAAAACAACAGCAGTGACATAGAGTAGGAGTAAAAATCCATGAGGCTATTCTTGTCAACTTTAATATTCAAAATTCAGAATATTTAATGTTTTCTACTCCATGGGAATTCCTTTCTGCTAGATAGCTTTCTGCCAGATTTTTCAGGGTGTCCTGGTTTCAGATTAGATAGAGTTAATTTTCTTCCTTAGTAGCTAGTACAGTGCTGTGTTTGGGATTTAGGATGAGAATAACGTTGACAATACAGTGATGTTTTAGTTGCTGCTGAGCAGTGTTTACAAAATGCCAAGGCCTTCTCTGCCTCTCACCCCACCCTACCAGCCAGGAGTCTGGGAATGCTCAAGAGGCTGAGAGGGGATACAGCTGGGACAGCTGATCCCAACTGACCAGAGGGGTATCCCACCATTTGGGGTCATGTTCAGTGTAAAAATTAGGGAAAAAAAGTCAGCCAGGGGCTGTACTTGGCACCTGGATTGGCATCAGTTGGTGGATGGTGAGCAATTGCATTGTGCATCTCCTGTTTTGTATTATTTGTATTATTACTATTGCTGTATATTTGGTTATTATTATTACTACTAATTCAATTCCTGTCCTTTTAAACTGTCTTTATCTCAACCCACAAATTTTACTTTTTTTTCCCCCAGTTCTCTCCCCTGTCCCACTGGAAGGAGAAGTGAGTTAGAAGACTGGGTGATGTTAGGTACCTGCCTGGTAAAGCAACAGCAGTCTATCCAAAATACCAAACGTGTAAACTGCAATAGAAGAGTGATCTGTGAGGACATATTGGTAATGCTGTGGGATCAGTGGCCTGTATCCACCCTCACTAATAAAAATCCTTCAGAACTTGCACATTTTTACTTTCATCAGACATATGACTTGACTTTCTTTGTTTTATGGGGTCATCAGCAAGGCACACAAGCAAGACTTGTTCATCTGGTCACTTATTCTATTGCATATCTGAATCTTTGTATGTCTGCAGCTGAGTGGTGAATCGAAGCCTGGTTTGATGGAGAAGGCAATGTAGCTTTCAAGAGGTCAGGCTGCAGAAAGCTGGGAAACTGTTTATTAACTTTGGAGAATGCACACAATGGGCATCTGATCTGATGAAAGCAAAACTACATGTGTTACCCTAAAGAAAGTAATAGCAGTATTTTGTGTGTCGTTAGATCTTACCACATTTGCTGGACACTGCTACGTTAAACAGAAGGATCATCCCTTACAGTTCACTGCATTCTGTTGATTCTTCTAATTAATGGGGGAAAGTTGGGTGGGTAACACCAGGAAAGACTGTTTTTTCAGCATCAACCAGATTCTTGGTTTTCTTGGATCTCTAACACAGAGAAAAGACTGATCCCCACCTTAGCAACAATTACCTAAATCCCTTTGTGGCTTAATTACAAAAGGGAAGCAGGAAGACTTGTGTGCTTGGGTACCAAGTGTGTGCTGCACATTCCTGCTGACGTCTTTGTTGTCTGGGGTGATCACGTTACCCTGACAACCAAGAGCATCCCTGTTTTCGGGGCTGCTCCCTGAATCTCTTTGTATTTTACAAACATCACTGTTTTTTTGTTAGAAGTGCATCAATTTTTTCTTTCTCACTCTGCAAGTTGGACATCTATAAACTGTCCCAGCGGATCAGCAAAGAGATCTCCTTCTAGGAAGATTGATGACAGACTGCCTCACCAAATGTGTATCACATTTGCTTGCCAGATCCTGACTCCTTTGTACTTTCCTCTAAAGCAGTTTCCTATATTATAGCCTTCCTTTAGTTCTGCAGAATGTAGTGATCCCAATTTAAGTCAGTTCCTGTGTTCTTTCTTCCCTGTTAAATCTTTTGTGTTTTGTTAATTTTGGTCAGACTTATGGTGTCACATGGCTGAAGTAATGAGCAGAGGTGACCTGTTTATTCTCTTGAAGCAGTCAAAAATAATAGAAACTAGAACCACGGGGGAAATAATTTAACATTTCAAGTCCTTAAGGAAATCGCAGGCCTTTGTAAATGTAATAAGTACGTAAATTTTCTACAGAAACTATGCGTTTGAAAACATCCCTGCAGACATCAGTCTGGATTTGATTTCTTTTCCTGAACCTCTTTTTCCTAGTGCAGAGTAAGAAGTTTAATTACCTGATAAAGTATTTCTTTCATGTAAGAGATCACTTTAGTTTTAGAGAAATCTATACTGCAGGCCAGTGTCTCAAGAGCCATGCATTCAGTTTCCCATTTTAACAGCTATTGATTTATTGTCAAAATAGAACATTTTGATCAATGTGATTTCTTGGTTGCTCATTTCTATAAATTGAACACAAGATGGTGAGAATTTGTGAGTTAGAAATGCCTAATATGTGACAAAAATCTGAATACTGGTTCTTTGAACGTGGCATTCCTTGCTCAAGGCCTTTTAAAGACTTCTAGCTGAAATATGCATCATCTATGAAAAATTTGTCCTGCCTCCAGATGCCCAAGTGCCAACCCTATAAATCGAATGTCAGGCCATGTTTTTTGTGGCTCACACATTCCAGCCAGGAATAGCAGCTTTGCAACTGGCATTTAACTAACAGGTCTAATGGTGTATGACCCAGAAACAGTCTACTCCCTGCATTCAGTTTCTGTTGGATTTTGCATTGCAAAGAGCTGCAAATGAGGAAAAAAGTAATTTTAATCTCTAAAGCAGTCAGAGCTAATCTGTGTGTCACATGTAGAGCATGTCTATTAAGAAAAGGCGGTTTTCTCATATCTGCTTTTCTGAGCATCAGCACACTATTTAGACCATGAGACTGGTTTTCTGTGGCTAACCTTGATGAATAAAGTGGGACTCTGCTAACTGTGAATTTAAAAATAGTTCATTTTTCCTTCCCCCCAGAATATGTTAAAATAATTCCTTCCGTTTTCTTAAATGGAACTGCTAGTCAGAAGATGTTCAGATGTCAGCAATCATCTCACTTACATGGATCTAAAATGTTACCAGACCTGTCACCATTTGTCTTTGAAGTTCTCTATTTTATCTCATGCACAATATGGTAACTCCTCATTTTGAGGATCAGGGCTTTGGCAACTACTTGCTGTGCAACTTGGGCTTGTATTGCTGAGATCCTTGGGCTGGTACACTGCAATTGATGTGGAATTGATGGCAATAGGTGATAGTAATAAAGTAATAGAAAATGGGGTTTGTTGAGGTTTATGGTTCTTAGGCCAAAGCCTTTTCACTTGGGATTGCAGAAAGGAACTTGACTGCTAATGTTCTTAGGAAATAGGGTTTGGCTTGACCTAGAGAGATTGTCCAGTCTGTTCCCTGCTCTTGTCTGGAAACAGCTGCATAATATCTCATTTGGGTGATTTACAAAGCCTTTACCTGGACACTAAACAGGGCACAGATGAAACATTCTGGACTCTGTCATTCCTTAAGTAACTCCAGACTGCTTTAGGAGGTGCTGAGATAATGTGTAGTGCCCAGAGCTGATTGCCAGGTTTTACCTGAGGTCTAGCAAAGCTGAACAGTGTGGAAGGAATATTCAGTAGTTTGCAGGCTAAACACCTGTTTGTATTTCCAAAATGTGGTAATTGGCTGTTGTGCAATGGCATGGAATTACTAATGTGTATCCTGCAGTTTTGTGTGTCTGTGGTGGTGTTTCTTTTTACACTGAACCATTGAGGAAACAAACAGACTAATATTGGATAAAATATCACAAAATTTAGGTTACAAGTAACCTCTTAAGTCCATTGGATTTGCTGTTTGTTGAAAACAGATTATTAGAGATGTCATTCAGAATATTTTTTTTCTTCAGCAGAAACATCTTGCTCTAAGAAGTTTTCCTGTAGGGTTGAGAATATTGATTTTTTTTTTTTTTTCCACTGATCATGAAGGTCTAGGAAAATGGTGTCTAAATCTGAATTTCTCATATTTTCTGCTATTACTCAGTCGTCTTTCCTCCTCTTCATTTTGTACATGAAACATGTAATATTAAGTAAATTTTTCAGGTATGACAGAGGCACTTAAGCCCCAGTAAATTCACTGGGCTGTGCACATGGCTGTTTATTCTTACTGGCATGAACAGGAAATGCACTTGTATGTCTTAGGAGATTAGATCTGTCTTTTTTTATGACAGCTCTCCATGTTTTATTCATCATAAATAAATGAGACTACTGCTGTTAGTTATAATTATTTTAAGGCTTACTTGTGCATTTCAATAGATGGGGTACTCAAGAACATGGGAAAGTTTTTTTTTTTTCCTTCTCAACAGAAAACGTGGAAATCTGGTACCTCCTTTTTTATTCAGGATGGCATATCACACCAAAGCTAGTGACAGGTGGGCAGAAATTAAATACAGCTTAGCCTCAGAACTCTGTCTACTTCCTTGAATTTGCAAGTATATGATAATGTTAGTTCCTAGCTTTACAAGTTTTATGACTTAATGATTTTAAATTTAGAACTGAAGGGGGTTTTGAAAAACCCCTTTATATATTATCATTTTTTTTCAGTTATCTGAAGCCTGATGTGGTCTGGATCTTACTCTATTACAAGCTAACAGTACCCTACCAGGTCACTAGGCTGAGTGTCCTGGAGCTTTGGCCATCACACTCCAAATGTGAAACTGAAGTTATGGTTGCCATATCTTTATTCCACCATCTGAAGTACTCAAAAAATAGCCATGCAAGATGGTTTACAAGTTCTATGGGTGCTGGAGGTGGTAAAAGAATGGAGATCAAGATATAAGACCAATTGTTTATGAATGGAACTTTGATTTCAATGCAGACATTGGCGAGTCAAGGCTTCTTTCTTGATTTCACCCCCTTTTACTGTACAAAAATTTACATCAGCAATTCAGAAATTGCTGCTTTCCTTTTTTCAGAGCTGGTGTGCTGTGTGATGGTGGGTGATCTGGGAAGAAGAAAAGAGGAGAGTGATAGCTTTAAAATCTCCAGTGACACCAAATGCTAAATTTGAGATTTCTGTTTCTAAGTACACTCCTTGTGCTAAAGGCTAGGAAATACAGGAAGGTGGTTTTATTTTTTTCCCCCAGCGTTAAAAGCATCAAGTTTTACTTTGATAATTGAACCTCCCTGCATTCCTTTACAAGGAAACAATTGTGCTATTATTAGCAAGATTAGCTGAAAAAGGCAAATATGTGGGAGTTTGGTTCCTGGTTCTGTTCCGTTTTCTTTTTTTTCCCCTATGACTGTACCTTCACGAGCCACAGGCTTTTGCATATATTCATCTGTGTAGGCACAGCATAGGCAGGCTCCTGTGGAACTAGTTTTAAAATGCTCTACAGTGAACTGCACAGCAATAATCTTTAAAATTTGATTTATTAAAATACCATGATGGTTTCATTGTGTATTTTTGGCAATTTCTGAAGTAGTGCATTTGCTACTTATTTTGGATAGGCTATGGCAAATCTTACACCCAGAGACTTGTACTTGGCAGTGGTAGAAAATCAGCAGGACCCTCAGGGAGGAGGAGTTGGTGCTTGAGATTCCTGGGGGAGGTGGGTTACTCTCAGAGGGAATCGGAGCTCCTGGGTGTAAACAGTTCTGTTTTCCTATCACTGCAGTTGTACTGTGCAAATTGACTTAGGCACAGCCTTTGCTGTGCAGTTCATCAGGACTCAGGGGCTTCTTCAGTCACAGCCCTATAGCAGCAGCTTTTCTGGAGGCTGGAGCACATTCTCCCAAAAGCCTGCTGCCTCACTGTATGAATACAATCAGTGTGGTTGTCATTAAAGCCAGCAGCAATACAGCTTTGCAAGCATTGCTTTGCATGCAGTATTTCTTTTTAACTTCTAGGGTAAATTTGCTCCTAATGTGTGATAAAAATACTGAGTTGAAGGTATCCAGCAGTGACGGTTCATACTTGTGTTGCAGTTTTTGTGTCCAGACTCTCCAGAAAGGCTTCCAGTGCTTCTTTCTGCTTGATGTAGCACAGCACTGCTGATTGCTGCTGACCATGATTTTGTTAGGGATCTTGGGCTATACTTTGTCCTTGTGGCCATTTCTCTACATGTTTCTTTGTTTATTGAGAAGTGCTGGCTACCCAACCTGTGCCAGCTGTCCCCAGATCACAAGGGAGTGTCCAGCAGCTGTGAGCAGCTGGAACAACTTGTTCTTGGGCCAGCCCTTTCCTTGGTGGTGCCTTGCTCTTGCACATCCTGGCCATGGTGGAGCAAGGCTGAGGCAGACACCTCTGTAATCCAAGGAATTGCTGGACTGTGGTTTTGTTATTTGTGCTCTGGGTGGGGCTGAAGACCAACCATATCTGAGGATTTGCCTATTTTCCCAAGTTTATTGGCACCTGTGAAGCAATTCCCTTGGGACCCACTGTATCCTTTTGTGTTTTTTTTTCCTGCCAAACTGTACATTAAATACGTAAGTACCAATGTGGGTAGTAGAGAACAGAGCATGTATATGCATATGTCAGACTTATTTTCTTGCTATTTTTGGCAGTGTGTTTTTTCTGCCTGAAATAACATTTTGTATAGCTATGTCTCCATTGCTGCCAATCAAGCTTCTTTCCTTTCCTATTCATAGTCTTAGATTTTAAAGCTGGAAAGCAACCTTAGATCCTCTAGTCTCCTCTCTTGTATGACATGGAATTTCATCCAGTTATTTCTAATTTAGTTAAAATGTAACTGTTCCAAATGCCTCTGGTTCTGTTTAAAGAATTCTAGATAATCTTTCTGCTTCCCTCTTTCTTGCCACCTTCTCTTTCACATTCCATAGGGTTTGTATTCTGGTTGAAATTTTTGCTTTATGTCACATCTTTTTTGTCTCATTTAATGGTTTCTCATTTAATATTAATGTCCGTCTCATTTTGTATACACTCTCCAATGAGGTTTTTTATGGATCAGGAGAAAGGTTTTATCTTTGTTCCATGAAAAAACTCCCAACTGCTAATGCTGCTGCTCCCAGTAGTTAATGGCTGCTTGGCTGAAATACATTACTATAGCTCTGCTTGATCACCTAATTGTGCTAAAAGTATACTAAGGAATTGGTATTTAGGGCATGTAAATGTTACCTGAAGATCCCAGGTAAAAAAGCCCCAAACCTAAATGGGCAGTTCATGCATCCAAGCCCTGTTATGAGACTGTGCAAACAGGGACTGCTGAGTTACTCATTCTGCCCTCCCAGAAAAACAACAAACACAAAACTAGCTGCCAAGTGGGGCTGTGCATGTGAATGCTGCCTGTGGTCCTGTCCCCAGATATGGTGCACGGTGGTTCTGTGGGCTACCAGCATTCAGGCACAATTTTTTGAGCTGCACATGCCATATGTATGTTATTGCAGTAATTCAGTGTCAAGTATCAGGTATTTTCTGTCTATGGTACTTCCATCTAATGGAAGTAGGAGCTTCCATTAGATGTAGGGTAATGGGAACCCTGCTCTGGAATAAGATTTCTCTTTTGTTGTAAGCACAGCACTGACAGAAATTTATGGGCTGTACTCCTTACCGGGTATGTTCAGATGCTTTTCAACTGCTCTCAGAAACACCAGACTTTGAATAAAGCGTATTTCCCATTCTGTGCTTTGTATAAGATGCCCCTGCACTTAGGAGTGTTCCTTGATAGTTGGGCTCTGGCTGGAAGTGCCTGGAACCATTTTCACTGGTGTGCTGGTCCGGGATGGGATGGGATCAGCTGCCAGCCAAGTGGAGCCTCTGGAGAGCCAGGCCAATGTCAGCAGCCTGACATTGGGTGCTCAGTTTTATAAAGACTTTTCCCCAAAAGGAGTCAGTGGGACTCGACACACATGTCTGCCTGGAGATGAATGCAGTCTGTTGTTGGATGGGTGCATTAGACCCTCGTGATCAGTATCATGTGAAAATACTGATTATAACTGATGGAAGGAGGCAGCCCACAGTCTGGATGTTGCTGGAGTTCAGCAGCATCTGCTATAAAATTTGGTCATTTGTAAATAAGCACATATTGGTTGTCATTCTCCAAGACAGGAGACTTTAGGCATGTGAATAATCTTGTCTGAACTGAAATGTTAGTAATCTTGGCCAAGGTTTCATTTTAATGCTGCATTTTGTACAGAGAGATTGTACAAATAGTTTACTATTACGAGGGAGTATAATAAGTACTACTGAACAGCTGCTGGAAACTTTGGGCTGTTTTAGTGGCTTTTTTTTTTTTTTTTAAACATGGTCTATCAATTTCAGTCTGGACTGGAACCAGTGGCCAGGTGGTGAAATGCTCTGTGTCTGATAAACTGCTCCCCTGGCTCATTCAATCACCTGTGGAAATGTCTTTCATGGTGACAGACATTTACGGGTTAGAAAACAGAGGACATTTGACTTCAGTTCTCTGCAGTTACTGAGTTTTGCTAGGAATGGGAGTGGGATACCCAGAAAATTAATCCAAATGGATATTAAGGCACTGACTTCTTACTCTAATATTACCCAAGTGGGAACAAAAAGCATGTCAGTACATTGCTCTGTAGTTATGTAACTCTGTTTAGCTGATGTATAATTTTTTTAAAGTACTGGTCTTTTGACAATGGTTTCATTCTCCATTTGCAGCTCAGGATGTTGGTGACTATACAGTGCTAAAGCTGAAGTTCATGCCTCTTGTAAATTTGTTGTGTAGGCTTAAAAATTATTATATATTAAGTTTTTTTAGAAATACATTTTTCTGTGTAATCAGCCATTGCATATCTTATCTCACTTAGGAGGTATTAAAAAGATTAATTCCTGTATTGCTCTTTAGTCCTGATTCTCAGCTTCAGACCTGGTGGTGAATCTCACAAATTTCCTCACACTGGGTCACAGCTGTCACAAGCTGCTGTGCCCCTTTGGAATGAGTAACTGGCATCTGCAGTGTGCAGCCAGGACTTCACTCCCTGACAATGTGAGACTCCAGATCCAGAACTAAGTTTAATCTAAGTGGCCATAATGATCAGGCATTTTCACATGAACTTGAGAGATGTAAACAGTGCCATCTCAATAAGGTTGTCAGGGGTTAATACAGTTTTTGAATACAGCTAAATTCCACACCAAGCTGTCAAGAAGAGTTAACTGTGAAGTTTTGGAACATTTTTCTTAATATCCAGCCATCTTGGTAAATTGTGAGATTGCATCTGATTCCATTAAAACCAAAATAAAATCATTTTAACATTAAAACTTTTGAAAATGTGAGTCACGTATATAGCTAACAGTTCAAAACCACAAGAGAAATAATCCAGTTTGATTTTCTTAAAACCTTCATAATTTGTTGATCTAAACTTAAGATTTTGGGTGTTAACTTGTTATTCCTAGATTCTAAAAATGTCAAACCCTCAGGCTGATAATTTTACTGTTACTCTTTCTATGTTTACTTCAAGTGAGCTCATTCAAGAACAAATGTGTTTCTAGTGTATGGTAAAAGATACTTGAACTATTTTAATATTGAGTGCAGCTCAATATCAATGAAATGTCATAGTGTTTTAATAAGGTTATTTTAGTTTAGTTTATGGTGCATTTTCAGGGGAAGTTTATTGTGTGAAAGACAGTAAGAGATATCCAATCCCTCATTTGTTTCATACCAAAGAGTTGTCTGGGAGTTTGCTTTAAGTTAGTTTAATCTCTGTGTATCAGTCATGTCTGTGTTTCAAATACTCTAACATTTACATTTCCAGGTTTTTAAATTTTGGACTTCTTAATCCAAACCTTTCTTTTTAAAGCCTGTTCTGCAAAGGCTTTAAGCCTAATAGAAAAATTTGTTCTAGCTATCATTTATCACTCCAAAGCCTTTGGGAAAAAAATGTCACACTGCTTCCTTGCCAAGTACAGTAGCTTCATTGACGAGGAAAAACTCCTTTGGGATGGTTATGAAATATATTTATTACTCTTAGAATGAACTTTTAAATGTTTCAGAGAGCTGCTGACAGGAATAAGTGTATTTCTTAGATACCATGCCACCACCTGAAAAATACAGCATTCTCTGAGGCCTTCCCAAATTACAGAGATCTGTAAGATCTTGTGAGATCCAGCACAGCAGAGGACTGGACTTTTTTGGATCCCCAGTTTGTGACTGTACACGAGGGATGAGTTGGTGGCTACATTCTTATGGGTGGTCACCAGCCTTATGTGATAATTGTTGCTAATCACTGAACTCTGCAGCACCAGCTTTCCACTGATCCATCAGTGAGAGGGAGTAGGGAAGTGTACCTTGCCCCACATAGCTAGTACACATCTCAGCACTGGGGTTATGAATAAAATAATAGGAATTGATGTGCAGCATCAGGCTTGTCTTTGCTCTAAGTGGTTGGTGTTCAACATCCCATTCTGCCCATGCCATTCTGCTGGGATTGCTTCCACAAGGGAGCATCTTTCAGCTCCCTATTTTCAGGGTGGATTTAAATTAATTTTGCATGCTTGCACATTCATAATGCATCTGTTTCCTTGTAAAACTGAGCTTCAGCTTTAGTCTCAGGCAGGGAACTCCACTGCAGTTGCCTTTTCTTTTAACTAAGCCTTTCCTAGGGTGCAGCCCAAGCAGGGAGACCAAGCAGTTCTTGCTGTAATAGAAAAAATATCTTAATTTCTTCTGGTCATGTGCTAAATGGTCACTGTTCTGGCAACAGCTCAGGCCCTGTGTTGGAGAGATATCATGTTCTCTGTGGTCTGAGCTGTATCTCAGTGGAGGGCAAGAAAAATAAGGGTCAAGCATTTGTTTAACCCAAGGCATCACTGGCAGTGTGGCACAACCTCACAGGACACACTGTCTTCATCTATCTTTTCTATAGGTATTTGTTTTCTGCTTCTAGTAGACACAGCATACAGTGGCTGGAGATTTTCACTGAACCCTTTTGTAGCTGAGTTTGTCTTCTGAGGATCCACGTGTTGGTAGTGGAGAAGGAAATTTCATGGCACTGCTGCTCACCTGCACTGCATTTCATCTGCTGTCACACTCGGATCTCCCCGGGCATTGAGGCTAGTGAGAAGTGCAGAACAATCATCTGCAACTCCCTTTGTGCACTTCCTTTTCTTGAAAGGGCTCTGTGAAACCGAGCTGAAAGGCATCTACCAGAGAAAATAAATACTTCCAAGTGACTTCTGAGCATATAATCAACCTATGCAATATTATGACTGTATTAACGATGCCTGTTCCTTTCAATTATTTGTGATAATCATTGGTTTCTTTATTTTTTTAAAATGTGTTTCCTAGAATAACTCTCAACCTGATTGAGATCTGATGGTTGTCGCATTGCAAATAACCTTAAAATACTGGGTAGGTCTGATCTAATAAAGGGCATTGGAGAGTAGGCACATGGCTGTGTCTGCTGTGGGAGTTTTCAAAGGATCTGTGGTTCCTCCAGACTTTTAAAGGGATTATACTGTGTCACACTTATGAATGGGGTGCAAAGGCTTCTGGCTGGGGGAGGGGTTTGCTTCCTTAATGAATATGTTTTCAAAGAAAAATTACATTTCCTTGTCACATGAAAGAAAGTAATGTGTACACAAATGCTAGCCATTATTTAGGAAATGGCTCTGGCTCAAAAATTCTGGCTGGAAACCATTAGGAAGAAAAACGCTCTCCACCATCAATTAATGCATTGTTTTTCTTTTCCTTTCATGTTACTAAGCAGGCCAAGAGATAAGGGGGCAGCTGTAATCCATCTTGTCGGATGAGTTAAGTCACTTCATGTTATACTGGTCATCTGGAAAAAGAAAACTCTATTTCTCTCTGGTTTTTAAATCACATTTTTCACTTTATTGTTGCTTTTACCTAATGTTCTTGTATTCTGCATATCCTGATTGAGTGTTCTGATCCAAAACTATATAACACAGTGCTGCCTTTCATTAATGTGTTTGGTTTGATACTTAAAACCAGCCATGTAGGTTCTGGTAATTAATTGCCCTCTGTGCCTTGAGACCTGCATCTTCATCACTGTCTGTAATTACAGAGGCTGGGATTCACAGGGACAGTCTGAGGTGGTGGTGCCCTTGGCTTGGGCACACACCACGTTGGTTTTGCCACCTCCAGCAGAAGGGCTGAACAAAGGCTTTGTTTTTGGCAGTAACACCTTCAACTTTTGCATCTCATATTCTGTCATAGCTCATAGTACCTCGGTGCCTGTCCTGCAGCCTGGGTCTGCCCAGTTACACCACTGGCCATACTGAGCTGGCCAGCTGAAGTGCTGTTTGTGTCCTGGCTGTCTGTAGTACCACTGGTGGTGCTCAGGTCCCAAGGGAGGGCTGAATGTGGACTGTGCATCTTCATCTGCTCTACCAGAGATCCTCTGTCCTTCACTCCAGGTGCTAAGGAAAGGGATGGCAGAAGTTAGTGTTAAAACCAGTCTTAGTGGAAGCTTCTCCATTTTCAGCTTTTGCAGACACCTCTGACCATGGGGGATGTGTGACAGATCTAGGAGTGAAACAGGTTTGAATCTTGTGAGC
Source organism: Toxostoma redivivum (assembly GCA_013397375.1). Classification (NCBI taxonomy): domain Eukaryota; kingdom Metazoa; phylum Chordata; class Aves; order Passeriformes; family Mimidae; genus Toxostoma; species Toxostoma redivivum. The sequence continues at coordinate 3,816,586 of VXBI01014073.1, read as the reverse complement.
TCCATAATGTGGAGTATTGGCTGGTGAGGATAATAATGTGCTCAGATCACTTGTTCTACCCTCTTAACATTTGTATTTTATTGAAGCACTAGAATCAAATGCAGTAGCACTTGTCTGATCTGTCCTATGTATGGCAAAGTTATTTTTGGGTGCAAGACAAGATCTTGATTTGTCAGTTTAAGGAGTTACAGTATAGGCAGTTTTGAATGCCTTTGCTGAAGTGCTGTTGCCCAGCTCAGTTCTGCTGTAGAAGTCACTGGTATCTAGAGCTTGTGTTCTGCACTCATAAAGCCCATTTTAAATAATGGTTTGTTTCAGTACCACTCAGATTTGTATGCTAACTAACACAAATAGAGCACATTCCTCAGATTTAAACTCACTGAGTTTTTTACACTACCCAGCTGATGACAGATGTTTCTGCCTGGACCACAGGAGATCCCTCACCAGTGTTGGGATGCATTGTCTGTGGCAATGCTGACAGTATCCGCAGTCAGAGGAGAACTGGCTTGTGGGGACCATGTACCATGGAGCTGGTTCTGCTGTCCAAGGGCTGTATCTGGGACTGGTGAAGCAGCTGGAGCTCCAAGGCTGCACACCCTGCATGGAGCTGGGATTTGTCTGTGTATGGAAGGGCTGTGGCTGCCCACGCAGTGGAGCTGTGCTGACCTCACACTCCAACAGGCTGGTGACATCCCAGCTGATAGATGGCCACAGACTGGCCTGGGAGAGCCCTGCTTGGTTTGGGGCCAGGTGCTGCCAGGTGCTCCCACCATGGATGTGCAGACCATCAGGTCCCCTCTCCCAGGAACGTTGCCTGGCACTGCTTGCTGGGCTGGGATAGATGGAGCCTGTGATCCTCCAAGAGCGATTTTATTAATATGAATCTTACGTAGGAGGACAGCTCTCATTTATGAAATAGGTTCAGTCTTGTGTGGGAAGCTGAGGAGAGGAGGAAGATGAGAGGGATTTAACCCCTTGATTGCTGACAAGCTTTCTTGATTTAAAGAGGATATTGAATAAGCTATTGTTATGTAACATCAGGGAAAGTTTGCATAGGTCATGCATTGGCTGGGACACATAGCTCTGTTCTGCCTCTGTAGCAGATGTTCAGTAGTTTGGTACTTTGTAGTCTGGAAAGAAATGCACTTTGTCCTTCTGTCTGACTGTAGTTTTTCATTGAAATTTCAATTTTAAAGTTGAAAATAATTCTTTCTTTTGTGTCAAAGATGCTTTTATTTCTATTTGTTTGACTTTATCATCCCACAGACATAGGGTGGGTGCAGAACACAGCCTGTTGTGGTGCTGTGGTTTAGACAAGATACCTCTGTGTTTCTCCAACACTGAAATTGTCATGTACAACTCTGAAAGTGGAAAAATATTAAGGACTATTTATGTGATTGATAATTGAAAAAGATAGAGACAAACTCTACCTAGCACCTCTGCCCAGTAACCTGCGATCAGATTCATGTTCCATTTGCTTTACTTGGTTTTTATGCTGTCAATTTTTAAGAATAAGTTAAATAAAAAACCTGTTCTGTTCGCTTTTAGACACATGGTTGGGTATGTAAGAGCAAACTAAGAATCAAGAGCAGACTTAATAGTCTTGTTCCCATCTGCAAAGTATTTTAGCTATTGCTGTGTTGCATTTCAGTCTAAACAATTACATAACTTTATTAATGTCTACTGACTTGCTTGACAGTTCTGACATTATAATATAATGGAATAATACTGTTCAGTGTTGGGCTTTGAAGGGGTGAGCTTTTTCTCATATTTATTTGCGTGTGTATATATATATGTAATTTGCTGAATGCCTTCATTCCTCTTTTTATCCCTCTTCACTGACTGTACAAATGATATCTAAGGTTGTATAATCCTCTTCTTGGGGTGAACCCATTTTAGTACGTTCTTCTCTTTGTCTTCTGTCACCTTCAATTGTCTGAAACAGGAGACCACAGCCAATGTGTGTTTCTATCCCACACACTCCAGGGATGAGATGTGGGCAAGGAATCTTCCTCAGCAGAAACTCATTCTGTAAGGAGCAGGATGACTTCTTAGCAGATGCAGTTAATGATGCTGTTCATTTTAATTTGTTTCAGAACAAATATAGTGAGTTTTAATCTGTGGCTGGCAGGTTTCTTTTGTAAATCATATCTTCTGAGGCTATTTACATGAGACTTTTTTTTTTTCTTTCTCATCATCTATTTTTGGCTACAATCTCAAGGAAAAAAAAAATCCCCATCAAATAGATAATACCTCCCACAACAGCTTCCCAAGGCTAAATTGAAGAAGAGAAAAATAGAAAGCTCTGCAGAACTGAAAACCATCAAAACAAGACAGTCCTGGAAGTTTAGTTTCCTGCCTTGGAGGATACTTTCTTTGCATTTTGCAGTTGTGCATTTCTTGTACTACTCCTTTGCGGTGTTTCCTAAAGGTTTCTTAATATGTGACTGTGGGGCTAGAAAGAGTAATTGGTAGTACATCCAAACAACTTTGTTAAGTTGGCCATGTTAAATGTATTTCTTGGTTTAGGTTTTTGGGATTTTTCTGTTTTGTTTTAAACTAGAAAAGGGGAAAATTCAAACAGTTATATTTAATTCAGAGAGTAATATATATCTAGGAGAAATTGTAGTTGAATTATTTTTCATATGGTAGAGAGAAGAATGTGCCAGATTAATTTATATTTCACAGAAGACATTGTAACAATGTTATGTATTTCATCTCAAATTTCTGCCAGATAAGTGCCAAAATATTATATAAAAGCAACTTAATAAATACTCTTCCAGTTTTAAAAAGCAAAAGCTACCTTTGGTGTTTTCATGTGAATGTTCAAAAACATCATATTTAGTGCTGTTAATTTATGCTCTGAGAAAAATAGTCTTTTTGTTCAGTTTACAAGTGTGAAGGCTAACAATAATCCTTACCAATTTATGACATTGGCCATTTGGAGGGGATTTTGCAGATCCTGAGCAATATACGAGTAATCAGTGTAAAGAAAATTCCTATTCTTGCCCAATATATGTCAGTCCAAAGATTTCCCAATTTTGTAGACGTTGGGTGTGTGTTTTAATCAGAAGCATGCCAACTCACCTGTCTCTTGGGCATCCCAACATCACAGATTCTGAACAGGGTGATTTTTGTGATTGATTATCCATTTTTGAAGCGAGTTAGAAAAGCAATGTGCAAGTTAGAAATATCAGCAGAGCATTCCTCTGAAAATCAGAGGAGTAAAAGGAATTACTTTGCCAGAATTAACTCTTTCCTAACACATTTTGAAACCACCAGATTGGCCCTGAAATGTTTTCTTCTGAGACGATAAACTCATTTTGTTTGTCTCACCTGTAATGTTAAAAATCAGTTTGAGGCATTAGTGTGGAGCAGATTTCCATGGAGAGATTTCTGTGGAGAAGAGGAAATCCTTGTGGTTGGTTGTGGTGCTGCTGGCACAGCTGGCTGGTGAGCAGCCAGGGGATGTGGAAGGTTTTCTGCTGGCGTGTGGAGCTGCTCTGCAGCAGCCTCAGGCCCCACAGTAATGACTTTCACAGGTAATGGCAATAACGTGGCTTGTGATCCAGTTTCTTTCATGAAGGCATTATGAAATAGTCTCCAAGTAGTAGCACTGCATTTTTGGCATACTGGCATAATTTTGAAGTGGTATGGTAGGTACATTACCCATAACAGAATGGCCTGTAAAACCTGTATGTGAATCTGTTGAGCAGAGTGGGATTCTCTTCAAAATCCTACCTACAAACCTGAGATAAAATAGAAAACTTCACTTGAGAAAAATGGCAATATTAGTATTTTCTGCTGTTCACATAGATACTAAATGGAAGCTGTTAGATTCAGAGTTACTTCAAGGAGCAATTTAAAAAAAAAAAGTAAAGAAATGGTTTAAAAAAAAAAAAAAGGTAAAGTTGGATGAGGTCAGAAAATAAGCGAGTTCTTGTTAATGATTTACAGTGGAAGGAACCATGAGATGACAAAGTCATTTTTTTTCAAATCAGCTTTCAGTGGAGAAATAATGGTGATAGGAGTGTGATATAATGAGTGTTACAGGATGATGGGAGAGTCTGTCTGGCCATGGGAATGGGATGGTGCTGCCTTTGTATTTGGGAGCGTGATTTGCTGCAGGATGCTGGGGCAGGGCAGGAGGTACCACAAAGTGCAAAATCATGAAAAGAGGTTCAGGAACGTGATGAAAATATTCCAGTTGAATCTTTCAGTGTTGTTTGAGTAAAGGTGATTCCTGTATGGGAGCTGAAGCCTTCCAGGCTGATCTACTGCTCTGTGCCTGCAACAAAAAGTCCTGGATGTTGATTCTGAGGCAGTGGGGTAGTCATTAAATTTGTACTGCTGAGTAGGGCTCAGTAGGGCAACTCCATGCCTTTAGTGGTTTTGTAAAACTATTTTTTCTGAATTTTCAGGTATTTTCAGATGGGAAGTTTTATGTTTTCTTTAGATTCATGTGTGCTGCATGGGGCAAGGTTGGTGGAGAGGCTGATTTTCTTTTTTTTTTTTTTTTTAATTTTTCTCTCTCCCGAGTAGAAGAAATACAGAGTGACTTTATTTAAAAAAAATAAAAAGGTGTTCACTTACTCTTAAAGCCTAAGGGAAAAAAGAAAATCAAATGTTTTGGGAACTGGCAAGACTCATTTCAACAATAGCTCCCTTTGTCTTGCTTTCATATATGATGTTTGGGCTTTTCTTTTTTTTTTTTTTTTTTCCCCTCCATGGAGCATAGTTCCCTTTCCTCCTTTGTATACAGATTTCTCTGGTAATTACAAGAGCTTGTCTGTTTGAATTTGTCACATTTTTGGCAGGCAGTGTTTGTGTGCAGACACAGTTTCTGTGAAGGAATGGCGTACATGAAGCATGAGGAGGGGACTAAGGCTCTTTTGCTTCTGAGCAAGCTTCTAAACCCAGACACCAAATAGAGCAGGACAGGCATCCCCATCAGCTTGTGGACACTGCTCCTGTATCCATGAATTGCTGTGTTACTCTTTTATTTCCTCCTTAATGTAAATGAGACCATATACAAATGGCAGATGCTCAGTGATCCAGCTATCAAACCCCATTCTTCAAAAGCATCCTCCTCCAAACCTTTCTCATCACTTCACCCCAGGCTTTGTTCATGTGTTAAAACTGGTTTATAACAGAAGCAAAACACAAACGCACACAGACATGCACAGCCCACGTTAAAAATATAAAGGGGAAATAGCAAGTGCTCAGGCTGCCAAGAGAGCCCTTTGCTGAGATGTGCTGCTCTGACTGCTGGCCATCAGCAGGGAGAGAAGGGAGGGGGAGACTGCTTGCTCTCCCACAGGTATCTAATTAGAGCTTCAATCTCCAGCCCAGTGCAGAGCATTCACATCTCTGTGTGAAGTCTGGGCAGACTTCTCCTAGTGAGGCATCCCAGGATGTGGTATGTGAAGGGCAGGGGGTACCTCTTCTATAGCTCACTTCATCTTTCTCCTCCTTTAGTTTCAATTCAATTTTGGAATTAATTAAAAAAAAAGTCAGCCTACATTTCCCAGTAGCTTTCTGTCAGGGTAAGAGAAATGAGCTGAATTACAAGTGTAGTAGCTTGTTGTTCAGACTATATAACCCTTTGTTCTGCTCTGGTTATGAAACAAATAGCCCAGCAGGTAGGGAAGCAGTTTGAGATAGTTTGATTATTTTTTCTTTTTCAAAAGCTGTTTTCTTCCATGTCTTACTATGATCTGGTACGTCAAACTACTCTTGGTCTCCTTAGAAAAAGAGTTGGAGCTATACTTTAACTTGAGGGTTTTTTTTTGGTTTTTTTTTGTTTTTTTTTTCCAACTTAGTGTTATTTATGAATTTCATGCAAAATTCTGCTGTCTCAGGATATTGTTTGTCTTGTTTTTGCCAATTGGAATACATGGCTAGACAACAGGAATTGCTAAAAAAGTAGAAGAACAAAACTATATACCGCAGTTTTTGGGCAGATTGCATTTCATTTTTGAACTACATCTTACTGCATGCATACTGTTCGTTTTCTTCACACGAAGGTTTGCAAACTGTTTCTTTCCCAGGGAAATGCTGTTCAGTGAAGCTGAGTTTGGCTGCCCATTAAGTGAAACCAATCTGCTGACAACTACTAATGGGTAGAAACAACTCTAGCAGTAGTTATTAAGGTTGGAGTGGTCTCAAACTTGTCATCTTCAGATAATAATTTAGAAACAAATAGTAGCTTTTTTTTTTGTTGTTGTTCTTAGCAGTTCTAATTGCTAACAGTTCAGAAAGCAGAGTGAGTTGGGCTTAGAAAATATAAACATGGGTCATGCTCAGCCACATTTTGTTACATGAAGTTAGAAACGTAGAAAGTGTTGATTTGAAAGCAAACTAAGTGGTTGTCAAATTATAATGAGATGTCCAAAGTGTCATTTTAGTTAAAGAAATTGGTTTGCTTAATGTTGTGTTCTTCCTTAGGGAAGGAAAAAAAGAGGCACTTTACTGCTTTTAATAATTTTTAAGGGCATTGTGTTGAGTAGAGATAGGGGTAATAAAACAAATGGAAATACCATTGGAAGTTGTAGCAGAGCTTCCTTTCATTTTGGCTATACCAAGATTTCCATTGTAACAGCTTCCAGGGTGAAAACTGCCTCCAGAACTGTTCAGGCTGTTTCTGAAATAAAGAACAAGATGGATTTTCTTTTTACCCATTAAAATCATGCTTTATTTTACATATCAGTAACCCATAACAGGGTCTTACCTTTTAAAAAACCTTTTCTGTGAAAGCATACCCTAGTTTTTGCCAGGTTTTTAAGCCTCTCAAGAGGTACCTTTCTGGGAGGGAGTGCTCAGGCTGCTCGAAGGCAAGTGTTGGGATGGTGTGGAGGAGGTGGGAGGTGAGGACAGGAGGGAAGGACAGTTGGAATCTGCCAGGAGAAAAGGACTCAGACAGGACACAGGGCTGTGCCTGCCACCAGGTCTGCAGCCACGCCAGGCAGGCTCAGCTTTGCTTTGGCTCATGGATGCTGTGGGTGAATATACAGAGTTAAACCTGGGAAAAATCCCAGCATGAAGTTTCCTGGCCCTTTTCCTTCAGTCTCTGTAAGACCCAGCCTTGCTGAGTTGCTTTTCTGGCCCCTGAATGAGCCAAGGGGAGCCGGCACCCTGTCAAGCTCCAGTCCCTTCCTCTGCTTGGCAGGAGTCACCTTCGTGCCTGGATTGTGAAAACTCATCTCTAGTGCAGCAGTTAGAGGGAGGAAATTCCAGGCGAAGTTTGGGACAGTGCTGTTAGCTGTAATATTAATCAGCTCACATTGGGAAGCCATTTGTGAGAATGGTGCTGGCTTTTTGGGAAATGCTGCAAAGCAGCTGCATACCTTCTAGAGAAAATAGGTGCCATGAGTCTTTTTTAAAGCTGCCTCCACTAGGGTTTTTGGTGCAGGAGAGTTTTCTGTATCAGAGGAGCACAAGCACTGAATTTTGGGGGTAAAGCATCTATCCTGTAGCAAATTAATGTTTTTAATAAAATTAGAAACAGCGCTGTTTTCAGTGAACTCTTGACTTTGCTAGTTGGCTTTTTAGATATGAAATGCTTTGTATCAAATTAAAAACAATGCTCCTGTGAAGAAGCATGGGTAACATCTGATTCCTAACATACCTTGTTTCCCTAGATTGGAGCCTGTCAGAGCTCCAAGGTCACAGAGCCATCTTTTTTTTCAGAAATCCCTGCTAACTATTTAACCTTGATCTTCACTTTGCAGTGCTCCAAGAGCGTGTGACTTGTGATGGAATAACTTAGCATGCTGTATCCGTAGTCATCACTGCAACTGGCAACGAGGGGATGTGGTTATTTATAAAGCCTTAGGCCATCACACAGTTTTAATAGACGTTCACTTCCACATTTGTTTCCATTCAGATACTAAAAATATTAATCTCAGCTGCAATATAAACTGATTTTTTTTTTGATAGCGATAAGAAAAGCTGACACTCTGAAATGCTTTTAATTATTTAGGAGATTTGAATTGTGTTTTCTGCATAGGTGTAAACTCTAATTAGTTTCCTCTTACTATTTATTTTATGGCATGTTTTTTTTCTAAAATAATAAAAGATCATCAGACTAAAATTTTTCCATTGTAAGGAGGAAAACATGCAAATATTTAGTGTCTTTTTCCAAGTTGCTTTCTATGTACAGTAGAGTGAAAGAGCCACGTGAGGCATCTACTTCATTTGCTGATTTTTTTTTTTTTTTTTTTAGTGTTTGCAACATTAGGTTTGAATTACACTGCATTGTATCACTTCGAATTTTTTTTGTTTGTTTACTTTATGAAAGGGTTTAAATTGTACTCAGAGTATGTTTTGTGCAGTTCTGAATTTCTAGAATGTTGGCTCATTTGGCTTTATTCTCTCCATTTTCTATGTCTCCAAGAGACATTTCATGTAAAATAAATCTGTTGTATAAAACTCGTGTGCTGCAGTGCACTGAGCTTCTTTTCCTCTGAGTGTAGGAGGCAGGTGCTGAAGGAAGCAGAAGTGATGCAGTGAACTTCAGACAGGTGCTGTGTAGGAAACCTGAGATGTTGGAAAGGTGTTGGAAGCAGGAGACACATGCCTGTGTGCCTTTGCAGTCATCAAGACATACTGATAGCTCTTGGGGGAAAATGAGAGAGAATTTACAGTGACAGGAGTAGTGTAGAGTGCATGACATGCTGCCCTTTGGAAAATTTCTTACATATTGTTCTAGTTTATAGGCTCTCCCTTTGCTAAGCAGTTTGTTTTTTCAGATGTCACTGAGCATCTGCAGCTTTCCTTCAGGAGGAGATTTGTGTCTGTGTGTGGACACAACAATTAAAATAATAAAAATCAGACTTTTGGTATTTAGATGGAAAGAATCAAATGCAGCAAATGGGTGTTCTTTAACATCATAGTCCTGAATATATATTCAGTGAATTGATATTTTTTAATTGAAGATTTTAACCTAGTTTCAGCCAGTCTTCTGAAGAGGCTGGAATGCCGGAGGGCCTTTAGACTTCCTTTAGGTGAAGCCCTACTTTTACTGCCTTTTTCCTATAAGACTGAGGATGCCACCATTTCTGGAAACAGCAGTTGACTAAATATCCAGATGATATTTTTTTTCTGTGATTTTATGGCTCTTACCATATGGTGGAAACATTTCTTGAAAGAAGGACAGAGTTGGTCAAGTAAAAAGAAATGCTCCAACATCTCCATCCAAAATCCATTTCTGCCTTGGCACTGCATGAGAGAAATAGGATGTTCAAATTCTTCTTTCTTTCCAAGAAGCTATTAATGTTGAGCATCGTAGCCAGAGAGCCTCACCTGGTGTTTCACATCCTGCTGAGCTTCCTTCTTTGCTGCTCATTCCTAATCTCCAGCTCATCTAAAGGAAGACTGTGGAAGAGGCTGAAGCTGAACAGTGCATCTGGGTGTTGCTCCTGAGTCATCCTCACTTTATCCTCAGCAAATCTGCAGTAGACTAAACCTGGACAAAATGAATCTATCCAGAGGACTACCAGTGTAAAAGGATAAAATATGTCCAGTGAAGAACCTTTTACTAGCCAAAATCCTTTTTTAAATGTAGTGTTTTCTAGTCAATTTACCCATTATGCATCTTTATGTATACATAATGGAAAGCAATTAATTATCAGTGAAAATCCAAACAGTCCTTTGGTAACTGAGATTTCAAATACATCTTGTGGCAGACCTGAGCCATTGGGTCTGTTGAGAAAGGCTGAACCTGGTCATCCTCTTTGTAATGGATTGTGGTGCAATAGAAATAGTTCATGCAGCTTCCCAGTCTTGGAGAATACCCTGCTGATGTGCTGTTTGTAACTGAAATTAAAGGTTGTATGTCTGGGACAGAAAGGAAGTTTGTTCTGTGTTTTCAGATCATCAGGAGGTTGTAGGGAAGAGCTGACCTGGTATATTTTCATTTTTGCAGGGCTGCAAACTAACAGTTTAAACAGTTAAAAATTCTCTTTACTAACAGGTGGTTACTAAGCCAGAAAGAGAATCTCATCCAGCCTTCAGTGTCTATTGCTTCAGGAACCTGTGATTGGAAGAAGGAAGAGGTTTTCTCTAGCAGTTAGCACTTGAGTTAGTTTGGTAGGTTGGGATGGTAGGTGAATTTAGCTGTCTGGTGCTAGATGAACCTTGAAGTACTTCTTGGTGCTGTGACCTGTGTGAATGTGGTATTTGTGTGTTGACACCCTCTATGTAAATATTCTCTTGGTTTTGGTGGGGTGTCACAAGGATGAGCTGGATGTGTTACAGAAATGCATCTGTCCAGGTTTTGTTGAAATGAAGGATTGCTGTGTTGTTTCCATGCCATGGGCCTTTCAATTACTCAGCAGTTCATCTTCCCTTGTCTTATTCTAAAGCTTTCAACCCTTCCTCAGGTCCTGCCAATTTCTATTTAGAAAAAATGAGGAAGCTTGCAGTACGTGGATTATTTTTAATGTTAATCTAGCCCAAACACAAGCCAGGAGTTCTAACTGGGCACTGAGGACTTCCTCAGAGGTAGCTGGGAATACTGAATGGCCACAACATGCAGCTTGATGTTCATATAGGTGGCAACAGAGGAAGAAGAAAAAACTCACAAGCCAGATGTTTTCTATGAAGGAAGTGACAGAAAGTGGCCCCAGCAGATCCAGTCTCATCATTCCTCACTGACACCAGGATGGCTCTGCCTTTCCATCTGTTCCCATCTGCCAAGACTGGATGTTTATCCATTGCACTCAGGACAGAGAAGAGACTTCATTTGTGTGCCACAAGCATGGCAACAAAGGACTAGACAGCAGTTATAGTGTTTTCATACCAAACCCTTTCATGCAAACCAAAACTTGGGTGCAGGAGAAGAATGGGAGGGGTGGAGATCTAGTGGAAATCCTCCAGCAGCCAGCCAGTGTCCTAGCTGGAGACCTTCTTTTTATTTCTCCCTTTTCCATGGGAAGACCATTGAAAGGGTCCTCTTTAAAGCTCTGCTGGCTCACCTATGCTCTGCAATATCACACTATGAATATATGGTTTAACAAGAAAACAGAATTTTAAGCGGATTATACAGACAGTTGGAAAACACAAAAAAAAGCTCAAAGCCTCAAAATAGCTGTTTTCAATTTTCACTGCTTGAATAGAGTTTCAGAAGGATTTAACCTTTGTTCTTTGATCATGGCACAAAAGAATATATACATGCAAACGAGGAGGCTGAGGTAATGATTATATGCAAAGATGCTGCTAAGTATATAATTAAAAACTGCCCTGTGAGACACCCCCAAATTTTATATCCTAATTTTATTTTATACTGCCATTTAGAGGAGGGGTGAATTCACCTCTCCCACGCACTCTTTGCACCTGTTTCATATAATGGACAGATTCAAAATTCATCTTTGTAGGAAGTCTGATCTATGTTATTCAGATAATATTATGCAGTATTTGTTAACCTAAATTTTGCCCCCATCAAATACTTCAGTCTAGACTAATTGGCTGCAGTACTTAGCATTTAAATTATCAAGCAATGGGGTCTGTGAAAATTGATCTCCCAACGTTTGATACTAATTCTTTGTTTTCTATTCCTTCACTGAGAAAATTGCAGCAATTGTTCTGCAAAGCTTAAAGTTGAAGGAAATAAGTGTAGACTTACAGCCACACGAACATCAGGAAGAGGTTTTTATTTTAGAACATGGTTATTTTATGTGATGGGATGCTGAAATCAGGAATTCTGTAACCCTGGGATGATAAAATATCACATTGTAATGCACACCACATAAAATTACAATGTGATGAAGAATGTAAAAGTAACATCGATGAACCAAGGCAATTCTACTGTAGTCTTTGTAGTTTCTGTCCTGTCGCTAATATTTTTATATTCCTACTTGTAACTTCTATGGATTTTCTTCCCTAACATGACTTGATGTCTCTTCACATTTATATGAATGTGAATATATAGAATAGGGCCTTGATACCAGCAGAGATGTCTGCAGCAGTGCGAAGACTAATAGTAGAGTTGCAGAAATAATGAACTGCAGCAGCCAGGTTTTCTACTGAGAAATTTGGGAAATTTACATTTGCTGGGTTTTTCTTTTTCCTAATTTACAAGTTGCTGCATTGTTTTGAAATAACTTCCCCTATAAGACATATTTTTCTTACAGAATGTGACCAACAGAAAGCCCTTCAGTGTATCTCAGATGCAGAAGTCCATTGCTGTTCTTCCCAGGCAGGAGTATTGCTCAGATCTGTTAGCAATAGCACTTGCAGCATGTGTGTTCCTGGCTTCTCCATCTCATATATCCATTTTAAGGAAAGGGAGATAGGGTTGAGGAGTACCAGATACATGTATAGATTCTCAGTGTCTAAGATTATGTCTAGATACCAGTGTGCTTCTGTGGCCCTTGCTGTAGTTGCATAGGTTCCAGTGATGGATGCATCTAAACAAAATGGGTATTTCCACTGATAAACTCAGAGGAACAAAACAACCTTGCAGATGTGGTGTTTAACAGGTCCTCTACAGACTGTAGTCAGAGCAGACTTCCAGTGAGGTTAGATCTGAGCAATGAACTTGTATTTGAGAAAGGAATTCCTCCTAAGATTTTGGAAGCTTTATCAGAAAAGCAAAGGGTCCAGCCCATGACCTAGGAGCTGCAGAAGAGGAAGAGAAGCTGTTGCACTGTGTGCAGTTACCTGATATGTCATACCAGTTATTGCTCTTCATGTGGAAATACCATCAAGGAGCCATGCTTCTGCACTAGAAGCTGTTTGCTATAAATCCCAGTTTTATTTGTATCCCTCTGTGGCTGTGGAAATGTTTCACTTTCTCAGTTCAATACTTCTAGTGCTGTGTGCCATGAGTTACGTACTTGCATTTCATTAATGCTGCTGGCAGTTCATCTCGTTGGAAGGGCTGTGATCCATCATCAGGTTCTGCAGCTCTGATTCTGGTCACGATGCTTTCGTGCTCCTTGCTTGCTGTATTCTCACCTGGCACAGGATTCTGTGCCTGCAGTGCACTGTTGGAATGGGGCTGCCCCATAATAATGAATGATTTGTCACTGGGTCACTTGAAATAACAGGCTGCCTTCCCGCCTGGCACTGCATTTGCAGGAGCGTGGTCTCTGCAAGGAGCCAGCTCTGTGCTGTCCTGTGGGTTTTGCAGAGAGTGGGGAGGCAGTGGGGGGATGTGAGGACCAGCCAGGTGCTGGGCAAGGAGGCTGGAGCCAAAGGGGAGCATCTGAGCACTGTGCCCCTGAGGCTCTGGTGCCCTGTCACGTACACGGCATGTGGCTCGGGCTTTGTGGGCTCTGAAGGAGCAGCCAGCTGCAGGAGGAGCTTCACTGTGTGAATACAGAAAATAGAAGGCAAAGGAGTGTGGGTGTTTCATGCACTGGGTAGCTGTAATTACAGATTTGGATTCCTGGCAGCATTGAATGCACTGGAGGAGCCAGGGCCAGATGGGCAGAGCCTCCTGGTGCCTACCAGGAGCTGTTTCAATGTATTTTCCTAGTATCAATCACCAATTTGTGCAGCATGTTTTTTGGTATTTTTTTTTTGTTGTTAAATTCTAAATAACAGTAAACAAACAGCAAACTGACATGCCTCACACATTATCTCTTCACTGCTGTTAAAACTGTGGCACGTGAACAGAAATTGGAATGATTTCTAATTTATCTGCAATGACCACTGTGTATTTCTTGGGGGAAGATAGAGTGTCTTCCTTCATGAACTTCTCAGCTGTCTCCTTAGATGTACTGCTTTTCTGTACCATGTCAGTCTTGCAAATAATGATGTAATTACTGCTGTAATGAAGCTCAGGTAACAGGTGATGGAAAAATGCTATTCTTCACAGCTAGAAAGCAAAATTCAAAGGGCAGATGATGTAATTGCTGAAGACACTGCAGGATGTTCATACATTTCAAAATAAGGTACAAGAATAAGGCTTAATCCCACCCATTCTGAAGGGAAACTTTGCCATCAGTTTCAGGATGCACTAGGAATGGCCTTCATTTAATTAGTTTTGCTTATTGCAGCTAAGCTTTGGGCACGTGCTCTGGGAGGTAAGCCAAGGTCACAAAGACCACCACTGTGTCAATGACCTGCCTGACAACGTGCTCTGCCCTCTGAGGAAGGGGAGTTTTCTTGTTCACCTGCATTCTGGTTTCTGCCACACCACATCGTGTCCTCAAGTGTGGCTGAACTTATGAATTCAACGCAACAAATCCTGTACTAATGTATGGGTATTTACACAGCTTTAATCACATTTTTTAACTAGAGCAGAAAAAGTAATTTTTAGAGTATGTTATTTGTAGGGTTTATGGAAGGCAGTTTTGCTCTTTTTTTTGTCATTACTGAAGACCATTTGTTTTTTTACACATCAGTGACTATAACAGGATTGACTGATGTTTTTGGCAAAATTCTCAATGAGCCGCAAGCAAATTAGTTATTTCCTCTTCTTGACTATTATGTTCTGTTGCTGACTGGCATTGAACAGTTACTGTGGATCAGTGGGTAACACAAGAATCAAGCAGGTCTATGAACACTGCATGGAAGATAGAGGATATTCCTTGATGGAGGCTCTTTCTTTATTTACCTGTCGTGTTGGCAACCTTCCTAATCCTGCCTGGAGTGCAACCCTTACAGCAGATGATCAGCAGCTTCAGTAGGTGGAGGCTGGACCCTGTGCCTTTCCTTCTTTGGCTTGCTTCCTCTTCTCCAGTGATGGTGTGACAATATCACCTCTCTCTTTCTTCCCTATCTCCCTTCTCCTTTTAAATAAAACAGTCATCCTCCAGGGGTGGAGAAAATTTTGAAATTTGGGCCTTGGCATACACTAGAAGTTAAAAAGCAAGGGAGGAGGAACATGAGCATGGTACGTATCAATCTCACAACCTGGAGGCTGAAGCCAAGATTATTTATTAATGCTGATGGTAGCAGTATTGCAGCACATAAAGTAACTGATGATTTAGGCAAATTGAAAAAATTAAGTTTCTCAATAAAAGTGTGTAAATCCTCATTCAGCTTTGGCCTTAGTGCCTGTGCTTCTGCTCCTGATGGGGTGGCCAAGATAAACAGAGCTGTGCAGTTATGAGAGTGACCCATTTGTGGCTGGAAGATTTGGCAACAGTGTTATGAATCAGTTTGCATGAAGAATTTACTGTGAATATCTAATTAGTAGATTTCAGGCCAATTTAGTGTTCAGAAATAGTATATGAACAAATTATTGCCATTGTTTTCCTTTGCTGCCTGCCACTTGTAATTGTTTTTTGCATGTTTTCATACATGATTGAAATCCTGAGAATAACTTAGGAATAAATCATTACACTAACAGTGTTCCATAGGATGATTAATCATTATGATTCCAAGAGACTTGCTATAAAGTTTATTAGCATAAATAACAGGTTATTTCTCTTTTCTTGATCAGATGATTGTTCTGCAATGCTTTATGGTCCATGGTTAGATAAAACTTGGCCATCAGCTGAACCGCTTTGCTCACACATTTGAATAGAGTATTTTTTATTTTTCGATGCAAACAGACTGAAGAATCAAAAGAGAAGTTTCTAAATTCTGTAAGAGATTTTACTTTATCTTGAGCAATCAGTATCAAACTCACTATTTTCTGAGTGTTCAAAGAGGTGCCTTCTTTCCTGATGGAGATGTGTAGGCTGAAATGTTATTAGTTGATGCAGTGAAGCTGATAACATTAAAACATCAGGACTCCGTTTAACCTTCTGTGGCATTCCCCCTTTAGTCTTTTTAGAGACTGGCACAATCTTCTAAAAATGTTGTCAAAAATGCTGTAGAGAGAGAAATAATAATTTCCATAAGCCTGCTGTCTACACTTGGTAGTACAGCTGTGTGCAGCCATCCCTCCCTGCCAGAGGGGCAATATAGCTGACTTGTGTTCCCCCTTTGGTTCACCAGAGCTCTCAGGGGTTTTTCCTTGCCAGTCTGTCCCCACTTCAGGTATTTCTGGAGGGTTATTCTGTACAGGATGCAGGACTTCATACTTGTCCTTCTGAGCTTCAGGAGGCTCCTGACAGACCATTCATCCCTCCAGCATAGTGGCAATCTACTTGGTCCCACCCACAACCTTGCTGAGGGCATTCTCTGTCTCACTGTTCAGGTGATTGATGAAGACATCCAGCAGTGTTGGCCCCATTGTTAGTCCCTCAGACACTGCTAGAATCTGGCCACTAGTTGGACTTTACCACAAGCCACCATTCTTTGAGTCAAGGATACAGTCAATTTTCCACCCACAATGACCATTTTTCTAGTTCTTGTCTCACCAGTGTGCCTATGTGACTTTAAAATGTCCATGTCTCAAATGCAGGACTCTCAGTTCTCTGCCCTTCTCCTACACCAGAACCTCCTCCAAACAGTTAGGAAAAGTTCATGAGAAAGAGAACTTTAGAGAAAGAGTTCATTTTGTAGTCATGTTACATGCTTGATGAGGATAGATGCTGTCTGGTTGAGAGTCAGGTCTTGGGTCTTCATCACCTCTGCAGCTCAGATATGTGGACACACATCTTCCCAGTTTGTTGTCCTTCTTCTTGGGTGAATTCTGATTTACATGTTCTCTAGCAAATAGAGATTATTTTGGCAGTCATTTAATCAGCAGACCTGATTTGTCACTAATTCCTCTTTGAGTTTATGGGTCCCTCCTATTAAATACAAGGACAGGGCTCCTGTTGCCATTGCTCCTTCCTTTTAGCAGCTGTTCCCAGGGCTGCCGCTCAGCACTAATCTCCTTTGCCAAAATGAATGGGCAGGACAGTGTCTAAAAGGAGGTGTAACTGCCTAATTCTGGGGGGAAAGAGCTTTGAGACCAACACCTACATCAGCACATTTAACAATTTGTGCTAGGGTGATCACATGACTATTTTATGCAGCATATATTAATTACAATACTGAACAAGAAATTTTGGCCAAAGAGAATTTAAAAAGTAATGCAAATGTTTGCTCAGTTATCCCTTTACATTTTATTTTTTCTAGTCACCTTGACTCTTCTCCACTTTCTTTCCATTTTTCTCTCCATTACTTCTGCCATCAGGTTGTACTCCTCATGTTAGGAGCTGGGAATGTGTTTTTAAATACTTATTCTTTTACTGTCTGGGTGAAAGGGTTGCAGCATGGTATATGAGCTATGGAGATAGTCCAAGAACAGGTATTTACATTTCTTGTTAATAGTCTCCTCAAAACCTAATTTAGGATATAATGAAAACTGATGGAGTCGTGTTGGACTGCAGATAAGGGCTTCCTGCAGCCATTCCAGTCAGTTCTAGCAAAATGAAAATGCTGTTGCAGTTAATGATATCAAATAGTTTTTGCTTACTATGGTAGCTGGGAGCTCTGTGGCAGAGCTCAAGTTTATAATAGAGCAAGAAACTCTGTGGAATGTTAACAGTCAGAAATAGATTCCTCTGGACACTTGGACATGCCTGCATTTACCCAATTGTGTTTCATGCCTCAAGTAAGTCACTCCCTGGGTGTGTCTCGTAGGGATTTAACTGAAAAGTTCAAGGAGAGACATCTGATACTTTTTTTAATATAAAATGAAGTATATTAAACTTAAGCATCAAATGTTGAAATAGTGAAAATTCTTTAAAACATATATTTAGATTGTCAACAGCAAATAATTTACAGGAAAATTAAAGCTGAATTGGCATGAAGAGCTTTTAGTTTCATGTTCCAGTTGGAAAGTGTTTTACTTAAAGGAAAGAATGAGGGGGAAAAGGTGTATTTTTAAAGACAACATATTTGAATGCAGAGGAATGTAGACAAATGTAGCCTAGGCTGTAAATTAGACTGATGTGGCTGCTTTTCCCTCAGATAGAGCTGGAGCACTTGTCCGGGTAGCTGAGGTGGAGTTTCCCCATAGGTGTACACAAATGTACACTCAAGCACATGATTTAGGGTGAAAGAAGCTTTGTTTGGGAGGACTGTCATAAATAATTTTCATTATTTATGAAATAATGCACAGTACCTACACATTTGGGTCATCTCTGTATGTGTTGTGGGGCCCAAGTATGTTAAGCATTTAAAAAATATATTTTAGATGTTGAAGATCTGGGTTTAGATATGCTCCATTTCTATGCAAACAAAACAAAGCTCATGAAGAATCCCATGCATGTTTTGTCCTTAAATCTAAGCACTTCTCCTTGAGTCAAATAAGTACAGTTTCCTTGGTGATCTTCATGTGTCAAGCACTGAAGATTTAACTTTTTGTTAATCCTTTTCTATTTTAAAGAAAGTATTCTTAGCAAGAATCAACAGAGCTTGCCAAAGGCATGTTATTAAATAATGGGTGGTCCAAGTGTAGGTTTCTGGGTTAAGGTATCCAAAATTCTTGCTTAAGCAGGCATTTTTTGTACTTATTAAATTTGCTTACAGATATTTTAAGTTACTAGAAATTACATGTTCTCATTTTATTATGAAAAAAGGAGAATTTCCATATACTGATTTATGAGGTTGTATCTGATTTTCGAAGTTAGGAATCTGCAGATATTTGCATATACATAAAAAGTGAAAGTGACGGCGCAAACAATTAATATGTATGTATGTAATTTCTGAAACTCTTGTCTTTAGTGATTAAGAAGTTTTACTCCTTATAGAATTGCTACTTAAGGATTCTGAATTCTACTTATATGCAAGTAAACTTGAGTCCTCAGCTATTCATGTGTGAATCTATTCTCTTTATACTCCAGGACCACCATAGTAATCCTATTAAAACCCCTTAGTGCTGTGTATATGCCCTAATGAAACTGGAGGGATGCTTTAGGCAAGTTCTTGATCTAAGACAGAGAGGAACAAGTTGAGTTTGAGTCCAGGCAGAGGCAAGGTTCTGGCTGTTGGGTGAAAATGTGTTTTGTTTTGCAAAGGAAGCAACTGTGACATGGTGGTGTCTGAAATCCTTCGGTACAAATCCAATAATGTTAATCTTATAAGGTGCTTCTTTAGTGCAGATACTTCTTTACTTTCACTGTATTGTTTCTTCTCCCTTGCAAAAACAATTTGCCAGAAATGGAGTTAATCAGGCTGTTGGCACTGACGTGTATACAAAGAGAACACGAGCAAGAGAGGTACATGAAAATGGAAAGTGGGATAGAAATAAATTTTTTCGCAGATGTGACAAGACATGCTATGTGGACTGAAGGGTTCACAGTCTAAAGGGAGGTGATGAGAAGCAGCAGAGAAGAGGAAAAGAGAGGGCAGTGATGCAAAATTCATGTTGTGTGTTCACTACATAAGCATAAGTTCACACCTTCATGGGGTGACTCAAGGTGTGCACTCTGAAGATAAGTTGCAATCAGGATTTGTTTTTTAAATACTTTCCCTTAAGGACAAGGAATATGGAGTGAGATTTAGAGTCAGAGAAGCACAGGTGGGAAGTCCAAGGGCCAGAGGTAGTAGAGCTGATGGCAAAGGCTGGGACAGGTTGTCTCTGTCTCCAGGGAAGCTGGGTCTCCCTGCTGGAGGGGCAGCTGGAGGGCTGGGGAATGGGCAGAGCTGGGTCAGCTCTGGACACTCTTCATGGCAGAGACTGGAGAGCTGAGCAGGCCAGGTGAGCCTTTCCTTGTGCTCTGCCCACAGAATTTCTTATCTTCATCATTCTCCCAACTGGGGAAGCCTACCTGAAACAGTGACTGAAATATGGGACCTTCTCATATCAATGCTTGTCTCATCAAAGAAGAGTGTGAGGAGGAACCAGAGCTGATCTGATTTTGTCATCACACCAGTACCGGGATGCTTGCCAAACTGGACTAGAAATGCAGTCACGTTCATGTTCTGATATGCTAAAAACAGATGTATTCTCAATGGACTCGAGGAATCTGTAGGATATTCTTCTAAGTCCAAAGAAATGATTCCATAAATTTAGTCTGAAGGTGGGTGACCCTGTTGTGTTGTGGTCCTATTGTATTATGGAGGGGAATATGCAGAGATCAGGTCTTCTGAATTTTCCCTCTTTCTCTGCCATGCTGGACATGTTGGTGCTGTGTCCCAAAGTAACACATCTTAGTTTAAATTTCGTGAAACTCATACTAGGACATGACATGTAATTAATTCACTGTATTGGCATAACTCTGTCAGTCATTAATGGAAACATAGTTAAGTGTAACAGGATTTATTTTATTAAGTATTCTGCTTATTTTTGTGGTATTGCAAAGATGATAAAAACTTCTGGAGGTTTTCCCTATCCTGCTCTCTTAGTTATCTATCCTCAGATTGCCTGTAGCACAGAACTTATTTTGTGCTTTATTTTTTCTGTCAGCCAAACATAATTCAGCTTTTAACAGTCTTGGAGTCAGAGTAGCTCCTCTTTCCTATTTCCTGTCTCTTTACCAAGTCATCACATGGCACCAACTCCAGCATCAATTGTCAGATTTGGAGGAGCAAGTTTATTTTAATGTTTCTTTGAAGCTCACCACTGGAGGAGAGGTGAGGGCAGCCCTGAGGTCAGAGGCAGCTCTCTGCACACATGGTTGGATGTCTGTGTAGCTCTTGGTTGTAGAAGGGAGGCTGGTGGCTCCCACCTTGCTGGCACATCCCTTTGGACGTGCTCCCTGTGAGGATGCTTTGCTAGGAGCTCCTGGCAGAAGGGTGATCTGTGTGTGGCACAGGGAGGTGTGGTGCTTTGTACACCCTGCTGTAGGTAAGCTCTCCTGTAATCACCTCTTAATTATATTGCTTTGAGCTCCTGGCATTTTTTCTTGGAGCCTTTAGCCAGAATTTGATGCTCACTTTCCTATACCCATCTGATTAATGGAGACATAGACTTTTTTTGTTAGAGAGATTGGCTGATTTCTTTCAATCATCTCCTGCTGCAATTACCCATTTCTTAATGATAAGAAATGCTTCACTGGTTGGCAATCTGATACAAGGCTGTAATTATGAACTAGCAAGATTGTGCTTCCTTAATATTCATGATCCTTTTAAAAATAAGTCTTCTCATAGTT
This sequence comes from Toxostoma redivivum, assembly GCA_013397375.1. Taxonomy (NCBI): domain Eukaryota; kingdom Metazoa; phylum Chordata; class Aves; order Passeriformes; family Mimidae; genus Toxostoma; species Toxostoma redivivum. The sequence continues at coordinate 3,795,659 of VXBI01014073.1, read as the reverse complement.
AAAAAAGTGAAATATTGGCAGGACTGAGCAAAAGTTGTTCCAAAAAGCATTGCCCCAGGGAATCTGAAGGAGCTCTGTACTGAGAGCTGCTTTCCTTCTTCTGTCTCCAGTGGTGGCATTCAGAAGCATATAATTTAGGACATGAATATTTTCCTAGATGTGTATTTCATAAAAAGGTGGTGGTGGCTCTAGCTGAATTCTTAACTTTCTGCCGTGGTTTCCAAGATCAGAATTACAACACTTTGTATAATCTGAGACTTTACAAGTTCCCACATATCATGATGGTGTGTCCAGATAAAATGTGCAGATGGACATGCAAGCAAATAAAGCAGTAGATTATTTGCTTTGGTTTTCTTGATGGTGTCATCCACAATTCCTTAAGGCTGCTGTGCCTTTACCACAGCTCTTGCCAAAAGTGCCCTCCAGCTGCATTGATGGAGCTCCAGTTCCTGGTGGCCAAAGGGCAGTGGAGTCTTTGCTGCCTTTCCCAGGCAGAGCCCTCCTGACTGCAGGTCTCACAGGCTTTGTGCAGCAGAGCTGCCTAAAGAGGATTGCAGCTCACCTCACCAGTATTAACCCCTGCACTTTTCACACCTCCATGGATAATCCATGCCACCAGAAATCTGCCTCTCTAAGTCATACCTTTAATTAATGCTCTAGCTGAGGTCAAGAGAGTGAATGGCCAGGGACTGGGACAGCCAGAGCAGCCTCCTTGTCATCATGGACAACATTTAGTTCCTTTCATCACTGGAAAACCAAATGTGTTCTGTTTTTCTCAAGTCATATGTCCTCAAATTTATAATGCAGTTCAAGGATGCAGCCTCAGCCTGTCCTTGCAATACACGGTTATTCTGTGGAGCTTGCAAAACACCAGACAAACTTGGATTGTGGAGCTGGCTTTTTTTTTTTTTTTGTGGACACACTGATAACAACCCCCATTCCCTGTTCCCCTGTGCCATTGCAGGGAGAACGTGGAGAATCCAGGAGTGAAATTAGGCCTGGGAATAAGGGAGGGATGCAGGGAAGGTGTTTTAAAGTTTGGTTTGATCTCTCATTGCCCTGCTCTCACTTGGTTGATTATAAATTGAACTAATTTATCCAAGGTGAGNTATTTTAATATATATATATATTCCCTGTCAAGTAGGAACTAGATATTGCTGTTCTGTAAAAGCACTGCAATAAAAAATTGATCTATTTGTTTTCTGGTTTGTTCATTTAATTTTCCCTGGAATAAAAATATTCAGTTTTAGAAAGAGGTAAGAAAAGTGGTCCTCACCTTTCTGTGTTGATATTACTGATGGTCAATCTGAATTTTGCTATGAAAGCATTTGATTTCTTATCTGAACAGTATCTGCAGTGACACATCTCAATTCAGAATATTAAATTTCCCCAGGCTGGAGACAGGTTATGAGTTATTACTCTGAAAAATGCTTCAAAGTACTTTGGAAGTGCTGTGCCTCTTTCTAGCAAGGAGCTGCCAATGGGCTTGGAAGGGGCTTTGCACCCTCAGGGAGCTGGGATGGGGTGGATGGGAGCTCATTGCTCAGCTTTCCTTTCCAGCACCATTGCAATCCCAGGGAGAACAGATGGCATCAAGTGTTTCTTCAGGGGTGCTGTGATGCAGGAATATGAAAAAATACCTCATCTAAAACATGGTGCAAGAGAGCAGGGAACTTCAGACTGTTAACCTTCATCCAATCTTGCTAAACTTAGAGATGTGGATTTGTTAAGCATGTTAAATATGACTAAAATCATGTGCAGTGTTGTGAAAACCTGAACAGAGTATAGTAATAAAAAAAAAAGGTAATATATTTGTGCATGTTAAAAAAAAAAAGAAGAAAAAGGATCAGTACACAATTAAGAACAAATACTTTGCCACAAAAATATTTGTTTTAACCAGATGGTCTTAAGTAATGCAGTCAGAGCTGTGGTCACAGTACATTAGTTTTGTTTCCATAGTAACACTAGTTTGGCAGACTGAGTTATTTAGATCTGCACTGCAGTGTTCATAGCAGTCTAATCCTCATATACATGCTTTTATTGAAATTGAAAACGATACTTCGGTGATCATGCACACTTAAATGGGTGCAGACATCATGAGAAGTCAAATTTCCCCAAAGCAAGAACATCCACATGTACAAATGGTGTTTATTGTGTAATGCTGGTGTTAATTTTGTACTAAATATAGTGTAAATAGAAATATACAACTATAATTTTAAATATAAGCACTGGGCTGCCTTGTGGGCTGGTGACTGTGCTTGGAGGTAGCTCTTGAGTGGTAAGGGACAAAGCTTAGCTCCAACTTTTCTGTTCCTGTGAAACTTTAAAGTGAGTTAAATGGAAAGTAACTAAAATCAGCTAGTTGTAACTTATGACGTGCATACTGATGTGTGTTGAGGAGCTGATTTCTGCAGTGACTTCCAAGATTTTTTTTTGAAAGAAATCTAATTTAGATATAGTAAATTAAATTATTTGGTATGATAATTTGTATGCCTACAGAATGTCTCAAATAATTAAGAACAACGGGGATTTGTGAAATTTGGACTCAAACAGTTTTGCCAGATGGCAACAGAGAAGAATTGTAATACATTGTTTATTGGAGAAACACGAACAGGTTCCACAGGACTTTGGGACCCAGAGTGGACTTCCAGGTCCACTTGCAGTTGGCAATACCAACCTATAGCACAACAAGACTAATTAACTATCTTTTCTAAGTTGGCCAAAGTTTGCACATTTTCAGACATTTAGGAAAGTGTTATTTTCTTGAAGCATAAATAGCAAGATGGATTTTCTGTATGCTGCCACCAAAAGTGACCTTGGCTGTCCAAGGTGCTCCAAACCAGCAATTTTCCTTTTGCCCCTTGGCACTCCAGCAGCCCCCTAATTACAGAAGGTCTTGAGGCATTCAGAAGTAGGAAAGGATTCAGAATTGGTTTAACAAGTTCTGATAAAGGCCAACAGACTAGTTAAAACCAAATGTTCTCTCCTTTTCAACCACAAGTAAAGAAATCAAACAACTTTATCTGAGTTCTTATTGATCATTAAAAATAAGAAAAAGATGTTATCTTAAGGGAATGTGTACTTCACATGGTGAATGTAAGGGAGTATAAGTACTTCATCCTGTGTATGAAGTAGACAAACAGCAAACTTCTTATTTTTAGCATTAGTGTGTTGAGCACCTATACAAAAAGAGAACTTTTTTTTACTGCATAAAATTGTGTGCCTGTGGTACTTTCTCCAGAGTCACTGGCTTGCTTTTCATTCAAATTATTGATGTCCAGTTATTTTTGAAGTTGTTTTAGGAAAAAAGAAGGCTTGTAGGAGGAACACTGTAATACTTGATGGGTAATATCCCCTGCCAAGCAGAGATGCTGGGCACATCCTTATTGAAGTTGAGAACCCTGGATTGGATGTCATGGGCCCTGTGGAGGGGGAGTCACATGGTTTGTATGAACTGAATTTTCCATTAATCTTTGGAAATGCCTCTAACACCGAGGTGCTGGGCAGGCAAAGGACTTGTGTGAAGAAGGGTCAGGAATGTTTATTTCTGTCATATCAAATCTGTTGTAAACAGAAAAGTGTTTTTTTTCCATCAATTTTCATTGTTTTCCATAAAATTAGTGTCATCTTATAAACTTCAGCCTAGTGGCTGACCTTTCATTTTGCATTTTAAAAGCTGCTCCTTAGACTTCGTGTAGCAAAATGATGTGGTTATATCTGTAAACAGCATCCTGTAATATAAAATGTACTTTGGAGTAAACAAATGAAGTAAATGTGCAATGAAGGAAAGCATATGTAACAGTTTTAATACCTTACATGGTGCTTGTGTGTTGCAGCATGCACAGAAAATATCATGACACTTTGGAGTCACGTAGGGGAGTGAATACGTAGGGAGTGGTGAGTTTAAACTGTGAACATCATTGGAAATGACGCAAATAGAAATATTTTTATTTCCATTAGAAGAAACACCTGAGAATTCAGTGACTGAAGGAGGTTAGGGGAAATTATTTTGAACTGCTTGTTATGGGCTTTTTGCTTTGCCTTTGATGTAACATTCAGTAGAGTTCACAGAAATAGCTTGGCTCACAAATAATTTATGTTCCATTGATCTTCTAGATCATCCTGAACTAATAAAAAATGTTTGTGGTCAGTTTTTCTGCTCCCCGTATGGTTTCATTGTTGGGTGGGGTTTTGTTTTGTTTTCTGTG
>VXBI01014073.1:3548552-3785469 GCA_013397375.1 Toxostoma redivivum | reverse complement strand
TTTTTTTTTTTTTTTGCAGCTTGGGCAGTGTGTGATGACTGTGAGAAAGCCTCCAGTGGCTGCCTGGCGTGGCTGCTCTGCTATTTATGGACAGCCAAGCTGCAAGTGGGAGCTGCAGCTCTAATTCAGCTGAATGCTGCCAATCCTTTGCGATGTTATTGGGGTTTTCTTGTTGATTTGTTTGCTTTCCTTGTTGTTTTTTTTTTTTTCCCCAAGCTTTAGCCCTTAGCTATCTATTTAATGTATTTTTTTTTTTCCTCACACATCATGCTGTTGACTGCAGCAGTGTCAGTATAGCCCGGGTGAGGCCAGAGCAGGACCAGCCTGTTGAAGCAGAGAAGGAATGTAAAGCTCCTGGTAATAAAAATAGCCTGCTTTATATTTTACGTGTAAACTAAACTTTGCCATTGGTATGGGACTTTGCCAGGTATGCATTCCTTCTGCTTTGTGACCTCTTAGGACTGATGCAAATAGCAGTTGACTTCAGATAATTTCATGTTATTTAGCTCATTAATTTATGTCAGTCAAAAGACAGGAGGACTTTTCTGCCAGCAATGAATTTGTTTTTGGTATTGATTTACTAGTAGTGACATGGAAGAATGAGGAATGACATTTAGTATGGCTGTGTCAAAAACTATTATCTTAATATCACAGGGGTCAGATTTTAATAACAGCTGTCATACTCCTTTCCTGAATAGGGAATACTCTCCAAAGTATGGAAAAAAATACATGGTATTACAAAATAATAACTGCTGGGAAAGGCTTTTTTTAATACTCCAGCAGCCCTGCTTCTCTCTGGATCAGTTGAGATCACTATGTACCACTCAGAAGAGGGCATTTTCTGGTTCCAGCAGAATTGCTGGATTCTAGACATGCCTTCAAGGCATCTGGCCACCACATCTCATTGCATTCGAAGAATGCTGCTGGGCACGTTTAACTCCATCCCCATGCCAGGCTGCTCTGGCTGGGGGAGCTCCAGGGGGGCTCAGGGGGATGGACACTGCCCGACTGCAGGATTCAGCATTTCCTCAGAGGGGTGTAACTGGCTGTTTATATATGTATTTTACTGCCTATAATCTTTTTACTGGAAATTGTTTTTCTTTTTTTATGTATATCTGGCTTTCTTTTTGAAGATAGTAAATTTTCAGCATTGGTTGATGGCATTTTGAAGAAATATGCCTACGGTATAATCTGTAAAACGTTTTATGTATATTTAAAATAAAAAATCCATAAAGGTCTCCTCTGCCACAGGTTACGTTATACAACGTGAACTTTAAGTTTGCTTGATGTGTCTTGTTTGTGGAATGAAGATCCTTGCAGATGAGAGGTCTGTGCAAGACCCATTAATTTTCTGTTAGTGCAGTATTCATAGGTCCCAGGAGTTCTTTTCTTGATGGTGGATGTTTACCATTGCTAGTGTTGGATGGAATGATCTCTTACTCCACCACATTGTTGTTGATTGTTTCTCCTCTTTTGTCTTAATACTTCCTTTTATTTTGCTTAATCTGTTAATCCTTCAGCCCTCTTCCATTTCAAAAAATACACTGTTGTACATAAAGCTGTTGTGTTTTGTTAGGAAAAAAATGCACAAATAAAAGAAAAGTCTGTCTGACCTCAAGTTACATAAAGAAAGAAAAATGAAGAATTTTGTGTTGCTTTGCATGTGTATGTGACTTTTGCATGGACATCTGTAGAGAAGCAGCTTCCTGAAATTACAGAGTCTGTTGCATTCTTCAGTATATACATTTTAGTTGCATAAAAGTAAGTTATGCATTCCTACAGGCTTTATAGCTTTCTTTATAATTCTGTAGCTCTAGAAATTAAAAATAGATGTTTCACTATGAGTGATCTGTGTTACTTATTTTTTTATCTTTCCTAGGACCTTTTATATAAACGGTGTGATTAAAAAGTTAAAGTATTGGTACTTGGATATAGTGTTCTTTTAGTAATGCATTTTAATATTTTTGTAACTTCTTTAGATCTGTTAATTCTGCCACTGTCACTTGTCAGAAGTTGCACTAGTGGATTTAAGCAGACACCTTCACATTTATGCATTGGGTTCTATTAGGAAGAGTGAGTGCATGAGAGGGGTTTTTTCAAGATTTCCCAAGGAAATGGGCAACTACTGCCAGTAGAGGAGCACAATGCACACTTCCCAGATAAAATCAAATTTGGGAAGAAAGACTGGTGCATAATATGATGCCTTTAGGAACTGCTTACATTTTGAGGAAGAAACTATATATATAGACAATTTTACAGAATGAAATCCTGTGATTTTTCTACACAGAATGTAGTTGCATGAATCCAAAAATCTTAATTATTAGAAGATGAAGCATGCCCAAAAATGTGGCTTTTTCACTATAACTCCTTTCCTTGACTTTATTTTTCTATGGTTGGCAGATATTCCTGTGCTGCAATTGGTAAATTCAAACAGAATTTAGCTTCACCTGCTAAGTTCACTCCTAGTCAGTGGATGTGGATGGAATCATCCCTGGAGATTCCTGTTTTATAAACCTATTTTAGGATCCAGTGAATCACCAGCTGAAAGTGCCTGTCTCTTCTTGCTGATTCTAGAAGAAGCATCAAACATTACTGCAGAATAAATGTCAAGCATGTATATGGTTAAAATTAAGTGTCATGAATCCAATGTCAGGACCTAATTAAAAAATCCACATCTTCATTTCTAAACTGCCCAGAGCAGCTCCCCCAGCTCCTTTCATCAATGGAGCTCTGCCTTTTTCTCTTTTCATGGACATCTCACCAGGCATTTATACTCATTCTTTAAAGTATTTATGGTCCACATAACCATAAAATGATAGATAACATGGCATTACTTACTGCTGATTTGTGTTGCTTTCATGTTTATAGGCAACCTTTACCTTCCAGAGCCCCATAAAAGATCTTGCTTGTTTCGCTCACATTTAATAGAACTACTTGCTTATTTTCCAAGGTTTTTATTTTAGTGAGATTTTAGGTTTTGTAGTACTGTGTCTCCTAATTTTTGATATTGTAAGAGACTGAAAGGAACACTTGAAAGGAGTTGCTATGACTGTTGGCTTACAAAGACTTTCCCATTTTTTTTGTTAGATGGCTGTTTAAATGCCTGTAATAGTTTTGTAAGCACTACATCTTTTTGTAAGCACTACATCTTCTCTCTTGACTGCTTTTCATTTCCAACACAGATATTTCTCATTCTGCCAGATACCAAAGGTGTAATTGCCCACAGTGGATTGCACCAAGAGCTTGTAAAGAGAGGATCATCCAGACAAACCAATATTAAAGTTCAACCATTTACTACCAGTGGGCAAATATCTTGTTTGGTCCCTGCTGCTGTACTGCATTAAATAAAAAGTGATAGGCAACAGAATTGCCTTCGAATCTTTCTTCTGTCCAGACAATGCATCATAGTTTGGAGCCCTAACCATATAAAACCCAACTTTACTCTCTGATTGCAAATTCTGAAACCATTAAATGAAATGTGCGTAAAGAAAACAAGAACCCTTTCATCTTAATCCAAATTTATTTATTTTAATTTTCTACTTAAATGTTGTACCAGATTATCTTGATTGAAAAAACCCAGAATTTAAAACAATGACCAAGCCTTGTTAGAATTGCATCTCTGACACCTCCCTCCTGAGAAATGCAGTTATTTGATTGTGCTTTGTATTTGACTGCAGCTTTCTGCATCTCCCACAGCAGAACTCTTTACAGGATAAATAATGTAAGAGAGAAAAGCAAAGTGGCACACTAGGACATATTATTCAAGGCAGTGATGTTGCAAAGCAGCATTTGGGTTGAATCAAGATGATTATTTATATTTTTGAAGTAGCTGCTGGTTTCCTCTGGCAGGGGCAGGCAGGGCTGGGGTGGCTGCTGCCCCTGCACTGAGCACTCAGCACTGACACCCTAGAGCTCCCTGGGCTCTCAGGCAGCAGCTGCCTGCAGGAGCCTCATTGGGTACCAGGAAAGCTAAAAAGCTCTCTGAGGTGGGAATGAAGTCTTTGGACACGCATAAAGTAGCTTGATTCAGGTCTTAAAATACACCATTTCATAATGGGCTGTGAATGACTTTGATATATCACATCTATAAAGAGTTTGAGACATGTTTCAAATTTTGTTTTTCTGGAATAACCGCAGGGTACATCCAAATGCATTGGGTTTTGTTGCTTCACTATAATGGGAGGTGTTGTGAGTGAGGGCTGGTGCAGGGAGGCTGGGAGCAGTCCCTTCATGTGCCTGGGAATGGTCTGATCACAGGTGTGGCAGTGGAGAGGTTAAATCCCTTTGGCTGCTACCAGCTGGCAAGGAAAGGAGTTTTCCAAAGTTTTGCATAACGGGGCCATTGAACAAATATGTTTTGAAGTTGTCCATGCAGAAAAGCTTTCTGCTTTAGCGTGTTTGTCCTTTCAAAGACAAAATGAAGGTAGGGTGAAGCCTGGAAGGTTAAACACCTATATGGTGAAGTGAATCATCAGCATTTTGATTTAAAACTGAATGTTTCTGTTCCTAATTCCAGAGATTGTGGCGTTTACTGTACCAACATCTGGCTTTTGTCTGTATGTCCACAATAATGAAGTAAGTGTTTGTTTTCACTGCTTAATGCTTTCATCTCCCAGCTGATAACTTCTTTATCCTCATCTTCTTGGGTCATCAGATATTGCTGGGTTAATCTTTTTGCTGGACTTTTTTTTTTTTTAGCACTAAAGCTGTATTTTACTTTTTTTTTTTTTAATCAGACTTCACAAATAGTTGAACTATAATTGTTACATATTAGCAGATGATTCCCTTTAAATGTTCAAGCCTACAACAACATGGTTAGGTTCTAAACTAACTAAAGAAGAACTAACTAACTAACTAAAGAAGTCCAGCAGATAAAATACAGGGCTGGCCAGGGCCTGGCTGCTGGGGCATCGTTTTTCTTCCCTCTGCAGGCATGTGCATAGTCTCTTTGGAGACTATAGAATCAATCCATTGATGAGGCTGAACACCCAGCCTGCCTTGCCAAACCTCAGCCTTTGTGAGCATCCTGGCTCTCTCACTGGGTTTCCAGGGCCACTGGCCCAAGGGGGAGGATTTTTCCTGGGCTTCATCCATGGCTTTCCAGGCCATCCCATCTGCAGTGGAGCTGGAGCCCAGCCTATCTCCTCCTTATGCTTTGTTCTATTCCTGTCAATTAGTTTAGCACTTTGAGAAGGAAACTTGCTGGAAAGAAGGGTCTTACTTGAATGTCCCACATAAAAAAGAGACTGGGATATTCCTGCTGCTTGTCCTGTGCCTGTATCTGTGACTGCCCTGTAGCCAGCTCATCCCAATCATGGTGGCTCCTGACTCTTCTTGCTTTCTAATTACAAACAGGCAAAGAAAAATTTAACAGGAGTATATATTTAAACATGTTTTTGCTGGTATTGTCCCATTTTGCACCAGCTATGCTACATGTACATAGATGTTTGCAAAAAAAAAAAAAAAGGAGCTAAGAAAAATACTGTTATTGACCATATGATGTCTATAATAAGAGAATAATATAAATAGAAAATGCATAATGGAAAGAAACTGTTTTCAAAAGGAGATGGACTAAACAGTTATTAGCTTCTTCAGGGAAAAAATACCATGCTGTCCCAGCAGATAAAGCCACCCTACAGGAAATAGCGATGGAAAGAATAAGAGGGATGGGTTTTGGCATTTCAGAGTCCGCTATCTAAAGGCTACAGTATGACAGGGAGACCTGTCTGATGACTGCTGGGTTTCTGCCACTAGAAAGGGTATTATGTGTTTTAGGCAGGCACATCTGATAATTTAGCAACATGAAAATGTAGCAATGCATCCAGTGTTTAATGCCAAAAGAGCCCAGGCACCATTCTGCATCAACATTGATGCACTGGGACTTAGCTATAATGTTTTACTTCTCTGTATTTCTTTTACTGAGCTGTGGAAGCTATTTCTGTAGCTTTAGTTATCGATGTCACCTTTCCCAGTTCAGCTGTAATGGCTTTCAGGGGGGTGATGGCACAAAGGATGCACTCTTTGCATAAGTGCAGAGGCCATGCAGGGAATGCAGCAGGGCTGGGAAGCAGGGAGAGTTCTCATTGATTTCCTCTCACAGGCTGCTGAGCTCTGCACCGAGCCCCTGGAGAAACCTGTCCAGCTGCATCTATATCATCCAGTTGTATACTGGCCTTGTCCCAGTGTGGGGCAGACAAAATCCAGGAGTGCTTGCAAAAGGCAAAGTATTTGCTGCTCCTCCTCTCCTACCTGCAGGCAGCCCTGTTGCCCACCCTCCTGTTATATTGCAGCAATGAAAAGAGAAATATGGAAAAAAACCCTTTGCAAAAGGCTTTGTGCTTTTCAAAATTGTGTGTGGTAGGGGAGAAAAAAGTGTTTAAAAGTGAGTGTTGAGCTTTAAATGCAGATGGAGAGGTTGGAGTGCTTGAACAGCAGGGGAGATGCCTCCTATGTTTCTGCCTTCTCTGGATCCTGCTCCAGAGCCTCCCACCATCATCCCTCCATGTGTCTGCCTTCTCTGGATCCTGCTCCAGAGCCTCCCACCATCATCCCTCCTGTGTGTCTGCCTTCTCTGGACCCTGCTCCAGAGCCTCCCACCATCATCCAGAAGGAGAACTCCAGAGGTCAGGCAGACATTCCCTGTTTGAAGGATGAGGCTCCCACTGGAGTGTATTCACATCATTTTAAGGCAGGAAGAGCAAATCTCCATCTGAGCTCCTCTGCAGGCTTCCCTGCCTATCAGATCTTAGGGAATGCAGCCTGATGGCTTTTAAATGTGAAGGTCTCTCCTTTGGAGTTGCTAGAGGCAGTCATTGCATACCTCATACTTTGTGGTGGCTGGGAACCAGCTGGGCTTGTCTCCACATGGGGAAATGTGACAGCCTGACACCCTGGTGTGGGGCAGAACATGGCCCTGCTGAAATGTCAAGCTGCATAAGATTTTTTTCTAAAAGTCAAGATTTTTTTTCCTTCCCAAATAAACATTTCTTAGGTTTTCTGGTTTTAACTGAAAATAAAGGGGTTTGTTTTTACTTTCCCCAGCTTGCAGAACACTCTCTGACCAGTTCTAGAATTTACACTAGATTGAGTAACACCAGAGTCTTGCTGAATTGGACCAAAACAAAAGTGGCAGCCGTGAAGTACTGCTTGGTGTGAATTTGAAGCACAAGGATAAACATAAAGGGTTCTTCAGTGACACCTATACTATATTTAAAGGATTTCCTGTGCAAGTTTGCTGCTTTTAAAACCACTTAAAAACATGAGAGGCTCCAATTTTAAATACCAGCGTACCAATCATATGTGGTGCTACGTGAAAATTTATTTTTATTTTCAAGTTTGGTTGGAAACTGGGTGGTGAAAGCAATGTGTGATGTATAACAAGCCTGTAGTTTTTCAAATACTCAAAGAGCTTGAAGTGGGATTGACTTGGGGGGGAAATAGACCAGGAGACTCCGTAAGCACAACTTGTGTGCAAGTCACACCTGAAAGCCTCAGCCTGAAAGTGTTTGCTTTGGCTGGAGAGAGTTGTCACAGCCTCTGGATTTACCCCCAGTTAACACTACAGCTTTCAGCAAGGAGCACGTGGTGCTTCTCTCCACAATTACTTTCCATACCTGTGCCTAGCCTTGAGGAAGGTGCTTTTTCTTGCTTTCAAACCTCATGAATGAGGGGCAGCCTTTTAATTACTCATACACTCCCTTTTATATTCACCCTACTGCCTTTGGTAATAACGTGTACTTTTTAATAGCTGTGTTTTTATGGATTTTCTTCTGTTGTGTAAGCCCTGTCTCTTAAAGAAATGTGAAGAGTCCCTTGACCCACCTGGTCATCTGACTTCCTTACTAAGAGGACATTTCCTCTAAAACATATATTAAGAATGTTTATTTTATGTTTGTACTCTGAGGTATAAGAGGAGACATGGTAGTGTTACAGAGGTAATGAGGCCAAGATCTGCTTTGACTTAGTGTTCCTTATTCCTGAAGTTTCTCTAGGATATTTTTGAATTACATTTGAAGGGGAAAGTTTTAAACAGACCAAAAAGGTTAAAAAGCTTACAGGAAAGTGATGAACAAGGGAATGGAATAAGTATTTTGTAGACTTCTCTTATGAACCATCTATTGCATAGATACTTCCGGCAATCTGCACATGATTGCCTGTGTGGTTCTTTCAGCCCTATGTTTTTTCCTGTCTTACGTAAAGGAAGACTTAATAACTACATTGTAATTTCTTATAATTAATTTATTTTTGAATAAATACAAGATTTGGAGTACAACTATCTTTGTGGCCAGTAGAAAGAGAAATGTTGAATCTCACAAGCTGTGCTTTGTAGCAGAAAGAATAAATTCAATCATCATGTTACTGTAAATATAACTTTTAAGAATACACTTGTCTGCCTAGGTCTGTAAATAAGCAAACATAAATTGAGCAATGCTGTGCAACACACAAAGTAAATATAATAAACATGCTCACAAAAAAAAGTTGTCTGAAAAGAGGGATAGGAATTTGAGAGAAGTGATATATGTGCAAAATGCAAGAGCATTGTCCTGCTGTAATGAAGTATTGTCATATATAGTGAAGAAATAGATTGCTACCACTTTCCCAACGATCTTCTTTCCTAACCAATCTAAAGACACATATGCAGCTGCCAACTTGATGAAATAAAATTTTGTCAGGCTTTTATATTGTTACTCCAAGGAAAAGCTTTTTACTGCTGTTTGGGGAAGAGAGGGCAATAAGTTCTGAGCCACCATTTTAATAATTTTATTTTTCAGTTAGAAAGTTGTAGATAAATTTTACAGTGTTGCTATCTAAAAAATGCAGACTTGAGCTTTTGACTGTCACTGGTAAAGCAGTAGTGTAAAGAGAACAAAGAAGATCAAAGAGAAGTGAGAGAGTTTATTTCAAAGACATCCATAAAAATAGTGGGGTTTTAAAATTTTATTAACAATGACCTGAATTAAGCTTAACTAATTTGGGTCCCAATCTTGAAAATAATTTCATGCATGTTTAACCTCAATCATGTTTGTTGTCAGCTAATTACCTCTGTTTACAAACTAAGCATAGAATGTTTGCAAACTGAATACAATAGAAAAATTGATAAAAACCACAGATATGCTAATGTGAAAAATCAGGCAGCCGCACAATGTATAAATATTATTTCACTTTTTAGTATTTGGAAATTCAAGAGATGTTAATTCCATGCCTTTTCAGCTACTGTTGAATTTGATGAAACCTCTTTTTCACCTGAAGGAATAAACTAAAATAACCAAACAACACAATTGAAAGTTAGTGGAAGAATACCAAACTTAAATGAACATTGCAGTAAATTATTGAGACCAAGTAGAGTTTTGGCTTAAGATCAAATATTGTTTGGTTTGGCAAGAGTTTTACTGATGTTCTGCTTATTACTGGCTATTTGAATATATTGAAAATAATTGAAGTACCACACACAAAAAGATTAAGTATCACCATGACAATTAACTACTATAAAGAATTCATAGCAATGTCCAGTAATTCACAGCAATGTCATTTAAAATCCAAGGCAGAAATCTTGAGCTGTGACTTCTATGATAATATTTAGTTAAATCAGGCTTACACAAGTAAAATGTTAAAATTGCAACACTAGATAACCCAGGTAGGACCAAAGATGGTGATCCTCTTCCAGGCATCACCTTTTTGCTAATGGAGAATAGATTTTTTCAGGGGTGGGATATATACTGTGTGTAAATGCCATAAAGCAGAACAACAACTGAGGAACAGAGGCACTGTACGTTTTGTCTTTGAATGATTGACTTCTGTGGAAGTCATGCATGTTAAACTGCAGATGCAAGCACAGAATGCACGTCAAGGGCACTGCTCAGTGGCACTGCTGGCACTGCCACACGCCTTTGAAACACCTGCCTGGCTTTGTGTTCTTTCCAAATTCCTGACCTGCAAGTTGTTTTCTATTGGTTTACTTGGTGGGCAAGAGCTGTGGAAGGACCTTTCACCTGGGAGTGAGTTGGAGATGCTGTTTTAGGTTGGCTGTGATGCAGGCTGTGTTACATATCAGGTGGTTCACAAAGACTTCTGAGCAGAGCCAGCTGAAGAGGTGAACAGCCTTTACCTGGAAATTAAGCTTTTCCACTGCATATATGCTCATCTACTTAGTTTCCTCCTGGAACTGAATAAACACAAATTTAAGGTCTCTCAAATTTGAAGTTTTTGTATTATTTCAGTACAGAATCCAGATGTAGCACAGTTTGAATAAATCAGGTTTGGGCTTATCAGAAAAGAACTGAAAACCCTTGGTTAGCCTCAGCTCAGTTTTGAGTCCATTAGTGTCAATCCAAATGATGTAAGAGAGGTTTTGGTTGTTGTTGATAAGAATTCCCATGAGTTTTAATTCTGATGAATTAATGTCTGGTGTATGTGAGCTGAATCAAAGCAGTCACCTGTTCTTGCTGAGTTGCCCTTTCTTTGATGGACTTGCCCCTTAGGTCACGGACCTTCCCCTGCCTCTGTTGCCTCTCAAATGGGGAAAGCAAAGCCAACTCTTCCAGGAGAAATAGATGCAAATACAAGATATCCAAATATAATTTATTTGGTGTACAAATGGCAGTCTTGGAGTGTTCTTGCTAGTGAAAAGAACAGGGAAAAGCCAAAGGGCAGAAAAGTCAGAAATTCTGTGTTGATTCCCTAGGTCCTCTCTTAACTCCTGGAGAAGTTGAGACTTCTCCAACATGACCTGGGCTTTGGGTTACTGGATTTCAATGCTCATGGTGTTCTTTATTCATCTCATTTTCCAATAAGCATGGCATTTCTGACAGTGGGGGATTTTTTCTGAGGACGATTTTAGAGGAGAAGATGCTGCAACGTTTCTCCTACTCTTCTCCTCACCTGGGCTCTAAACAGCATTGCAGGGAAGCAGCTGAGATCCTCATTCACTTCACTGTGCAACTCCTCCGTGCTTGTGTCTGCACTTCTATTCCATGGTGCAACTCCCAGAAGCTGCAGCTGGGAGGGACCAGCACTGGCCAAACCCCACCAGTGCCATCAGCCAGCCACCCACGGTGTGACTGGGAGCTGGTGTTTGCCTTGCTTTCCCCATGCCCTCAGCAGAGGCAGCAAGTTGATTGGGCTTCTGTTTGGAAAGGTCAGTGGGCACACTGGGGCTCTGCTCATGTGACAGGGGAGAAACCTGCGCTGGGTCACGGGGAGCGCCGCTTTCGGGCAATGAAGGCGGCTTTGTTTGCAAGCAGAAGCTGTTGTTTGTCCAGCCTGTGGCTCGAGGTTGCTCCCTGTGTGTGATGGAGGGAGCTTTGTGCTCCTGCCTGCTGTTTGCATCTCCTGGCAGTCATGCCCTCACTTACACATGGGCTCTGGAGAAAGGACCATCCTTCCTGCTTGCAAAAACATCAAATTGCACCTCGCCTTTGCTCAACTTTGTGTTTGTGTTCCGAGCTGGCAAATCACCCAGTTCCAATAAGCTTTAATTTCTCATGGGACCCTGTTGTTACCCCATGGGAAATTTCCATAACAATGCTACAAATTTATACTCCATTCTTTCTGGGACTGCCTCTTGCCATAGCTGTCTGGCCATCTCCTGCTCTGTGGTGCTTGGACTCCTTTGGTCCTCCATGGCCCAATGGTGGGATTATTTTGCGTATATCTGTGCCAGTGTGTGCTGGTCTTCTTCCCCAAGTTCACAGGGTGGAAGCATGAGAGCTGCACTGAAGGATGAGGAACAAATTCTCTGTTTATGTTCAATATCCTGGCATAAAACAGGTACCCTGAACCCTGGGGAGTGCTGAGCAGAACGTGGTGCCTTGTCCCAGGTTCCTGGTGCCCTGCCATCCCTGCCACTGTGCCAGAGCCTATCAGCTGGCACTGACAGCCTCATACTGCAGCCTGTGCCCCAATCTGACCCTGGAATTTGCTGTTCCACAGCCTCTGCCCCACTGCAGGCACAGGCAGTGCGCTAAAATTCTTATTTAATTTAAATTCCCAGCAGATCAGCCACGTGGGCACACTCCAGCAGGCAGCAGGGGCACATGGCTGGGTTTGCCTGGCTCCCTGGAGACCACCAGGGCAAGACCTCAGTGGTCACTGTGGGGAAGGGGACCCAGAGCTGCTCCCAGCTCAGTGCTTCAGGAGTGAAAGTGAAATTGTACTTTTGAACATCCATTGAAGCAATCTTAGTGCTTGGGTGTCTAAACACATGCACACCATGCAGCCTTATTTTTTTAATTTCAGCATGCACTGGTTGAATCTTTTCCTTCTGCAAAAATTCCTGAGCTTCCTTTTGAATCCGTAATCTCCTGTCTGCAAAAGGTGCTGGCAGGGATACAGTTATTTACCGTGTAAAATTGCATCATGTGTTCCCATTTTAACACTTTATTGCAGTGACTTACAAGAAGGGTTAATGACTATCTGAAAGACTTTTGCACCTGTTTTCTGTTAGAGTTTTTTTTTTTATTATGTTACAATCTTTTATTTCTATTAAATAATGATTGTTGGATACTTTTCTATCTAATAGATAAAGGGTCATTTTTATTGCATTGCAACAAAAAGGCAGGAATTGCATGGGAAAAATAATGTTTCTGAGACAACTGTGAATCCAGAAACTTCTGTTTTAGTTTTACACAGGAATGGGTGAGGTCAAACAATTTCTGAAGTGTCATGTAACTTCACGTTTCTGAAACCATTGACTCAAGAAAGTTTATTTAAGACATTTATTTTTATTATTTACACAAATGTCTTTCTGCAATAACAATGATAACTTCCCATTCTTTTTGATTCAGAGATGCAGAGAGAGGGTGTGAAACCTCTGCGTGGTTTAACCTTTAGTTTCCTGGTAGATGTGAGTTGTGAGACATTTAGGAAATGCTTTACCATTTTGTTTCTGAGGTGCAGGATGGAAATCATGCTTCAGTGTCTGATAAATGCATGCTCTCCATTTTAAACATTCTAGATAAATCTTTTGTAATGTTTTATAGATTTCCTTTGCCTGCATAAAAACTTGGATGTTTCTGGCTGTAACCTTGTTCCTGCTTTCTGGCATATTTTTGTTAAAATCTTAAATCCGGTGCAGCCTGGAAAATCATTTACTTTCTTACCAGGAAAACCCAGGACTGTGCTTTTAGGTTTCTGTCTTTATTTTACAAAATCAAACTCTCTTGAACTTGGCCATAGTTGTAGTTTTCATTTTACTTTAGTTGTCTTCCCCCTCTGTGACTTGTATTTTATGGTTTCAGGTAAAACATAAAAAGAGATTGGCAAACAAAATCAAGCGAAGCTTATATATTCTAAAAATATTCTAAAAAAATTCTAGAAATCCTCTTTTTAAATAGTTCTGCCCTCAGCAGCTCACAGTGTGGGCACTGTCACGGGCACCCAGATGCAGAGATACTTGAACTCCTGCTCCAAATGCAGGAATAGAGTACATTTGCATGGTGATGTGAAGGCTCACGGATCTCCAGGAGATGAAAAAGCCATGCCAGTGGATCGTGTAAAGCAGCAAGGGGAGAATTCTTCTCCGTGTCATAGCTGCATTCTTCTGCACTCCTTGCAGGGCTCCAAATGCTTGCTTGAGATAATGGTACCTTCCTCAGTGTTGCCTGCTCAAACCCCAATATAAGTTCTTAGCAGTTTTCTAAATTCTTTGGTTTAAGCAGCATGCTTTGCCTTCATTATACATGGGTCTACCTTTACCAGCCATCCTGTGTATGAGCATTTCAAAGGCAGTGTGGGACTTACCCTGAGCCCTCTTGCAGCTCAGCAGGGAGGAGAGAGTTAATTGTATTTAGCTACCTTTTTTCCTTCTTCTTTATATTCCAATCTTCTGAGAAGTCCCTTGGGTTATTTTCCCTCCAGAGTGGTCATTCTCCCTGTCCCACAGGTGTGCTTTCAGAGGTGCTGCTTCTGCAGACTTCAAATGGTCTTTTAGAAGCCTCTTGAAAAGTTAACCCTTGGTCTCTTTTACAACAGACTTAAACTCCTTTATGATTGGCTCACCTGGTATTGGTTTTTATTTTTATTTTAGTGATAGGAAACAAGGGCATGGACAGGGGAAACATCTAGTGGTAGTAAAACCTGTGGATAATTCAGTTTCCATTATTGTCCTATCAGTCTATTTATGCGCTCAGCAGAGGCAATTAAAGTGTTAAAAACTCTCATTTCATTAAAGTCTTTGATTGTCCTCACAGCTTTGGTCATGCATGGAGAATGCAACCACCTCCATTTCATGCTGATGAAGTCTTCACATCAGCCTGTGTTTTATGTATATGCAAATCCCTACAGTCAAGCCAATTATATATGAGCTGCACATTCCACATCCTTTTTGGGGTGACCTGTCACAGCCACCACACTGATACCAGCTGAAGCTGTCATGTGCTTTAGTGACTGGGAGAGTCACATGGGAAATGTTGTTTTTTAATTGAAAACTCATTTCTCTGAATTAGAACTGCAGTTCAAAAGGTTTCTCGTGCTTACTGGTGCATGTGTCTCACCTTCACAAGTCTTTGTTTAGTGGATTAAATCGACTTCTTTCAGTTGATGATTGTATAGGAAATATTTTTTCCTGTAATATCTATTTTTTAATTGAAAACTCAAAATAAGTAGGTCACACACAGCTTAGTGTTTAGAATGTTTATATATATATATATATATTTAAAAATACACTAAATAATTTAGTTGTGAGATAAGATGAAACACAAGATGTCAGGGGAAAAAAATCTCATTACCTGCAGTGTCATCTGTGGAAGCTTTGAATTGCTTGTCTTTTAAATTACTATCTCACAGCTTCAAGAATATGTTCATATATAGAATGAAAATACCTGCTAGTTTAGATTGCAGATAAAGTCTGTGATTAATATGTACTTTAATTGATATTCTCCTTCATTTGCCAGAGACACCCCTGCTAGTGCTTTGCATGTGTGAACAAAAATCACACAAATGGAACAGGAATTCCTGTGCCCAGCTCCTATGATTTGTCTACTTGCTTAATGAAACAACTAGGCCCAAAATGACATGTATATCAAATGTCCCTTCAACTCTCCACTTCTTGGAAGACTGAAAGTTTGTATTATATTATCTCCAAGGAGAAGGGAGAAACTATTCACTCATGGAGAAAACAGACTACTGTTTGTTCCTGCTCCTTAAACTGTGTCCCGGCAGTTTGACATCAGTGTCCACATAGCCACCTGACTTTCTTCTCACCATTGACCTCACACAGGCTGACTGATAAGGAGAGATGGTGAAAGAGGCCCGAGGTGACAACCTTCTTTTGCACTCCAGGCAGCACCTGAGATGCAATTAGCAGTGATTCTGCTGCGGGCTGCAGGCTTCTTGATGAGACTCCTGGTCAATAGCAGTTGATCTTTATCCATTTTAAGTAGAATAGGAGCCAGTGCTGACAGCAGCTTCTGCACTGTGCCTATGGCTGGAAGCAGACTGGGTAGAGGAGAGAAGCCAGGAGATCTGAGAATTCCACCACAAGAGCTGTAGTGCCTTGCTGAAGTCATTCGTCGCAGCAGCACAGCCTGTCTGTGCTGCATCACCCACCACCTGTGGATGGATAATTAGGGGAAAAACCCAGCACAAGATGGATATAAGGTTCCTCTGCCCTTCACCAGAGCCTTCTAGTTTTTGAAAATGAGACACATAACTTGTTTTATGTCTGGTCCAAAATGTGTCTGGACCTCCTTTTTCTATAGGTTCCTTACTGTTGCCCTGTAGAGCATGATAGAACAGTCAGTTCCATATGGGAGTGATGTGCCATGTAGAAAAGTACTGCTTTATTCAGTTTCTTTTAAGTCTGCTGCTTAATAGTTATCTTGGGGTGTCTGTTTCTCCTGTTTTATTAAATGGGAAACCATTGTATGGCCATATATCTGCTATTTATGATTATATGGAAATCTATTCTGTCTCCTGGAGGGAACACGTTTTTGTAGACTTTCAGTATACAGAAGTGTTTCAACAGATCT
This sequence comes from Toxostoma redivivum, assembly GCA_013397375.1. Taxonomy (NCBI): domain Eukaryota; kingdom Metazoa; phylum Chordata; class Aves; order Passeriformes; family Mimidae; genus Toxostoma; species Toxostoma redivivum. Next base: position 3,769,504 of record VXBI01014073.1, on the reverse strand, counting down.
GTTCACCCTCACTGTCTGCCTGATGCATCCTCTTTAAGGTGAGGTGACTCGCACTAAGTGCACTGCAGGATGGGGCTCACCGTGAATTTAAATGATCATGTAGCTTTGAGGTTCTCCAGTCTCTGCTAATGATTGCTGCTCTCTGTTTGCTTTTGGCCTCTGGTTGTTTTCAATTATGTTTCACAGGCTTAATCCTAATAATTCACACATTTTTATCTCCTTGAATTGCCATAGGTATGTTATTGCATAAAAGAGATGAGTAAGGATGACTTTTCCTGTTGTTTTAATATTCTCTTTTCTGACTGTGATGTTCACCACAGCGCAGTATTTAACATTGCTCTCTATGGAGGAGATGATTGCAACCTCTTGGGACAGGTCCTTTCTTCTTTTCTTCAGAGAAGATGTGAATATCACAAATGTATTTGTTCCTATAGCTTTTCCTGGACAAAAACATGAGTGAGCTGGTAATGATATGCAACTAACCTTGCTGGGACTACAGAAAAGCATAGTCGGATATTAATAAAAATGATCATATAGATCATAAAGATAATCAGAGAGCTGGAGGAATTGTCAGCCTTTGTACTTAAAAAAGAAATGTACATTCTCAGTCCAGCCAAAGTGAACAGGTATTTTTAAGCTGCGTTTTTTACACATACAGAATAAGCTGTTTGTGTAGCCTGGTGACCTATGAAAACAAGAAAAAGAGAATGCAGAATCTATTTAATCTTTAGAAGGGAAGAAAAACATCATGTTCTTAAAGATTTTCTACTTTTTTTTAAAAAGTAGTTTGATATTATGGGTAATACACAACCTGGAGATCTGCATTCAGTTCTCACTGCTGCCATGGACGGCCTGACTTCTGGCAAGTCACACTTATTTTATTTCCTCACATACTAAAGTAAGTATAACAAGAGGAAATGGTGCCATGATGCTGTTGGCAATTACTATATTACATAGGAACATTTGCATTGAGATATTGCTACTGTCTTATACAGGATAGCAATGCAAATGATCTTGCACAGTGGCCTCAAACTGAAGGAGACAAGGACTACTGCATATCTTATCTGAATTGTATGTGGGTAGATGGATGTGTGGAACCTGTAATTTCCATGGCTTTTGCAATATTGAGTGATATGTGATTTGTGAAACCATTTTATCTAAGCTGCATCTCCATGTCAAATAGCAGGACCAAATAGCATGCAGATAGAAACAGGTGAAATACTTTCTGTGTTAGTTGCTTTAGGAAGGCAAAACCTCAGATGCTGTTGCTTTGTAAAGTTGTCCTTCTGTAGTATTGCTTTCTGAAATGAATATATATCTCTAATTACTTGTAGTGTAGTGCTCTCCTTTAAGGAATAATTTATTTTGGTTTTTATTTTTTCTGACTTTCCCTTTTCTTTTTTTGGAGCACAAAAAAGGAAGATATATATAAAGCAGTGACTTGCCATCAACTTGCTGTGGTTGGGTGCCAGAGAGGTGTGAATCTGGGGATAAATTCTCTTCCTTGATTTTCTTATAAGATAAAGTTGTGATGAGTAACGTCAAAGTCCTCTGCGTCAATGATCAAGGATTTCTTAGATGGGTTTGTAAAATATGTGGAAACGTCTGTTCACTATTCAGTGTTTCAATTACTTTATTTTTTGTTTAGTAATGCATCCATCCTAAATGCTGAATGTAGTGTGAACAAAACACTTCTGTTGTTAGTAAATGCGGGTGAGGCAGTTAGAGCAATTCCCTTGTGTCACGTTGTGGTAAAACTCAGAGTACAAATCTCAGTATTCACTCTGGAACTGCAACTAGAATGCAGTAGTAATTTCTGTTTTTTAGAAAGAATAGCATAAAATTGTATAGAGAGATTTACACAGGAAAACTCATTCACAAAATTAAGTCACATTTTCCAAGCATATTAGCATTTATTTCTGAGAGCAAATTACAGATGCAAGTAACTACACAACAGTACTCAGAAAAAGCTGAGCTTTCAGAGGCTTTTTTTTGAGTCCTTACTGGGATTGTTGCTTGCAAGAAACAGGCAGTGGCTGAAAGAAGAGGAAGTGTAATACTAAACTAGGTTTGTATAACTGATAGCACAGGCAGCCTGCATGTTGTCCGATGTAACACTGCTTTGCAACCTTGAATTTTCATGAACAATAGAGGAAAAGTGTTGTTTGCTCACAGATCTGCAGTCCATCTCCTTCACTCTTCTGAACTCTACCCATGGAGCTCTTTTTTTCTCAGCCACAACCAAAGGCTTCATCCTGTGTCTTCATCCTTGTGTCCTGTGCCTAAGGGAGCAGCAGCAGAGTTGTGCTCTTAATGCCTTTCAGGGACCTCCTTGCTACAACTTTGTGGTGAGAGGAAGAGGAGGAGCAGGCACTGATCTCTGCTCTGTGATGACAGTGACAGGACTTCAAGGGAATGGCCTGAAGTTGTGTCAGGAGAGGTTTCTGTTGGATATCAGGAAAAGGCTCTTCCCCCAGGGACTGGCTGGAACAGGAACAGGCTGCCCAGGGCAGTGGTCACAGCACCAGCCTGGCAGAGTTAACAAGAGTTGGACAATGCTCTCAGGCACAGGGTGAGACTCTTGGGGTGTCCTGTGCAGGACTGTGAGTTGGATTTCATGATCCTTGTGGTCCTTTCCCATTTAGGATACTCTGTGATTCTTTGGTTGCCTCTTTCAGCAGAGCCTAGGGTACAGCAGGAGTAGGCTGAAGGTTGTCTGCCTGTAGCTGAAAGAGAACAGGTTGAAGCTAAAAGGAGGAGCTGTAGGTAGTCCAAGTGTCATTTGAGTGCCAAGGTTATATCTGGGCTCCCCATGCCCCTCTTCCCTCCCTGTTCTAGAACACAAGGTAATTTTGTTCAATTTTTAAGTTTACTATGGCTCTATATTTTAGGCTTGCTCAATGTCTTGACAGCTGTACCAGAGACTCTCCATTATTGTTTTACTTATTTCCACTTATTATAAGTAATGTCTTAATTGATTATGTATTCATATACTTATTTCTTATTTAAAATAAATATATAATGAATGGATATTATATTCTGCTATTTTCCACTAGATTCAGATAGCCAGTGCAGCCCATAGCTTTGCAGGAGTCTGCATCCCAAGTTTTACCAGAATCTGTTAGTCCTCTGGGACTAGTTGGTGGGGTGGCCAAATAAGTAAGAAGCTTGCTTACCTGAGGATCTTTCTAGAATTTACCAATGAGATTTGCTGGAGACGGTGTGAACACTCTTGGTGGGAGCAGTACCTGCTGATCCATTGCTGAAGATCCAGCAGTGTGTTAGCAATGCCCTGCATTCCTGTGTGAGGACAGAGAGCTGCCAAGGTTCCTGCTTTAGGAGAAAGTGTCACCAGGCACTCAGACTGCTGAGGTGCAGCTTCATGTGGAAACCTCGTGCTTGAAAGCAGTGCCTGCCTGCAAGTTTGGGTGTGGAAATCCTCTGTAAACCACAGTAATAACATCTCTGGGACCCACAGAGGCTCCATCAGTGACTTGCCAAGCTCTTAAATGAAAGCAAGCAGTGCCATTTTCAATAGGACAAAGAGATAAAGGTCAAGAAGAGAGGACTCTGTAAAGTGGGTGGTATAGTCCTGAAAAAAGTGCACTGAATTGACCCAAAATGACAATCATTTGGAAGAGGAAATGCAGTAGTTGAGCTTCAGACAAATCTGTGATACTCTTTGACAAACAAAATTGCTGAATTGAATTTCAGGGATGCATCTGTGGGTTTTACATATTTAAGTCAAGGCCTCTGTCCTGCTCTGTAATCTTCATTGTACTGTTAAATACTTTGGCTGCATTTGGGCAGTGATTTCCCTTGGGAAATAAAGGATACTTTGTGTATCCCCTTCTGATCATGCATAGCAAGCATCCTTAATATCTTACATCTTTTCCTGGCTGGTGTCCTCCTGGTCTTCTATGAAAGAAAATAAATAAGCCCCTTGAAATGCTGTAAGAAAGGAAAGAGAGCAAGCACTGCTGCAGCACATCTGCTATTCCCAACATGTGTAAGCAGAAGGGAACCGTGGCCCTGGTGTACCTGGACAAAACATGGACTTGTTTTCTCTGAGGCCATGACAAAGGTCATTCATCTGTCACGTGGAAAAACAGTTGTGATTGCTCTCCAGTGACTTCATTGTAATGGTTAAAATTAATCCAATCACCTTTTTGATTAGGTGACCAAAAGACAAATAAGCTGAGCTGCTTTTTTCCCCTGTAATTTCTTCATACATATGTATGCAGAGTGTAACTTCTGAAATATGCCATTATGCAGTGCCTGACTTTGCAAAAATTTGTGATTTTTAAAGGGGCTGTTTGACATACAGCTTGTAGAGGTTAAAGAGTAGAGATATATACACAGCCTGATGTATACAACTCAGGGCAAGTGTTTTTGCATGGTGGAGGTATAAATGCTTGTTATTATGCATTATTTATATTCCAGTGATACTTAAAAGCTGCAGAGAAAAGTGCTGTTCCAGGCTCTGTGTCTCCTAATGTGCTCTGATAGTGCACCTGAAACTACAGAACACAATGATGGTTTCTTGGTCAGAAGTAGTCTGTTTTGTAAATTAATGTAATTTAAAAGAAAAACATTTCAGTGTTTGTTCCCAGGAGCTGTTAGCCTTATATAAGCCCTCTTGGCAAATGGGAGCTTAAACTAATAAAAAAACTGTAGTCAATATATATATTTTTAAAATTTTTACTTGCATCCTGGTTGTTGGTGTTCCTTCCCTTAGTCAACTGTTACCAACAGTGGCTCACTGGTCTGCAAAGATACCTGCAGAGCTACCCCTGAACTTGCCCAGATTTTTAAGAGCATGGGCCAGTCCTACCTGGACGTCCCTCTAGAGTAACTATGATGACAACCCAAGTTAAAGCTTTAGTATGCTCTGGTATTTTGAGCCCTTGCAGAATTTGTGAGCCTCAAGAGTAAGTGGTTGGATGCTGTATCATAATTTTGTGCTAAAGAAGTCTCAGATACCTTTACATAAGACATGTGCTTAAATACCAGTGCAAATGCAAGTTGAAAAAGGAAGGACTTTATTCCTCCAGTTACTTTGATGGGTACTGATTTCACTTTGGTGCTCATTGATATAATATTCACATTTGTTTTTTTAAGTAATCCTGTATTCATGCAGAGCTCTTGTATAGGAGTTAGCCATGTCTAAAGAAATCAGGAAATATTTTGGGTGTAGAGGCTTGATTACATTGCTTTCTAGATTTAAAAGGAGACTGTCCTGGGATTGTTTCTTCTAACTTCCTAAACAAAATGTAAATTTTATATATATATATATATGTATACCATTTCAAAGACATAAAGAAAAGGAATGTGTATATCAGATTTGAAATCACAAGTCACTAAGGTACTTAGAAATATTTATACAGTAGTCACTACCTTAACCACTTTTTGGTGAGAAGTTATAGGGAAGGGGTTAGTAAGAGTGTGATGCATGTGATGTTATTGTTCTTTGTGAAACATTTGGATCAGAATCTTCACAAGAAACAAGTGGAAAGGAGATTCTTTCTTTTGTTAGCTAAAGTCTTCTTTCTGACCTGGAGGAAGCAAAAATACGTCTTTGTCTTCATAATCCCTTCAACCCTTTTACTCTCCTGAGTTTAATATTCTCAGACGAGATAGGCTTAGACTGACGTGGATGTTCAAACTTTTCTGCTTCAATTACGAGAGCATTCTGGGGTAGCATAATTTTGATTGGAAAGAACCAGAGAAGTTGTGCTATCCTGGAAAAAATGTGGTTTTTACATCAGAAAAAAATTCAACAGAAACTCAGTCCTAATGATGACGTAATGATTGATGGTACTGAAATTGCAAGCATGATAAGGAAAGCTTCTAGCAAGATAGAAATAAATTATGCATATAATATTTTTTTTTTGTTTGATGTATGAAGTACTCCAAACACATTCCATGTGCAATATATGGGTTTTTATTTTCCTTTTAAACCTCTGACCTTGGACCACCTTACTATAAAAGTAGAATTGTCAATTTTCCTCAGTTTAACATAGCTAATTTCTATGTTTGGGAGCTGATAAGAGGTTGTAAAACTGGCTCTGGGTTAAAGGTGTGTATTCAGAGCTTTCAAGATGGAAACAGTTGGATTAGAGAGATGTGAACACGGGTGTCAGTAGTTGTTGTACCTGGGCAGCGCTGCACAGGACTGGCAAACCCCCGACTGGAGCATGATCCTAGTGTTTCTCCCTTCACTGCCCACTGCCTTGCCTTACCCACAGGGGAATTGGCCTGTGGCTGTGGTAGTGGGGTGAGAATGATGAACAGCACGGAAAAAAACTGCATATAAAGAGTCTTGAAAATCTGGAATTAATTATCTTGCAAGGAGGAACTGACAAAAGTATGTCAAATAATGAATGCTGCAGAGAAGGTATGTCATGACCTTTTCATGGCAGAGGGTAGGGGGATATTTAAATAACTTAAAACTTGGCAAATTCACACTGAGTGTAATTACATTGTGGAATTAATTCTTCATTGAAACTCACTGAGGCCAAGCCTCAAAAACAGGGTTCCAGTTTTCTTAGGGAGGCAAAACGTACCCTGAGCTGTGGCAGTGGTTTTTGCAATGTCTTGCTCTGAGGTTTAAGTGAATCTTTAATAACTTTTGATATAATAACACTGTGAGGAGAAAGAGGGTAGGTTATTGACATTTTCTCTTTGAAACTTTTTGCCTTACTATTCCTCTAAGTAACTGTATGGGCTGAGACACATGAAAGAACATTGTCACCAATGTCACCAGTGTGACACCATTTCCACCATTTTTGACACTGGATGGGATCCAGTGTGATCATTTCTGTGTTTCTTATACTATTCCATCCATGAAAATTAATGTCTTCAGACACCCAAAGCATGACATTATTAGAGAAGTGGCAGAAGCCTTAGTTGCCTTCAGGAAGACACAAAGATGATGCAACTTTCCATCTTAAATGTACAGGTTTTCAGATACCACTCACTATTTTAATTATATAACTATGGTGGAGATCACCTTTTAGTTAAATGAATCATTTGATTCTGGGTATGCAGTCCTTGTTTCATTTATAAAAACAAAGATTGCAGTGAAAGCTGACATGTTCAGATGGGGAGGTTGGCTTTGCAGTGTTACCACAGTAGGAAGTCATACAGTAGTGATTTCATCAAATGGAAATGGTGAGGAGTTTCTGGGGGCCAGATGGTGAAAATTCCAAACTGTGTGCAGAGGGGAGCAGTTGCAAGGTCTGGTGTCAGCCTGGGCCATGGAAAGCCTTAGCTGGACTCAGCTGATCCAGGAGGATGTTAGGATGAGCAATACCTGAGATTGAAGATAATTAATACATGTAAATTTAAAAAAGCTTATAAACCTTGCGAACATTAAACAGTAAGGGGATAATTAAACACATTTGCAATGCAGCTTCAGGGTCTGCAAGTCTGAGTGAGGCTGGCCAGTGCTCAGGTAGTGTGTGGACACCTCAAGCAGAGCTGAGCAGCTGATTATCTGCAGGGCAGAAAAGAATGTAGATAAGAATGAAGATCACTGAAAATGGGATTCTTGCAGCATCAGAGTCCACTGGAAAGAAGAGAGGAATGAGGAAAATACCAAATCTGGGTAAGAAATAAGCAGAAGAAAATTAAGGCATGGTTTGTGCCTAGTGTTTCAGGTTTATCAAGTTACTTCTTGAGCATCACCTGATCCAGCAGCTGCTCTGAATGATGCATTGCTCTGCCCATGTGGATTTACAGTCAGAGGTCTGTTTGGATGTGTGGATCTGCTTGTGTAGGACAGTGAGCAATGGTGTACCTTCAGCAGGTACTTCAGCTGTGGTTTTGTCAGGTTGAAGTGGGCAGCTGTGCACCCACGTGGAGCACTCGGCTCAGCAGCATCTGTGGGACAAACAGGTGCCTGAGCACACGACTGCAGGACTGAGCATCTTGGATCCTCAAGGCCAAAGGCTGGTAGCTGATGTTGCTGGTCACATGCATGTCTGTCCAAAGCAATCTAGGTGGATGTGCTATCTGAATTATGCTGAAAATTCAGTGTTTTGTGTGTATTTGTGTAAATCCTACCTTAATTCTTGATTTCTTAGTCTCTTAAAAGATGGCTGTCTTCCCAGGCTCTGCTAGTGCTATTTCCCAGCTAGGACTTAATAACAGATTATTAAATCAAGTCTCTTGTTGGTTTTCTGCATGCTAAGTAATCTTTATTGGCACTTCTGAAGTATAGCTGTATTATAAATGTAAAAGCAAGTGCAGTGCTGGGTTTTGTAAGGTGTGTTATTGGTGTTCCTCAGGTTGGCATGTTTGCCAATTTACCTATGGATCCACAGAATAAATAAGCCACAAGGGGAATTCCTGCAAACCAGCGAATTAACAAACATTTGTGATAATAATTAGCTACTTTTCACCATGTTACAATTGGAGAACAAGAGCAGAAGAGTGTATTTTGACACATAGATACAAACATACATTCATGGGCTTTCTCAAAAACTTCTAAACCACCAGCCCTGTCTGTGAAAGCCAAACTCAATTGCTGAAACTTGTCATCGTGGGAAATGGCCTTTGCAAACGCCTGCTGTTAAAAAAGCAGTGCTGGTTTTGGCTTCTAGCACAGGTGAAAATGAGCACTCCTCAGTGAAATTTTGCTTGCTTTTATTTTAGTAAGTATAGCTATGATTTAATTCCAACTTCTTTTGAAAAGAAGTTCTTGAAAAGAACTCTGTATTGCAGGAAAGAATGAAACAACGATGTGAAATTAGTGGCTTCTTTTGGGTTGAAATACTTTATTATTTTTTGAAATCTGAGGGAAAAGGCTACAGAAATCACAGAATAACCTCATTAACGTATGAAATAAATCATGATATCAGAACTGAGGAAAAAAAGAAAATGTTTGCACATCTGGTTTACCACAGCAAATTTCCATATCTTGATCAGGAGAAGTTGTAAGCTGAAAATGGATAAAAAGACGGATGAGAGTATGAAGATCTGATTTTCCAGCTGCATGGAAGTGTATGCCCTGGACCTAGCAGAGGCTTGCAGATTTCCAAGTATTTCAGAGGCTCTGGAGGGTAATAATTCCTATGAGAACAGCTGCTTTGTGCCAACATCAGTATAAGCTGTCACATTAGGTCTGTAATAATGTTACAGACCTTTAGGAGCCTTCAGAGGTGAACAACAGCAGGGAAAAAAATGGAATTGTCAAATATTGTGAAACCTGTGGAGAACAGGGACATTGATTGTGTCTTGAGGTAATTGAAGGTATGCAACTGCTTTTCCTTTCAAGTTGTTTTGCAGGCTTAAGAGAGTGGGATCTGAGTCAGCCTTTGGGTAATGGGAGTCCTTGAGTCAAAGGATGCATATTTCCAGTGCTTCATAAACACTTTGCCCACATAACAGGAGAACAGTGAGGTGCTTTTGGGCTTTTCTGTTCCTTTAGTAACATGCTAGGAATTGAGTTGAGTAATCAAATGATGTTAATTCATCTTGCTGTTTGAGGTCCTTGTGGAACTGAGTGGGAAAATGACATGAATGCATTTTAAGTTATTTCTTATAAAAGTGGAATTTCAGTACTCTGGTTCATGCAGAAATTACCCTAGTGACAGTTTTCAAATGTAGTTTTTTTTGCATAGAAAAGATTAAGTGATCTGGGTGCTTTATTAACATGAATTGCAGTCCATGTATTGCAAAGGCCTTTAAGTAGCTGCTTGTTTTGTCATATCTGGCTGTTGGATCAAATGGACTGTCAACAAAATCTATTTTAACATATCAGCCTAAATTGAATTTGCAGGCTATAAAATAAGGATTAATTTTTCTGATTTCTGGAGACCAGAGACAGATTTCATTTAGTCTACATCACCAGGATAGGTAGCTCATTTTGCTCTGCATGCATTTTTCTTAGTTTTCAAGTTCAGATTTGCTTAAAAATCTGAACTGGGTTTTCTTTGAACTTCATATTAATAGAAATTAGTGTTTAATTTTTTCATGTTAGCAGGAAAATAAATACTTCCAGGAACTGTGCAGTTTGGGAAGCCTTTGTCTTTTCAGAAACAGTTTGTGTAGTGGTTATTATATATTAATAACAGTGGAAGAAAAATTTGCTGAAATAGGCAACTAGATAATATCAGCACTGGAATGCTAAAAGCAAAAATTAAAGACTGGGAGGTAAATTTAAGCTTAATAAATCACAACCTGAATTATCTTTCCTAAGATAGGTTTTACAAAACTGACTGATCTCTTGCTTTTTTGAGGTAGTTCACTTTTTTTACACAAAGAAGTTTATCTACCAAGGAGCCAGGAAAGCCAGTGGTATAGGATTAAGTGGAAAATAATTATTTCAACTTGAAAAGATCAAGATCAGTGAAAAAATTCCCCCAGAATGGTGAAGAGGATGTTATAGCAGTTTGGAATAAAAAAAAAATGAGAATAGCTGAATTTAGTTCCAGATGAGACTCAAATTCTTCCTGAGAGTGTTTGACAAGCTCTTCTGCAGTACATGGGACTCAGTGACCAGAAGTTGCCATGTACTTGCCTGACACCTTTTAATACCTCCTGAAAGATAAGGTTGGTAAAATGGGAGGTCAGTTTTTCCTCAAGTGAAAGTGAGCAGTGAGGTTTGTGAGTAAAACCACAGTCTTTCCCCCCACAATGCTTTTTCAGGGCAGGCATCATTCCAGGTTGCTGTGTTCATTCCCCAAGCAGTCTCTGTGCTCTGTCTCAGCAGTCAGCAGCTCTCCACTGGCCTTCAGTGGGACAGAACTGAAATGCACATGGTCTGCTCTGGGGCTGGTGCCTCATGTGCTAAAGTGAAGTACTGAGGCACAAAATTATGAATGAATTTCCTTGGAAAGATGGTGCCACTACTTATGTACTATGGTATTCCTGAGTGTGGTGTTTTCTGTGTCTAACAGTAATATCAGAGTTACTTTTCAACTGTGTGAGAGGTAGAAGAGTAACACAGCTTTGCACCTGCTTAGGATTATTTGGACTGTGGAATGTGTGTCAGAGGATGTTGATTAGATTCATAAAATGTACCTAAACCAACCTCTGCTGTGTCTAAGTTGTAAGTGCTCTTCTGCTTAATGAAACTGTGTTCCCAGGTGAAATAACACAAGGGTCCATTGCAGCCATCATAGCAAGAAACTAACTGAAAACCAAGAAGAAATACTGTAGAAAGAGGTGTGGGCTTTTCTAAATTTATGTGACTTACTCTATGCTTTGGACCATGTCCAGCCTGTCTCACAAAATTAAAACTGGAGAAGATGCCTTCATGTATAAGGGCATGTGTAAAAGCACATTAAACTCCCTTTCTCATCCAGATTTGAAAGAACATCTTGTCTCTTAGGTAAATCCATCAATGGCCATCTTTCAGTTCTAAGAGGGGAACTCTAAATGAGGTGGTTTTATTTTGCACAGAATAGTTAAAAATCTGCTGAGACAGAGAGGATGTGAGTAAGTATTCAATGTTGTTGCTGGAGTGCTCATCACTCAGAGCACTCTGATCTGCTCTTCTTGCCTAGCAGGACGTTAAACTGTGTGTCTGAGGAGGTTGTTCCCTTTTGGATGCTTTTAAAATGAATGTGTTTCTATACTTTTGGGGGCCTTTTTGGAAGGAAACAAATTATTTTACTCTTGTTGGAAAGCTTGAAAAAAGAACTGGAGTTACTGGGGACTAGCATGAAGGCAGCAGGGATATGGGTAAGTTTGTTGAGAGAATTGCCTCTCAGAACTTGGAGATGTTTGGAGGTTTCTTTGAGCATTGCATTGTTCACAATAATTACCCTTGGGCACTTTGAGTGTAGGAGAGGGTTGGTTCTCAACAGTTGGGAGTAGAAAAGCAGATGATGGATCTATCAGGCTTTTATGAACAACAGGCATTTATGATAGTACAGGAAATAACTTATTTACTGAATTTTGTAAACGAAACACCATCATTTCAGGAATAGGAATGTGAATATTGCCATGGAAGATGTTTATGTTCTCTTCATAAATCATTATTTTTTTAATTCTTCAGAGTTGTGAAACATGGTGCACAAAAATTGTAGACCAGATTATTGAGTTCAGTGCTCTCCCAAGATCATTCTTAAAGACATTATGGTCACTCAGCATAGTTGTCATGGTAATTCCAGTCCCTGTTCACAATTACTTAAAACTCCCCAATATTCTTCCACAACCATTAGTGGTCTTCAAATTGCTTAAAAAGGAGTATTCCTGCTTCAGCTTTCCCATGGTAGTTAAGATATCTGTGCTTTTTTCTCTTTGCATCCAGCTGTCAAAGTATGTGGAAATTTGCATTTGCATGAAGAGGTTTTTTGGGTTTTTTCCCCAGAAGAGGTTCTATTTTTACAAAAACTGTGGGAAGAGATTTCGACATTTTGGCATTCTAATACTACAGTGCAACTGCTCTAAATACCTATTTTTAAAATCAGCATAATGTCTTTAACCTACATTAGGGTAAAATATTATTTTAGATATTGTGGATAGAATCAGTTCTGTTATTGACTAGAATAACTAATACCAGATACAAAAGCTGAACCCAAGTCAATAGGGAGAATGCTGCAATACATCAGGTAAAAGCAGTTATTTTATTTTTTTTTTTTACAGCACATGAAATCAGGAGTTCCAGATTTCTGTTCTGAATTGAAATTTGGGATAAGAACTGCAGTAATTCTGTGATGCATCAATATACTGGGAGCAAAATTATGGATGAAGAATTTAGAAATCTGTTCATTTTTGGAAGATTATGTTCTCTTCCAAGAAGATTAACCCATATGCACTTTCTTGGTTCAACTTAGTAATGTCAAAAGTAGTGAAAAGATGGTTAAAAGCACAAGGTTGCAAGCAGGAGAATTATTTTCATAGGCTACTTCCTGGAGAAGTGAAAAAAATAAGACATTTCACTATTAACAAATTTTACCATTCTACTTAGATATTGCAGGTTTTCCTTGTGAAAAGCCTTGAAAATATTTTTCTACCCAGAGGAGCAAATATGCACACAGACTTGTTTGGATATGTATTCTTAATTTTGTTTCACACATCTATTATATGTTCCTCCTTTAGGATTCCTCCTCCTCCTTCTCCATTTTTTTTTCCCAAGTCATTTTCAGGGCTGTGAAAAAATCGGGACACAAATTTGCAGTACGCAGCACAGCATTTATGGAAATGTCTGATTTACTCAGAACTGTAAATTCTAAATAATGATAAGTGGAATTACTGCTGTAATTATCTTTCTGTAGGGAACATTTCTAACTTGAAATATAAAGCCTGCCTATTAAATAACATTTATCAGGAATGTTTCCTTAGGCATAGATTTCAGAATTGTATTTTATTTTTATCTTGAGCAAGATCTGACTCTTCACCATTTGTTAGAGACAGGGAGAATAACTAGAACAGGCAAATGCCTTACAGGCAACAGGAAAGCCAGTGGAGAGATGAAAGATGAGCTTCCAGCAGCTGCAAAAAGGATATACACTTCAAGGGTGCCCCATAAGCCTTATAAAGCAATAAAGGAAGGAAAACAACATTATGAAGGGTCCTAACAGTCATAAAATTCCAAAAATGGCAAGGATTGCTTTCATTATATAAAGTGTTCGTTAAAGCTTTAAATAATGAAATAAACCCTTGACACTGAGAATGGAAACCTTCACTGTTCAACCAGCCTCTGTTTACTTTACAGTAATCCAGGCCATAAAAGTAGCGTGGTGCAAATTCCCCGTTCCGGGGGAGCTCCGGGATGCCCGAGGACCACACAGCTCCCTGGCTTCCATGGCACAGGGTCTCAGCAGCTTGCCCAGCTCCTGGCCCAGTGCCACCCCACTGGCAGACACCACTGCTCCCCAGCCCAGTCAGCCCCAAGAAAGTCTGAGTCACTAAATCCCTGGGATTGTTTTAATTGGCTTCAATGAGGTGTTTCCAGGTTCCTTTTGGGGGATTTCCCCCTCTCCTCCCCCCACCCAGACTTTTTCTTCCTTTCTTTTGAAGTCCAGGAGTATTTTGGGTATTGGAAAAATGTGCTGAAGACTTTGGGACCAGAAAGTAAGTGGAGAAACTCATTAAGGAGTCTTCTGGGATTCAAGGTGGAGATACTAAAAAATGGCTTCCATACAAAATTATTTGCTGCTCACATACCTCTTTAAAACAGTAGAATTTGACCTAAAACTAAGCACTTGGCAGGTTATTTAGGAGATACCTAATTTCTCTATTAAAAGAATGGGAAGGAAGTATTTATTTTGCATAGGAATACTTTCCAAATTCACAAGACTTTGAATCTCTTATTTCAGCCCTGTTAAAATAGTTTACCTTCTCTGTTAATAGCATAATCTGTTTAAATATTTTCCCCTGAATTAGAACCCTCTTTAGGAAACATTATAAGCTTCACATTGTAAGTACACATGGAGCACTTTTCCTTATCTTTCACTGAAATTCAGCCATTTTCTGCTTTCCTTGCAATAAACAGGAACAAAATGTACCCTTGGGGGGAAAAAGAGAATTCAGATATAGGTGATAAAATTGCTGCCTTTTAAAAAAAAATTGAAACCTTTAAGCTACAGCATGATCTCCTTAAAGGCACTTGAGCAGTTCTGTAATTTATGGCACTGGTTGCAGTGAAAGTGTGGGATCCCATTAATTTTTCTGCCCACTGCCATAGTTTGCCATTTGTTTCTCCATCCTAGTTCTGAGCAGTTTTCTAAGCTGCTGCTGTGGTTAAAATCACATTTAAAAGATATTGGAAAAGAAAATTACTCCTGATATATATTTTTGTGTTCTTGTATGTTTTACATGATATATTTATGGAGTTCTGGTATCTCTGTACTTGCACCCTCCAAAATGAAATCTTTTGTCTCTTGGCATATTTTTGGGAGACCAGACAGGGAGACTTTCTGCATCATGAGTGGGAGAAGTAAATGACTCACAGTTCTCTTTATGAAGAGCTTTGTTTCATTCAAATCCCTCTTGCCAAGATGCTGACACTGAATTTGAGTCATCAGCAATAAACAAGTCGTACAGAAAATTGAATCTTTAGAGGGCAGAAAATCATGGGCAAAGGAAAGACACTCACCGGTGAGCTCTGTGTTAGTCTGTGCTTGACAGGAATTATTGATTGCATTATTTCCCGTGGTGGATTTTTCCATAAGTGTCTTAAACTAATTCAAAGTCCCAGCCTGAAATTTCATTTCAAAAACATGTATGTGTAGTGAAAACAGCACCATCAGTCAGGCTTCAGGATCACGGAGTATAAAATTGAGTTTTCACTGCACTAAACAAGGTGATTTTCATCCCTGGTTTTGTCATGAGCTTTTTACCTATGTTTGTCATTAAAGGCTGAGATCAGTAAGAATTTTTGGCATCTTCCAGGAAAAAAGAAAGATGTAGTGAAATTTAGCTTGTATTGGGTTTTGGTATTTCTTTTTCTTCCCCTGTATAATGCAATAATTTTGAATAAATTTACTTCATATATCATGGTAGCAGTTCTTCAGGACTGCACATGTTTGTTTTCAGAAGTGATAACAGATCAGTTAATAAGTATTTCAGTTGAAAATGAAACTTTAGTACAAAATCAACTAAGAATTTTACTTTTGTGAAAGCAGCACAGCACCTTATTTTTCTGTAGTAGCACTGTTTCTAACCACTCTCAGCTCTGAAAGTGCAAATGCTTTTAAGAAGGGTGGAAATGCACAGATATTTTCATACGGAAATATTTTCACATTTAATAACCTTCCCTTCAACAAAACACTAAGAAGTCAATAATTTGCTGATTACAAAATGTGCCTTTTCATTTTTGGCTTAAGGTGTGATTCAGTGTAGGACATGACATACAAATGGATGGAGCTGACTCATGGGGAGGCCCAGAAAGGGGATGGGATAATGGGAATAACTTCAACATTTACAGGCATTTCTTGCTCCTCAAAGTGTCCTGCCCAATGTGGAGTAACCCCAGGGGCTCTCTATTACCTGGTGTTCCTTTCTTGCTCATGAAGGGTTCGTGCTGTGGTTATGTTGCTCTGACCCACCTGCCCCAGCTTTAGACCATTGTGTCTGTAACGAGGCAGAAATCCAGCACTCTGGAAGGAAAGAGGAAAACCCAGTAAATTTTCAAAGAAAACACGGGGTCTAATGCAAACAGTAACAGTTGTGATGAGCATAGTCGAATGAACTTACACTCCAGCACGGCTTTGCTAAATATAGCTACAGAAGAGTCGTTGTCTGCGGGCGCTGGTGTCGGAGAGCATTGCCATCTGCAGCTGGGGAAGCAGCAGAAACAGGGGCACAAACCACAAACAAAAGAGATGGCAGTGGGATTACAGACTGCCAGAGCCCTGGTCCTGTGCTCAGCTCAACTGGGCAACCTTTCTCCTTGGAGGGGTGGATGGTCTTTTGTTCGTGCTGTCCTTTTCATTGCAAACATGGCATTTTCCCTCTTGTGCCTGGAGAGACTCTCTAAGATTTCTTTCAACAGAAATTAACTTGTTTTGGTGAAAGAGGGTCACTGTACTGCATGCCTGTTGTTCAGCAGCCCTTGGACAGCCAATTTTAAATATGGAAAAAAGCAGGATAGCATTTGTTCACTGTTGGTGCATTCAGGTCTCTCAGGCTTGTGCTTTGCTCTCCCTTGCTGGCCCTCAGGCACAGGATTCCCCAGGGAATACACCTGTGGTTCCCATGATGGAAACATGTCAGATCACCAGTGGAGGTGAGGAAGAAAAGAGCAATGTGTCCAGGGGATAAAAACCTGGAGAGTGCTGATGCAAACAGGAGGCTGAGATCCTTGGGTGCAGTGAAGTGAATGCAGCCTGGGAGGAAGGGAGTGAGAAGGAGGGCAGGGGCTGGGGACCAGCTGTGTGATGAAGCTGAGAAGTAGCAGAGCTGGACACAGTGCTTGGGAGCAGAGCCAAGGCCAGGGGATGGGGTGAGAGCCACAGCAGAAGACAGGCAGAGCAGAGGCCTGCAGGGAGCTGGTAAATGGAGATGCCACCTTTCAGCTGCGTGGCATTATGTGATGGTGTCTTGTCCCAGGGACACCCATCCTGCAGCCATGTGCTCCTTCTGCTCCTGCACATCCTTAGTGCTGGAATCTTGTCATCACCTGTTCATCCAGGCCTTTTCCTTAAACCCATTGCCAGCCTTGTCCCCTGGGCAAGGAGATCTAAATTTGCAGAGGCTTTGGAGAGTGGGAGAAAACCCAACACATTCTGTCTGCTCAAAGAACTTTGTGAGACCTTTTCCCCTCCTTGAGTCTGCTGGCTTTTCAAGAGAAGAGTTAGTTAAAAACAGAAAGGTACCATAAATCCTTTCTTCCCAGGGCAGGAAAGTATATATCCTGTTATCGTGTTGAGACTCTCAAAAACCAATACTGAATGCAGCATTGCACTGTGGAAGAACATGAGACGAGCCAGGTGGACCTAACTGGGAAGGGGTTTGCTCCTCAGATGATAGATGTAAAATTATCACATTCATTTGCAAACGAAGGAGGGACATAATCCAAAGGTCTTAGTCTTGTGTTGAGGAAACTGGGTGAATGGTGATTTATGATAAGAACAGAGTTTAAGCTCATCTAACCTTTAGTGAGCTGTGCTTAGTACATCTTTAGAGCTTACACAATGAGTTCAACATAGCTTTGAAATGCAATAGTTTAACATATGTTATAATAATGTTTTCATTGTTAATGAGCTATTGTTTGTAATATAAAGTCAGTTTACCTGAAAAAACACAAATGAATACAAATAGCATTAATGTTGATAAATAAAGCATAGTACTTCCCTGGAGTATATGATATACTTCCTTCCACCTCAAAATGGTGAAAGTATGCTACAATGAAAGTTGTGGAGATTTTATATTTTTCTTTTGCACGTTTTTTATAATTGGTGACTTGTGAAATGATGGACATGATTACAGAAAGTTTGGTGATAATTCCAAAATAATTTGCTGTTTGCTCCTGGAAACAGGAGCAAATATGTTTACGAAAATATATTTTCTTAATAAATTGTCTCAAAAATTCCTTTTATTGATTTTTTTTTTTTTTGGTGGAGTCAGCAGTCTGGGGAAGGAGTCATTATTGTTTCTGCTCAGAGTAATTCTTTAATGGTGAACTTCAAAAAAGTGAGTCTGGATACCAATTTGAATAAAAGATTATTACTGGCAAAAGATAACACTTTCATTTTATCTTTCCCACTTCGGTGTCAAAGAAATAGCTGGTTCCTGTCATTTCATTCCATTAAGACAATGTAGGTTTATAAACTAATGGAAGAAAACTTAGGGCTCATGCAACCTGCTCCCGTTCTTGCCTTGTCTGGAATGTATAGCTTGAGGTATTGATTTGCATGTGTATGTACTACCTTGTGAGTGGAAGAGTAATCAATAGTCAAGCACCTGTTGTTAATAATTTCATATCTAAAATGGCATTGCCAGCTTGCACATATCACAGAGGAGCTGGGGTTCTCCATAGGGTACCTCTGTTCTCCTAAAAGAGCAATAGTAAAATAAGAAAGCAAAATTTTGCTCAGGCTGTGTCTGGAATGTGTGAAACTTCGGTGTTGATGAGCACAGGAAGTCAATAGTAATTTGTTTAGCAACAGTTTGAAAGAAAAATTTGTTCACATTTTATAATTTTCTAATAAAAGTAAACACATTTTTTCATTGAAACATTTTAATGAAGTGGTATCTATTGTTACTGTCTGGTTTGTGAGAAGCTGGTGATTACAATGGAGAGGGAGCTTGTTTCACTAGCTTGAACATATGCCAGAAGTGTTCAAAATGGGAGGAAATGTGCTTGAAAAGTCAGTGAGTTTGAACTTTCAGGCTTAGGACCTCTTGCCAAGTCTGCCACTTCTTCCCTCTGTAAATATGGGAATGTTATCATTTGAAGTGCTCCAGTCTCGCTCTCCTCATTTAAAAACTGAGATATTTTAGCCAACTTCTTTTGTAGAGCAGTTTGAGGTATGGCAGTGAAGAGTATAGGTGTTATTTTAAGGACTCCTTTTGAAGCAGGGGTGAGAGGTTGGCTCAGGACACTGGCAGAGAGGTTTGGAGAATTTTGCCTCCTTATTGCTTACTGCAGCCATTCCCAAGAAAAGGTGTTTCAGCAAGGCGTAGCAATTAAAGATGTTTTTATGTAGTTATTGATTTCAGACCAGCAGACATTGGTGCTAATTTAGCAGCCATTTGCCAGAGCAGCTGGGATTGAAATGAGTGTTTTGTTCCCTTAGCAAACAGTGTCCTTAGGTAAAGGTTGAGCACAGGGATGGAAGAGCACAAACAGGCTCACGTTGCCATGTCCAGCTGGACACTACAGTCAAAGCTCCTCTTCTTTTTGTGGTTTCCACCTTCTTAAGCCCTCAACCTTTACCAGTATAGAAGTCCAATGTTGCAAGTGAGCTTTAGCTGCATGATGAGTCTCACAATAAACAGGCCTATTGAAAGGGCAGGGAATATGGTGTTATTTTAAAAATCTTTGAATGGTAAAAGCCAACCCTCTGTTTAGTTTCTGGAGTAGCTTATATTGAACACAAGCATATATGCATGTATTAAATTCAATATTTAGCTCCAGAGGCAGAACTTTATCTTTGCTTTGGTGCCAAACTTCTCCCAAAATGTAAGAAGACTAAAAGTATATGTTTTGTTCTACATGACTAATTATGCATAAATTTTTGTTGGAAAACTTTTACAGAGAGGTGTTTTTTAAATCTTTTTATTAAAAAAATGTAGTTTACCTGTAGTTTACCTTGAGATGCTGTGAAGTGTCACTTTAATTGAATTTAGGAAATACAGACATTTGTCTCCAAATTTTTTTTGATACATAAGTGGAGAGCCAGACAAAGAGTCTTTATGGTACTGTTTTCTAGTGGATCTGTTGTAGACCTGTTTTGGTTTGGTTTTGTTCCTCAGTACTGCTCAGAAATTAGCTAAAACATTTATATTGCAGAAATGATATAGCAGCAGTTTCAAGTCTTTTGTGCTGTACATGCTCGATTAGAAAAATCCCATTAGCGATAGAAAATGCTAATCAGTGATGTGTTTAGCCAGCCACTACAAGCCCACACATTCTATATAATCCATTGTTTATTAACCTAATGAAGGTCATTGCAGCTTTTGAAAGCTTGTGTGCAGCTCATCAAAATGGTTTCAAAACTCTGTGCTGATGGGCTTACGTGCTGAAATAAGGACAGGTTGGGTATTTTCTTGCCAGAATGAGTCTGGCCTGAATTGAGTTTTTTTTTTTTTTCTGGGTAGAATGATCATTCTGTGCTTTTCATTTGTTCATTCTAATTGTCAGGAGAGATGAACAGTGCAGTGGTGGCTAAGCTGATGGTCCTGCCATTAAGCAGCTATTCGCTGTCTTTATCCACATCTTATTGATTTTCCTTTTCTTTTCTTGGCAGGTGACATCACACAGAAGGGATATGAAAAGAAGAGATCAAAATTAATTGGGGCCTACCTGCCACAGCCTCCCGGTATGTGTATCTGTGCTTGTGATATATGAAGATGTCAAGTGCACTGATAGTTGCCACTGTAGAAATCTGCATCTCTGAAGAAATATATGTGGCAGAAACAAAGCTATTGTTATGCAGAATAAGCTTATTCTATCCATTTAATGTGTATTTTTAAATATATGTCTGCTTTGATGTGTGTGTACATTTTTTACGTACGTTGGTGTGGGTTTGGCAGTTGTCTGGAAAATTAAATCAGCATAGGCCTGTTAGAGAGGCACTGTTTGTTGGAAGGAATGCAAGAATCCAAAGGAAAACCTGATGTCCTAATTCATTAACATCTCAGCCTTGTGAAGTTTTCTGAACAAAAGTATGCAAGAGTGGATTTTTGTGACTTCCTCCATTTCTGGGTTTCCTGTCCAAGTCTTACTTTAGAAGACACTAGAGAGACCATCAATATCCTTAGAGTTCACCTTGTCTTAAGGCATATGGGCAGCTGACCTTTTACACGTACCTGGTTTTAATATTAAGGGATGGTCTGCATGTACTTGCCCAAAAGGTGTAAAAGTACCTTCAAACTAAATTTAATAATGTATTGCTTCATTGAATTAATTTCATATGTATGTGTAAGAATTTTCCAGAGGTCTTTTACTCTTGTGAGGCACTGGATCATGAAGTTCAATGTGTAGTTTTAGGTATTGGTATAGACTTCTCTTCTGTCTTGGTCTCAGAGGAGCTTGCCTGTGCATTCCTGGTCTCACTTACAGAGGCTCCACTTAGGCTTGGCTGTTCTCTGAGCCTTGTTTTTGTTGCAGGCCTTGGCACTAGTTCCTCCTTCTTTTACAAAATCCTTCCTTTTTAGTGGAATTGAGGGGAGTTTATTTAAACTGCTCATGTGTGAAGGCATTGCCTTGTTCTCTCTTGGTCAGGTTTATATATCTATTGTCTAGCATAGCAGAATGCTGATTTTGTGCCTTTGGATTTCACTTGGTCTGCTCCACTGATGGGAACTCCACAAGAGAGAACAGTGTTACAGACACCTCTGTTTTCTGAAGTGATACAGTCTGTTATGAGGGTGTCTGTGACATTCCTGAGTCATTGAGAGCCACTAGAGAATGAATCAAATCAACAGAATTATAATATCAGGAGTGCAGTATATTAAATTTCTGGGTATTTATTGGTCCAACCTATCAGACATACATTAGTCTTCACAGCTGCATCTCATGAGAACTGCTTATATTTTCTGGGTTATGGAGAGCTTCACAGCAAATCCTCAGTGCAGCAGCACAGTTGGTACCAGAATCTGTTTATTTTTTTGTAGTTGTTACTCTCCTTTCTTCACACAAGTAAATAGAATATTTGTCCAGAAGTTCACAGTCTTCTGGTCAAACTATATCCATGGCTGAAACTTCTGGGATTTCATATGCACATAATGATGAAAGAGAACATGGAGAACCCTCACAGATTTACCTTTGAAGGTCTCTACTGTGATACTTAAGTTTTGTAGTGTAAGGAGAAGCAGAGGGATCTGTGTAAGCCAGTCCTGTGGTGTGATCCTTTCAATAATTTGAAGAGGTCATTATTGAGAATGTAGCTGATTTAGAGCTGTTTTAAAGATGTGGCAAAATGGAATGAACATTTTCTGCTCACCCAGTTGCTGGAAAATCCCTCACAAGGAATGGGGAATATGGGTAAGTGAAGGTAATAGGATCAAGAAAAAAAAAGTATTGAAATATTGTCCACTGTTTTCTTGTAAGTATATTAAGCTCAATCATTTAGCTGATGGCTAAATGGATTATTTTATTATAGTGGAAGACACTGCTTCTGCTGTATTAAAGTATTTTCCTCCATAAATGGTTACTATTTGTGCTTGGATTTTTTGCTGTCTTTGTACTTTTTGTTTGTTTTGTTGTGTTACCTTTTGGACAAAACTTGAAAAGGTTCAATTTGATATAATTCTTCTAAGACCTTATTCATCTGAATGGCTTTAAGTCCCTGCTCACCAGGAAGGGGAAGATGAATCCTTTCCAAAAAGAAGTAGGATAACAAAACAGATGCTTTTGTAAGCCTTTGTTAACATCTCAACAATCACATACATGACCAGTTAGCCTTTTTTAAAAAACAAAATTTTGTAACCTGTTTTGATGGGGAATGCAAGAATTTATAAGCTTTAACGGACTTGGATCTTGATGTTATAAGGGAATAGAGGTTTTAGAGACATTTTAAGCCAGTATGGAAACGGACATGACTTTTGCTGGGACGGGAGGCACTGGGAAAGGGTAGGAATTCGCATTCTGTGACTGTGTTCAACAAACTAAAGGAAATCCAAAGGCATTTGCCCTCTGCTGGGACATCCAGTCCTCCCACTGCACCTTTGCTAACATTCCTAACGCCCATGTTGGCAGAGTGGAACATCGACCCGCGTTGGCTCCGTGGGTGTCCTGTGGTGTCTGTGCGTGCGTGTGCGTGTGTGCTCTACTGCATGGGGGCAGCAGCTCCACTCGTTGCTGTAACAAATGTAAAAAAACTAAACGTGAATTAATTAGTTTTTTTCAACTTGTTACAGCAGCGAATGGAGCTGCCGCGGTACGGTGTAGACTGCAACACAGTGAAGGAGCTGCCAGAAGAATGCTCCGCACTGCCAACATTGGTGTCTGTGACATCCGGGAAGCGGCCGCTAGAGAGAGAGCAGCCAGCACGGCAGGAAACCGGCCTCTCTTTTATTTTCGTTTTGGTGAGCACGATGAATGTATCTTTTCCAGTCCGTATCTGTATATAACTGTGCCTCATCTGGAAGCCTCTGGTAGGCGCCTACATCAGTAGGATGGACAAGGGGCTGCCAGTTGCAAGGCAGGACAACCAAAGGATGAAATCTGGAAGGCCGTTGCTGACTTTGTCTGCCCAAGAGTGAAGTGATGGGAAGGGAGAAGGAATAGCTCTTTTTAGTAGCATTTGAACATATTAACACTTCTCTAGCTTCTGCACCATGGATACTTTGGAGGACGTTGCATACAGTAAGCTGGTGAAACACAGGAATGTGTGTGTTTCTAATTCCCTTTTTGGCACTGCCTTTTTGCAGAGCTCTAAACAGGCCCAAGCTCACCAGATTCCAGAGGAAGCTGTAAAAGTCTAAGCACCCTTAGTTCTATGCTGTTTTCAAGTAGAGATCTCTGGCTGAGTTCTGCTCACATCCAAGCCATTCAGAAGCAGACTGACTTCCAGGAACAGGCATCAGGCTGGTAGAGCAGGCTGAAGGAACAACATTCCACAGGGTTCCATCTCTGAAAGGCAAGGCATGACTCCAGCCATGCCTGTAGAACTGTGGCCTTCCCAGATACCCATCCCTCTGGCAGAACCTGTGGCTGGTGGCAGGCATTCTGCTTTATCCTTGTATCTTTAGCAAGGCTGCAGAGGATCCACAGCCCCTCAAGACACCAGATTTTCTCTTGCCAACTGTGTGAGTACATGGAGGATATCACACTCTAGCCTGAGTGCTTGTCCACACTCATACAGGCTGTCCAGACATGTTGTGAGAGATGGCTGGAGGGAAGATAAGATTTGCAGTTCTGTCAGAACAAGACATACCTGTAAAAAGATTATCTATTTCTGAAACCCTTCTGCACTAATTTTCAAACCAAATTGCTATAATTCTATGGAGGAGACCTATATTGGGTTCTGACTGTGTTTGTATTTCTTCTCTTACACAGGACTGCTCTAGGTCAGGTTCCCTCAGTCTGACATGGTTAACTTCCTCTGCCTGAGATTTTTGCAAAATGGGAAGGATTAATGTAAATTGCGAATTCAGGTTTTAACAGTATTAGTGATATTAAACCATGTGATAAATGTAATCAGTAAAAGAGCTGTAGACATATATGAACAGACATACATATCTTTTTGTCATGCTTACTGGGATGCTGTCATTTTTGAAAGGGAGAGCTGTTGCTTTTCAAGAGTGGGATTAATGAAAGGTAAAGGCAGGCAATCATGTGATTGATACTCCTCCAGGTGATGTAGGAGCAGGCTCTAAGGCTCCCTGCTTCTGACAGGACAATCCCAGAGAGCATATTGTCACATGCTTTACAGCAAACAAGCAGTGACACACAGGCCAGATCCACTGCACATCTGCAGGCTGACTCTGCAGTGCATGCACAGCGGGTCTGACACATCCAGATGCTGCACAGACTGCACATATGCAAAGGACATTTGTACTGTTCCTGCCAGGCTGTCGAACATCCAGAAATCCGGAACGGATATGCTGCATTTGGCAGTGTTAATGGGAGAAGGGATGGGGGAGCCCCCTTTTACTTTCCCATTAAATCCCCACCTGCTTTAAGTCAGGGAGACAAAAGAACAGCTTTGTTTCCTCAAGATGCATCTCAGGATGTGCGTTTGTAGCTGGAGATGTTCTGTGTGCAGAGTAGTTTTTCTTTTCTTAGCATGCCCGTGTGTCAGACATCTAAAAATAATAGCGAATCCAGACCTTTATATCTGTACATATATCCCAGTCCCTCTTGTGTGGTGACCTTTCTCTTACTGCCTCTGTAGAGGGGCCATGACAGCCAAGAGCTGAAGTAACCACTTATAAAGGGGTTTATTTCAGAATAACTTCCTGAATTTTTCTTGATTTGATCATTCAGTGCTGGGTAAGATAATGTGGACAACTGCATGCACACTATTAAGAGAAACCCTCCCTACAAGAAAAAGAAAACTAAATTACCTGTATCCCCCATAAGCTGTGGTTTTACCGAGTTTGCTTCCAGTGTTTTGCCAGGAAATGTGATTATTCATTCACAGAACAGAGACAATGTTGTTATCAATTAAACATTGCTTCTAACAGCTTAGACATGGGTGGTTCATTCTCTCTTAATCAAGTGCTGTATCTCTGCTAGATTGCTTTCTGTAATTTCCCATCATTGGTACCACCAGTGTAGCTCTATTTGTAGTGTAACCATGTGGACCAGTCATCAGTGCTTTATTTATTATGGTTAATAAATCTGTGAGATGTGATGCTTAAAAGGCACCTGCTGCTCCTTTCACATGCCTAGAGACAGATCCCTGCACCTCCTGCTGCTGGAGCCCCAACAGCACCAGCTTGGGAATGTTTCAAGCTATGCAGGTCAGAGAAGATAATACATTTGTGCAGAAGATCCCTTTGCCTTACAAAAAAGCAATTTTCTGTAGAATTAATATATCTGTTCTCTGTGCATATATTTGCATATTTTCTATGTGTGCATATGTATGTGTGCATGCCTGTGCTTTCAGCTATTCCTGCTGCTAAGTCTTAAGGCACTCCAAGTAAACTTGGTGATTACAATTTCATTTTTTCTTCCACAGACATTATTTGGATTGCAAAGATTGCAAGGAAATATTTAAACAAAATTTCATTCAAAAAAATACTCTAATATATTCATTTTATTAATACTAACCAAGTATTCCTAATTCTCAAAGATCTTACCAAGGGATAACCATAATGGGGCATTTCAGACTGTTTGTGTGTTGAGAACATGGATCTCATTGAAAGGCATGTGCATGTGGGCACATCCCTGAAACTGTGCAATAGATGTTTCACAGATGAGAAACTATAGCACACAGACAAGTGCCTAGCAAGTCTTGGCCTTAAAAAAGAGTTTGGTTTTGAATTGGTGGATGCTTGCAGAGCTTAGTTGGGATAAAAAGGTACTGAAAGCCTCTGAGAAGTACACCTTGAAGCCATCACTTTAATATGATGGTTATGTTTTGGTTTTGCCACCATGACTGAGAGTCCAGTTACCATTTTATAATTCTTTGGTTTTTGAGATGGCATCTCTGTTTTCTATCCTGTACCAGGACCTCATAATATTAAACCTTTTTCAAATGCAGAGCAAAAAATACCTTCCTTCACTTTTCACTGATGAGTACATGATGAAATCAGTTAGTAATGCAGGTAGTGGTTTCAGCACTTGGTGTGATATTTTTGGGAGGGAGGATATTTTTAGAAGACATCAGAGTTGGTGTGTTTTTCAAAGAATTTGAAGATTTCCACGGAAATACCCGTTGATGTTCCTGGAGGCCATCTGCAGAACATAAGAGCATAAGAGGAAACATGAAAGTGTTGGTCTAAAAACTGACAAATAGGTGAGGAAAGATGTCTCAGCCAGAGGTGAACGATAGAGGGTAAAAAGGAAAAACACCATTGAGGGCCTTAAGGCTTGACCAGTGCTGGAGCAGAAGTGGTAGAGCCTGTGGAGGTGTTTGAAGAGCTGGGTGCCACTGTCAAAATGAGAAACTGCTGGAATTCACAGTGCTGCCTGAATTTGTCTGCATCATGATTTGACCAGCCCATTGGTGAATATGTTTGCATTGCCAATAGTAGCCTTCTTTTACATATTCCCCAAAGTTAATCTTCAAATGGGACACTGAAACTGTCTAAAGGAAAATGGAAATCAAACATCACATATTCTCTGGAGCTGTAATGTGATGTCCACCATCACTGGGATAAAGAAGAGAAAAAAAGAAGTCCATGATATCCATGCTAAGCTGGAATTGAAAGCTAAACCTTTCAAGGAAATGCTGGAAGGCAAAATTGAGATTGTAATAAAGAAGGAAAATTTGTAGTATGTGCATTGTTTTAAGTCAGACCAAGAGCAAGCTCACCTGTGAAGGAAACTTTTAATTAAACAAATCTAATCAGAAATTACATTTTTTCAGATTTATCTAGCAGAACGTGGCTCGACTTTCCTGGATGTCTTTGTTTAGAAGTATTGCATTTTAAAAGTCCCTTGGCTTATCCAGTGAATTCATTACTTAGTTGCACATTTGATGGGAATAGTGAAATGCCATGCTAAGTAACCGAGTTCCATGGGGATGGTGTGACATTTAGCATGTTTACAAAATACACTGTATGTTCATACCTGGCTTTACTTTTAAAGCTGAGCCATCAGCCGTTGAAGAGAAGCTCAGGAAATACTGTGAAGGGAAGGTAAATACTGTTTCTTAAAACTGCACTACAAGCACTGTGTGCTTTCCTTCCCACTGGCCCTGGAGTTGTTTGGTTTATCCTACAGCTCTCTCTCCTGGGGGCACACATTGTAAGTTAGTTTTAGAACAATAAATGTAGCTTCTGTCTAAGAAAGCCTTCTAGTTCTTGTCACGTAGACATTTCAGCTTTTAATTTTTTAGATGCAAAAATTAGGCACAGACATAGAATAAGAAATACATCAAAGCAGCTTGTCAGCTGTCATTAAGGAAACAATTGTCCTCTGTTGGAGAGGACAGTGCAATTATTGCCATATTATCAGCATATAGTGTTGCAATTTAGCTACAAAAAGAGGTAATAAAGAAAGAAGGTACAAGAAGGTGAAGGGGGGAAAAATAATTAAAAGGAAGTGAAATCTGCTTCCAGCTGACAGTTTTGTACCTTCCATGCACTTAAAAATAAACCTATCCAGCTTAGTATTACTTAAATAGCTTTACTGAGGCTCTTGCATTTTTAGCTAAATGCAGTCAAGACAGGATCCAGCTTTGCAGATTAGGATTTGTGGATTGATATATCTGCATTAAGTTGTCTGCCTATGAACCTTATATTTATGCTTCCATTGTTACGTGAAGAGATATAGTTAATTCAGTTGATGAAACCCAAAGAGCTTTTCAGTTTATTCCAAAGCAGATACCTCCACTGAACACTTGCACAACTCTCAAGGCTTCACTGGGCTTATGGAGTTGCCTGAATTTGGGTGTCTGGTGCTGTTCAGGATTTCCTACAGTACTGGAGACATCTGCACAGCATGAGCATACATAAAACAGGACTTCAAGGGGACAAGTTGGGTATCACAGTCCACAACATCTGCAAAGAAATTTGGCACCTTTGTTTAGAATCCTGAGTTCTGGTCTAGGTCTCTGCTTTTCATAATGGGAGCTTAGCTTAAGCACCTTCTTGTAGACACCTAAATATTGGGGTCTTAGAAGCTTTAGCTTGTATTAGGGACATGTCTGTTTGCTCCCATGCACCTGCTGATATCTGTGTGTATTGTGATGACCATGAAGCACAGATTTCTGAGCCTCTCATATAAAATAACTGTGTTCCAGGTATATGCACTTTTCTGAAATTCTTCATGGCTTGCAAAGAGTCACTTGGTAAAGTCCTGTTTTAGCTGCAAGACTGGGGTGGACCATGGTGTTATTAAGAATTATGCTGCTTTGACAGTGACTGTGAATGTGTGTGTGCACAGGGCACTGCCATGACACTGTCCTTTCTCTAAGGAAAGCCAGTCATTGCTTTGCCACCTCCTTAAATTAGGAATCGATCCAAGTATGGATTCTCAAGCCATTACGCCGCCAATTCACAAATGCGTCTGGGGGAAGCTGCACTTGAACAAGCATTAGCACTTAACTCACAGACCCTTGTGCTGGCTGTGAAAGCTATCAATTTTTTGGGTTTAGTTATGTTCAGAAGTGGAAGTGAAAAAAATAAATTCTTATTACTGCACTATACTGCTAGAGCCTTCATGGAGGTGAACAATTCGGCTGTTAACACTGCTTTGTTATTTGTGGCAACACTTCACTGGTTTCATGGTACTCATTATTCTGCATGGCTCTTACTCCCACCCATCGCTCAGGAATGGCAGTGTGTAGGTTCTTGCTATTGTGTCCTTTGTCTCAGACCATTGCTGGTGCTGTGGGAGCCAGTGGGTGCATAGGAAGCCAAGATGTGAGTCCCAGCAATCCAGCTAATTCCTGCTCCAGGCCCTGCAGTAAAGAACTGTCATCCAGGTCCTTGCTGTCTCTCCAAAGTGGGGCAGTGCTTTCTGTTTTTGCACCCTAACATAATACGAATAGGTGTCCCCACAACTGGCTGATGCAGAGCTTCTCCTTGTATTTTAGCACACAATTAACTTCCTTCTCTTAATTGGTGTTATCAGTGAGCCAAGTTCAAATGTCCTGCTTCACTCTTGGGTAGAGATTTATTCACTTTTTATTTATATAGGTAAGTGGGAAGTAAAGCTATCAAATGATCCCCAGGATCTCAGAAGACATTTTGATACTCTGATTTAGTTTTCTATAGCCTTAAATGAATACTGGTGCAGGATGATGAGGTGGGGCTCCCTCTTTGCTGACTGTATGAAGAAATTTCATGTTTCCCACTGGGTCAGAACTGACTTACTTAAAAGAACAACACATGCATACAAAGTAGAAGAAAATAAAACTTGCTAAAGTGTCTCACTTTTAATATTAGATGAGACAATGTATCTGTAGTAAAAACACAATCTCCACGGTGAACCAGAGGAGGGAAGAGCCCTTGGCAGTGTCAAGGAGTGCTGTGGGCAGCAGTGCTGCCTGGCCAGTTGGGTGTCCTGCTGTCTTCTGCCACGGCAGGGTCACTGTTTGATGTTACTGTGTGTGCACTGTTTATTTTGCACCTGGAAAAAGATGTTTGTGTACTGCCCACAGCTGCAGAAAAGGACTGAGACACTTGGGGGGTCTCACAGTCACTAAGCCAGAAGAAGGAAGCCACAGGCTTGAATATATTTTGCCCAATGGCTTTCAGGTCTACCTGGAAGGTCTCCCTCCTACAGCAGTTGTGCACCTCTGTAACTGATGCTTTTCCTTACAATTTAATTTCCCCTAGATGTTTCTAAAGCCTATTGCATGTGGTTTTGTTGTTTGGAAGATGCAGTTAATCCCCCTTTCATGTATCATCATGATGTTGTACTGCAGTGACAACATCTCAATTATCTTTATTTATTTTTCTCCACATACCATTGGCCTACACAAGTTACTTGCTATGGGAAATGTAGCACTGCTTTCCTAGCAAAACCTCTGTCACATAACATCAATGTCAGGTTTAGAATTTTGGGGTGTTTTTTTAGGACTTTTGTGAATATATGTGATTTCCAGAGATTATTTCATTTCTGATGATGCAGATAAGGACTGAGATGAGTAATAGTGCTTAGCATCTCATACAGACTGAAACATAATTTTTGGAAAAATTTCAGTCAAAATTAGTTTTGTTATTAACTGTATATTGCTCATATTCAGGGTGGCCAAAAAAAGAAGGAAAAATTCTGAATATAAAATGGGGGAGAAAGTATTTATTTTGATACAGAAAAGTGAAGGGAAGTACTCCTTTTGATTATTTCAGTGATTTAGAAGTCAGGTTAACCTGACTGAAAGAATATTAAGGGAAGTGAGAGCAAGTTAAATTATGCAGTACTATAGTGTGGAGGCAGAGGAGTTAAATGAAGACATTTGATTTGATTTAAGAGAGTGAATTATTAATCACAATCTGAGTAGAGGGAAATTTATGGATTCATTGTGTCTTTTAGGCGCCTATGAGATTTTACTCCAAGCATGTTTTATGGCCAACCACCCATTCCTTCATAAAATCAAAGCAGACTGACATTGCTGATAATCCAAAGATTTGAGAAGCAGTTTGAGAGCTGTTTATTTTCACAAAGAAATAAGCATACAATGCCAACTTTTTTCAAAATATGCTTTTTAAAGAGTACATTGAAACCCAACTGAGACTGAAGTAATCATAGGATTTTTGGTTGGTCTTTAGTCTACATAAATATTCTTGTTTCCACAAATCTAAACTCTTATCCCTCTCCAATAAGCTGCCATTGAACCGTTGAGAAATAGTAGTGGAGAGTTTTTACATTATGTTTTAATTGAAAAATATGAGCATATTTCCAAGTATTGTTTTGTTGAGCCCAATTTCAAGTTATTAGTTCTACATTTGAGCCTAAGTGCAAGGGGACAGTTTTATTTCTGTTGTTACAGTAACACATAGTGTGTAATTACTTCTTAAAGGCAAAAAATCATAGGGAAGAATCAATTTAATTTTGTCAGGTACTCCTGCTCTTTACCCCTGTGCATCATACACCCAAGGCTCTGTGCTTTGTTAGCTGCAATCTGAATGCATCAGCTGGGCTTGTCTGCTCAGGTTCTCTGGAAGACAGCACGGCACCACATCATGCTGCTATTACAGATGCAAGTTTGCTTTCTTTTCCTATTGTTTGTTTGAACTTTCCTGCTTAAGTCATTGCCTTCATTCTTCTCTGGAGGTTGTCAAAAACCATCAATAAGAAGTGTTTATATATCATGCTGCTGTTATGTTATTACTATAGATTAAGAAGCTTTCAAGAAAATACTATTTTTTAAAAAACAAATTCACTATGGGAAAGGGATTAATAAAAGGTTTGAATCTTAAAATATTGGCTGTTTAGGCTCTGCATACTTAATGCTGCAGGTTTACAAGGCTATTTTTGTTGCTTTGCATGAACAGGTTACTATTTTCAGCTTGGTTTGGTGCAGTTATTGTTAATGAGCATCAGTGGCTAAAAATGACTGTAGTTATTACTATAGTTCCCTTCCTACAGGAACTAGTTTCCACAGGTTAGTATTGTGTTGTCACCTGCTGACACCACCCAACCAGAGAAGGTTTCAGATGATACACACTAAGTTTTCCAAGGAACCAATTTGTGGGAAGGTTTCAATATCCATTGCAATGGTGTCTGCCTTTATTAGCTCATTAAAATATTTCCTAAATACTACTTTATGAAAAGTCACCTGTTTGTGGAAATAAAAAATGTCAAGCTTACTGTCTGTTTGCTCTTTCTATGTTGTCCATGAGCCTGGAAAAAGGTTTTTTAGAGAGAACCAGGAAAATAACCACATCAGAAAAGCTGACCAGAGGCAAGTAGTACATAACCAATTGACACAATCCACTTTAGGCACTGAATGTTAATTTTCTACTCCTAGTGTATGCTGAACTCTTCCTCACTATAAATCTTCCAAAATTCAATCAGAATGAGCTGTTTGGTTTTTTTTTTTTTTTCATTAATGCAGGGGTGGACCAGGCGTTACCACAAGAACGTCGAACTCCTGTCACTCCATCCTCTTCGTCTCGGTATCACCGTCGCAGGTCCTCAGGGTCACGGGATGAGCGCTACAGATCGGGTGAGTGGGACTGGAGACCCCAGAACTGGAATGAAAACTTGGAATATCTTGTTCTGTTCCTCGCTTTTTTGAAAAGAAGTTTGTTGTAAACTCATGTAGCTCTACGCGGGGAACATTCATTGTGCAAATAGAGAGACACCATCCATGTATGCAGGGGTGGAGTTACAAAGCCAAGATACATCTGGAACTGGATCTGGCAGCAAACATGAAGAGCTGCAAAAAGACCTACAGGCACATTAGTAGAAAAAGGGAAGAGTAGGAAAAACATGGTCCCACTGCTGAATGGAGCAGGAGACCAGGTGACAAAGGCCATGGAAAAGGCCACGATAATTAATGTATCCTTTGCCTTGGTCTGTGCTGATGATATTTGAGTTCTGGAAACCGAGGCATGTGAGACCAGTGGGAAAGTCTGGAGCAATGACAACCTATCCTCTGTAAAGGAGAATTGAGACAGGGAATATTTGAACAAACTGAACAAGTAGAAGTTTGTGGGACATGATGGGGATGCATCATTGATCAATGTGAGTCCACTTTCAAATCCTCAAAAAGTTGTGTTGGTCAGGAGAGGTTTCTGCAGACTGAGAGAAAGCAAGGTTCATTGCTATCTTCAGGAACAGCAAGAAATAGGATCTGGGAAACTACAGGGCAGCCAGACTGGCTGGAAGCTCTTTTTAAATATATGAAGGACAAGGCGGTGATTGGGAATAGACAGCATGGATTTACAAATTTCTCTTAGTAGGCTGGTCAATTCATGCTTGATCAGACTAATGGCCTACAATGAGATGACTTCCCTGGAGGCTGAAGGAAGAATAGTGGAAGTTGGATGCTTTTACTTTAGCGAGGCTTTTGACAATGTCTCTCCTAACATCCTCCTTGACAAACTGGTGAAATGTGGATTAGATAAGTTGAAATTGGATTAGATCGGCTGAAATTGAGTTCAGAGAGTTGTGATTGATTATGGCACAAAGTCCAGCTACACACCAGTCTTTGATGAGTACTGTAGGGAATGAACACTGGCTCCAGTACCCCTTAATAGCTTCATTAGTGACTTCGCAGGTGAGACAGTGCCCTCTTCACACACTGGTAGATGATACCAAATTGGAAGGAGCAGTTTATATACCATACATGTGTAATGCCATTCAGAGGGATCTGGGCAGCTCTGAAACTTCTTTACTCTTACCTTTGAAGGTGTAAACTGCATGTACTACACATTACCACAATGAAGGGTAGGTGTACTCAGCTGTTGTTTGAACTGCTTCAGGGGCTGCTGCAGTATGAGCATCCTTCTCAGAGAGCAGCCTGAGGCCACAGACTGGTTCATCTGGTGCTGCCTCTCTTGCAGCTGCAGAATTAGGGAGCCATAGACAGCAGCACCCACCAGCCTTTGTGGCAGAGAGACCCTGGTGATGTGAGAGTCAGAAGCCAGGGCCTGATGTTATGGAGGGTCTTGAGGAGAGTAAATTTGACTGTGGGAGCTCTGGCTTGTATTTGAGAGATGCCTCTTGCTGGATGCAGTCACACTCATCCAAATATTAAAAATTTGATTTAAGCATAAGAAAAAGTTTTTTTTTTTCTCTAAGAGAGGTCGAGCACTGACACAGGTTGCCAAGAGAAATTGTGGTGTCCATTCTTGGAGCTATTCAAAACCCCAGTGGATGTGGCCCCAAGCAGTGTGCTGTAGATGACCCTGCCTAGAGAAGGGAGTTGGACTGGATAGTCTCCAGAGGTTACTGCTGACCTACTCCAGTCTGTGGTTTTGTGGTACAGCTGAATTTTACTGTACTGAT
This sequence comes from Toxostoma redivivum, assembly GCA_013397375.1. Classification (NCBI taxonomy): domain Eukaryota; kingdom Metazoa; phylum Chordata; class Aves; order Passeriformes; family Mimidae; genus Toxostoma; species Toxostoma redivivum. The sequence continues at coordinate 3,735,363 of VXBI01014073.1, read as the reverse complement.
TCTAGTTTGGTAATACTATAAGAAAAATATTTAATTTGCAGTATAGCAAGTTGGGAACATCATTATGCCCTAAATAGAAGCACTGATTAAAGGAAGATAAAATTAATTTCAGAGCTGAACAGAAGGGTAATAACTCATTTCCAAGTGAATGGTATCCAACTTTCTTCGTGATACTGCTCCAGATATAACACAAAGTGAAGGAAGTGATTGGTTTAAAACTGGTTTATAATGGCTTCTCACAACAAGGAGGAGATTGAGGTGCTGGAGCACATCCGGAGAAGGGCAGTGAAACTGGCAAAGGGTCTGGAGCACAAGTCTTATGAGTAACAGCTGAAGGAGCTGGAGGTGTTTACCTTGGAGAAAAGGAGGCTCTGGGGAGACCTTATCAATCTGTACAACTCCCTGCAAGGAAACTGGATACAGGTGGGGTTCGGCCTCTCTTCACAAGTAACAAGAGATAGGACAAGAGAAAACGGCCTCCAGTTGTGCCGGGGGAGGTTTAGATTGGATATTAGGAAACAATTCTTCACCAAAAGAGGTGTCAACCATCAGAACAGGCTGCCCAGGGAAGAGGTGGAATAACCATCCCTGAAAGTGTTCAAAAGGCATGTGGATATGGCACTTGGGGATGTGGTTGAGTAGTGAACACGGTGATGCTGGGTTAATGGTTGGTGTTATCTTTTCCAACCTTAATAATTCTGTGACTCCATAAAGAAAAAGTGAGCTCTGAAACTTCTTTACTCTTACCTTTGAAGGTGTAAACTGCATGTACTACACATTACCACAATGAAGGGTAGGTGTACTCAGCTGTTGTTTGAACTGCTTCAGGGGCTGCTGCAGTATGAGCATCCTTCTCAGAGAGCAGCCTGAGGCCACAGACTGGTTCATCTGGTGCTGCTTCTCTTGCAGCTGCAGAATTAGGGAGCCATAGACAGCAGCACCCACCAGCCTTTGTGGCAGAGAGACCCTGGTGATGTGAGAGTCAGAAGCCAGGGCCTGATGTTATGGAGGGTCTTGAGGAGAGTAAATTTGACTGTGGGAGCTCTGGCTTGTATTTGAGAGATGCCTCTTGCTGGATGCAGTCAGACACATTGTGCTGACACAACTGGAAAATTGTGGAGAACTTATTAAACCTTTTGTAATGTATCTCTGGTTCATTCCATTAGTCAAAGAACTTACCATTCCCATTTAAAGAAAATTAAATGATAAATGTGGCAGAGAAAGTTCATGTGTGTCCAGACCATTCTGATAAATTTTTAAAACTCCCTCCTCCCCTCAGAAACCCTGAGTTCATACTGTAGATGTTGCCAGTTTTTTGTTGAATAATGGTTGTGGTATCTGCATAATAATTCCTTGATATATAAGGTCCTAGAAGCTTCTCCAACATTACACTATAAATGGTCTGATTTCTACCCAGTGTTTTTAAATAGGTAAAAAATTACTATTCCTGAATTTGCCTAATTTGTGGGCGTTCAACACATGGTCCTCAAATCTCCAAGCTGTGACTTGCCAGAGCAGTTCTGTTAAAAACATGTGCATTTGACTGTGAGTCAAAAGTAGTCTGCTTGAGTTATGTTTGCCATTTGCAAGCAAAGATGTTGAGTCAGTTTGGGGAGGGTCAAAAGGAGACATCCTGCATATCTTCATTGGGTGCCTTTTCTGAGACCCCAAGAGTGCTCTGAGTTGGTGTTGCTGCTTCTTGGTTTCAGTTGCTGCCTGCTGCCTTAAAAGGAAGGCATTTGTTCAGTGAAATGGTACATGAGGTCCTGTCTAAGCAATGGGGCAAATTGTAATTATATGTATATATAAATAATAAAGACACACACTTCGTTGCTGAGAAGAAAAGTAAGGAATTCAGTGTAAAGGGCTGTTTTTAGTGCAGGAGTTTCACTTTAGGACAGTCAGGACTATACTATAAATTCAGGTCTTGCTGCTCTGAAAATGTCCTCAATGTTAAAAACTGAAAAGCTTGACAGTGTTTTGGGGACTTATGGCAAGCTTTGAATTCCTAGCTTGATTGCTGTGTAGCATGACTCCTCAGCAAGGCAGAGCTCTGCAGCAAACTGATTTGAACAACTCCTGCATCTTCACTTAAAAGACAACCAAATGTAGCAAATGTCAGTGAACGTAAATGTAAGTATACATTTCAATTTTTAAAGTTATTAGATCATCTTCAAATTTACTTTCAGAGAAGCTTTGCTAAGATAGAGTGCAATGTTCCACTCTGAAAAATAAACCAAAACCAACTCTGAACTATGTCCTCCCCTTCTACGTATTGCCCCTGTGAGATCAGAAGTCTGTTTCTTTCTTGGTCTCTTAATTACTCAATTTTTACTGTAGATTGCAAACTTGCAAGTCAGATTTCATTCTGGTTATCATGTTTTCAGATTCAGATTTGCTTCAGGTAGAAGTCTCTATTTGGCTTATTGTTTTACTGTGCTTAATACTTCAGCATCTCTGCTCTGATCACATTGTGATTGTTAGATCCTAGCTGTTTCCCAGATTGAGTGTTTGTTATCATAATTGGCACGTCTACTTGGAAAAAGCCCAAAACAAAAAGAATACACACACTTTAACCCATAAGGAATTCACATCTAGGAAAACATTTCCCTTCCTTAGTGTTTTTGCACAGTTTACTTCAATTAACATCTGCAAATAAATCTCCCATTCCAACTCTGATCAAAGTCCTTTTCTGTCTCTTCTTGGTAAGGTTTTCCTAATTGGAAGTCTAAGATTCTGAAAGTCATCCAGTTCTCCTTCCATGCCTTTGTTTTTTATGTGGATTTAGATGTCAGCAAAGATTGTTTAATGAACTCTCTTTGGAGACTCAAAATCATTGCTGCCACTAATATCGCCTTCAACTTATTCTCTTGTATTATGCAAAATGTCAGACTGTGACATTTTTAATCCCTACCTGTTTTCTTACTTCAATCTTTATTACTATCATTATTATTATTATTATTATTATTTCGTTAATGTTATAACCAAATTTTTCAGCACTATAATTTTGAAAACCTGCTTTCTATGATTTTATATTCTAAATAAAATTGACACTTGACTTTGTGGACACTATTTTTTTCCCTAAATGTTCATGGGATATTTTTTATTTCAAGATAATTGGATTTTAGAATGCAGCCTACACTGGAAATTCAGTCTAATTCTTTAAAACGAAAAAGGTTTAAAATTTCCTGGCTGCTGTTTTTTATACAGGAAGGGAGCCTGAAACCACTATGTTTCAAAATGTCAGCTTTGATCATTTTTCACATGTTTAAAGAAATAGAAAATGCTATAAAGTGTAGTAACTGAATTAGTGCAGGGTTAAGCCATATTATTTACTTTATACAAATGTTGCAAATAGTTTAGCTGATATTAATCCAAAAGCATTCCTTGGTTTGTTTACTACTGATTTTTATTAAAATCTCTTAGTATTTACTCATTTAGAAACAGTATTTGAAAAGGTTTGCCAAGTGTAGATCACGGCAATGTGTTTTTCTCTTAGCAACTGCCATTCTTTATCCACTGCTTGTACTATAACATTATCTGGGGGCTCAAGATGACACTGAAGCCAAATGGTGCTGTGGGCTGGATCAGTAGCTTTTGCCAAGAGGCTTTTCTGGCCTGGTGGATTTTCAGGCAGAGGAATGCTGGCTTGCACAGCACTTGTGGCTCTGCATGCAGAATAGATGTCAGCATCGGGCTTGGTCTGCTGATGGACTGCGAAGTCAAGTTAATAATGGCTCTGCAGATGTAGCTGCAGTTGGCCATGTTTCCTTAGGTTCCTTGGTGCCACTTAGAAACTAGGTTTCTCGGGTACTTTTGGAAGCTGCAGATCCATGGATTTGGGATGGTGTGTTGAGATAAGGAGATAGGAATTATGTGGTGGAGTAGGCAAGGGGAGAGCCTGGATAGCCTGGCTTTCACACTCCTGCCGTGCTGTCTGGACGAGCTGACTCAGAGCAAGACGGAGATTTCCAGAGGCTGTTGTCCCTCCATACACTCACTTGGGCCCTGTTTGCTCGCTGGTAGCCGTGGCTGCATTCTGCTCTTGCTAACACTGAATACCCTCTTAGGAGAACCTGGAGTTTCTGCCCCCACTGTTTAAAACGCCATCATATCAGCTGTGTTGCTTTTGGAAGAACGGCGTGGTGCTGATGTGGTGCTAAAAGCCCCTGCACAGCGTGGGCCGCTGCTGCCGGCCCTGCCTTGGCCCTCGCCCGTGGCCGCCGTGGTGGAGGCCGAGCGGGGCTGGGCTGGGCTGGGCTCTGCTGCCACGTAAAGGCTGCAGTGCAGAACAGCAGCGGCTGGGCCCTGCCGGCCGACACAGCCCCGGGACACTGGGCGGCTCCTTGGCATCACAAATTGTTTTCTTGTTCACCAGAAATCTCCCCCAGTTCTTTGTTTCCCCGCCGGCCGTGGTCTGTGGGGTTCAGAGAGCAGCCCTCTCTCAGAGACCTTCAGCACCTTTCTGGAGAAGAAGTGTGTTATCCTCCCTCAGCTGGGTGATCAACGCACAAGGAACTGAAACATCAGGTCCTTTCCAACTTCATTTTTCCCAAAAGGAAATCCTGTGGCCTTTAGATTAGGCCAAAGCACGAAGCTTGAGTTCTCAATTCCAATGTTGAAAACCAGAGTACCTTGTCATGTGGCAGGGCCTGGCTTTTACTGTTTCCACACTTGTGAGTAACAAAAACTCACCAAAAACCAGAATGGATAACACAAAAAATGTGCACCAATAAAATTTAAAAACTAAAAAAAGAGCAACATTAATTGCCAGGGAATGTGGTGTAATACATTCAAAGGCACATGGATGTGTTAGGAATGAGATAGTGTCTGTATGATTTCTACAGCTCCAGAATTCTCTGATGAGATAAGGATGGGACAAATGGGTTGGGCCAAGGTTATTAGGTCTCTTGTTTCTCGTGAGGTTTGTAATAGGCCTTGAAGATGACCAGAACACTGCCTGGAGCAGTGTAATAATCCTTAAGAAAGGTGTGACCAATGAGCTCTAAAAACTGAGTTTTCCAGATGTCGAGAATGATGTGGGAAGTAGCAGCATAAGTGAAATTGTGCTGCCTCTGTGTCTGGGGTTCATGGTGTCCTAGAAGTAAGACCGGCACATGAGAGCACATGCACTGCATGGGCTCAAAGGGCAGGTGTTAAAAGGCACAGCAGCAGGTGAGCACAAGCTGGGAGCTGAGAAATGGAGTGTCTTGAGAAATGCCATTTGTGGAATCAACATCTCTCAGCTGGTAGCATGGAGAAGAAGTATGGCCTGTCGGGTACCTGCACTCCCAGCTGGGAGAGTACCTCCCTTCTGACATTCTTCTGGTGATTTTTTTTCACCATAATCTGGGTGGTGGAGGTGAGAAAGAAAAAATTGGTCTGGTACACCATCCTTAGAGAGCTGCCAGCCCCTGCCCCAGAGATCCCACTGCAGGGAGCAGCCCATTTTCCAAGTGCACTCAGCACTTGTATTGAAGACATCTTAATATAGGAGACACTTGGAGGTACTGCTGAAAGAAATGCATCCTAACTACACTTCTCACAGCTCAAGCTCCCGAGCCACTTTTCCCACACTGGTGTTCAAAGGGGAAAGACAGAACCATTTATACTGAGCATGAAATTGTTAAACTTTAGTATGAATCATCCCAGGCCAGGTTTGAGGGTTATTTGAAATATGGTAGTTAGGAATGAAAGAACATTTCCTGTAGACCCAAGTCCTAGAGATGCTGGCACCAGACCCATTTTAGCTGAGCTGCTCTGCTCTAGGAGCTTCAGTACCTGCCTCACCATTTATTTTTTCTCATTTACTATAAGGCAGGTGTGTGCATGAACCCTAACAAAGGTGACATTATGTCTCTTTATAGCTTACCTCCTGGTGATTTGAAAATATACAGGTAACTTATATTTTGTGGTTTTGAAAGGACATTCAAGATCTCGCTCTGCAATCCTGCCAGAACTGACCAAAAAAAATTACACTATGATGCTATGAGATTTGTGAATGCTAAAGGATAGAATGGAAGATTTGAGCATTTTTACTGAACCCTCATCATTTAGCATTTCTCCAAAGAAGAAGGATAAAGGAAAATACGTTTAATGCACTATGTATTAGAATGGGACAGGAATGCATATAAATGTTCATGTGACTGATCATAAAACAAATAATGTTTTAACCCTAAATGTGAGGGTTACTTGTAGAAGTTAATTTGAAATCATTAACTTGGCTGTAAACAGACTTATTCAGAAATTATTTAATCTCCTATATGATTTAGCTTGCTTACAAATTTCAAGCTACAACTCAATCAAGACAGAAAAGAAGTTGAAGAATTACGCTGGCAAACATGTAATTTTTATGACCACATCCTTGCTTTTGACCCAGCAGGAAAAGTTTGTGAGGATAAGTATAGAACTCTTGAGAAAAATTATTTGAGGATCTCCAGAGAGAAACAAATATAAAGTTAGTTGAGTTCAGATTGCATAGTAAGGGGCCTGAGATGAGATCACTGTGTGAAGCTGACTTCCAGATTGCATTACAAATAGGATAATAAATAAATGGAAGGATGGAAATTATTAGTGGGAGACCTGCATGTTGGGGTTTTATTTCACTTATGAGGAGAATTAATACAATTTTAAAACTCAGAGTTTTAAGAAAAACATTTTAAAATTAACTTTATTATAATACCTGAAGAATCCAAATTAAAGCAAAAGCTATGCCTTTCAGCAAAACCAGCAGTGGAGTCAGAGAGAGTTCAGTCTGTTGTTTTGGTGTCCTCTGTTTCCAGCATGTGAGCTGTGTTTCACAGCCTGCCCATACAGCTTTCCCAGCCATGTGTTCAGCTTCTTTCTTCCTTCTACCCAGAATTATGGATTACTGCTGTGCCAGCCAAAGTGGGAGATGACAGCCATGCTTCTCTTTCTTAGAGTTTAGCTTTCTGATCACATGAGAACATACCAAGCATCTGGTTTGTGCATGTGTGCAGCAGGTGGGGATGGAAGATGCTCAGGAGGTGCTCAGCATTGGCTGAAGGCTGGCAAAGCTCTTCTGCACCAGTGGGGCTTGTTGGCTACAATATGCTTGAAAAGTCAAGCCTTTTCCAGTGGCACATTCATGGGAGTGCACATCTTTTCTAAACCACCGACTTTTAACTGCCAAAAATGGTACAGATCAACAACATTCAGCCCTAAATTCACAAAGACAGCAGAAGTTTCACTGGCATATCTATGTATCCCCAGTTCCAAGTAAAGCCAGATGAGTGTATATAGTATATATAGCCTAAATATCCCAAAGACTGAAACTTACCCACATAAGTTGTTTTTTGAAAGGTAAGCAACAGTTTATTTCTGTTAGTAACCACCACAGCCCTCCTATAAATGAGAGTTATCTTAGAGCAGCTGTTCTTGCATTCTATCATGTGTTGACTGTTACGAATGACATATTTCAGAATTAATAGCACACCTGCTTCCAGATGGAGAGAAATTAGGTGTCACACTGTTTGGGCCATGTGCTTTCCTATCTTAATACCCAGAGAGAGATTGTGAAAGTATTCTGAGACTGCTTCATTATAGCATCACCCTCAGCAAAGATCTGTTATTATATGGACTCACTTTCACATTCCCTGGGGTGAGATGATTTCCAAGGGACTGATCTGTGTTGGATGAACCCAGCAATTTTTATGAAATCACTTGCCCTGTATCTGCCTGAAAATAACTCAATGCTGTCAGCCTGGGACAACCAAAAACAAAACCCAACTGTAATCTATTCTGATGATAGCACATTTACCATGTTTCACTCTATTTACTATGTCCTGATTGCATTTCCAATAAATGTAGCTACCAAGTCATCTCTATTCAGAGTATTTACAGGCTGCTTATTAGGAAATGAATTCTCACTGTTCCTTTGTTTCCATGGCAGCTCTAACAAAGGTCTGATTAAGCTCAGAAGCAACTTTTGTGCTTTCAACTACTGGTTTCCTGTAAGACAGCAATTACTAACCTTCTCTCAGTATAATTACTTAGCATACAATTGCTATACTTATCATTGTCTTATCCAGAATTTTCAGCTAGAATTCACCTTTGATAATGCTATTTTCCTATAGTATCAGCTGTTTCCCTGTAATAACTAGAAGTTGTTTTGATTACTCTGTTGCACTCGGTGTTGATGCAGCAAAAAATGCTCTTGCTTCCATTGCCTTCTCTGTTCTTCCAGCTGTTTTCCTTGATGCCATCCCAGATGCTGGCTTCCCTATGACAGAGATTTATTTGTGGTTTTACTTATTTGTTAAATGTCTGACTTCAGGGCTGATCCTCTACTGCAATATAAACAAGACATAACTATGTATTATATGTACCTAAATAACTTCTAATTAAAAATCCTTTGGCATTCTCAACTCATTGGAACACAGCATCAGCCTTCTTGAGTTTAATAATCTGCCATTCTCTGAGTGAGTTAGTTGTGTTTGAGGGCTATCCTGTAACAAGCAAGGAGTCTAAACCTTCTCAGTCCTTAGGCCTTTCTTGTCTCCCAGTTGTCATCCATCATGTTACCAGGAACTGGCTACTAATGCAAAGGAATAAAGATTGTTTCCAATGGCTAGCTCAAAAAAAAAACCAAAACAAGACAAAAGGAGCTCAGGGGAGAGGAATGACAGGAATTACATGAGCCAAAAGGAAGAGACAGAAGAGATGGATGAATTCAGATCACAACTAGGTTTATCTCCAGGCAGTTCTATTCTTCCAGGGGTACACCGCCTGAAAGGAGAGATGGAAATAGTACCATTACCTTACAACAGGCAAACCAGGCTGCAGAAGATGGTAGGGACTCTGTTAGGTAATTCTCCATCTGTACAGAAAAAATTAGGCAATGGCTTGTTTTTTCATATTTGTGTTTCTTAAACAGCTGGTGATTGCATATGAAAGTTTTATAATTCCTGGGAAACTGAAAATGTGAGCAAAACCAGAAGAAGGAATCTATTTTATCAGAAACAGAGGCAAAAACCAATTCTAAAATCTTGATTCTAGCAATGCACAACTCCTGTCTACAGCCAGTATAATTTCTTGTCTTAAGAGACAGGACTGCGTGGTAAATGAGATGCAGGAGAACTACTTGACACACAACTGCAAGACCTGATTTAAGTACAAAAGAAGATAATGTTTATCTTTTGTGTGCTGAGGCATTTTATGCAAGGGCCGTGAGGAACAGTTTTATAATGTGGAATTTTTTAATGTAGCTGCTGCTTGCCATGGGAGGAGCACCCTGTTCTGTGATCCATGCAGAACTCATACCCAGATCCCTGATCTCTGAGGAGGTACTACTTTGCTTACAGTATTTTGAGTGTTTGACATGCCTATGGAGCAAATGCAGCTAATATTGAATAAAGGAAGCTGCTGAGGCAAGTTAAACTTATGTAGGGGAAAAGGAGCCCCTAATAAGCCATTCACCTTGAGGAAAAATGCAGCTGTAATTTGTTGAATAGGTTTTTGTTCTTTTTAAAATGAAGAGCTGAAGAAGAAGGAGCAAGTTCATTCTGCTAAAAGCTGCAAAGGTCGTTAAGAGGACTAGGAATTTGCAGCATATTTCAAATGTCTCAGTTGCAATTCAGAGCTGTAAAGGACACTCTCTGGTCCAAGTAAGGAACGGGGCATCCCTGTCTATGGGGTGTAAGGGGTAGAGTGAGTCAGGATTATGCTCTATGCCTAATGAGGATGCACTCTTTGGAAGAGTGCTCTTCTAGCAGCTGTAGAGAAACACAAGATGCTGCAGCAGGGCTCCATATGTGGAGCAGGAAATGGCTGGCCTTGTTCATCACACAACAATTGTTTTTTGCTTCAGGAAAAGAAGACTGATTTGCTTGTGGAGACAGCTGAGCCCAGAAGGATCGTACATAATGTCTTCCCCAAAGGAAATGACTAGGAGAGGGCAGCTTGTCATAGAGGGAAGTCTCCACTTGTTCTAAGTATGCATATATTTGTGCAAGGAGGAGAGAAACTATGTTTCCCAAAAAAGGCTTTATAAAAACTTCCAAAGAGATTATCCCAGGGCCCAGATGGTTAAAACCATCCAGCTCAATTTCTGACTAAAAAAAAAAATTGCAGCGTCCCCCCCAAAAAACAGTTCAGTTCCTGGACAGTATAGGGGGGAATAAATGGTTAAAAAACACTGTGAAAAAGGAGTCAAAAGTATCACCAGCCTGAAATTAACAGTGTTTATTTCTGTGTTTCTGAGCATTACTATTTCACCTTTGACCACTGCCCACCTATCAGCAGTTAATACAGCTATCTCCCTAACTTCTTCTGTCACTGAGTCACCCTGTTTGAGAAAGGTGTCCATATCAAGCTGTTTCTGTGCAGTAATGTCTGTTTTAATGGGGTTGGCTTTTCTTCCTAAGCCTTTCCAGTTAAGCCAGGAGCACACCATTGTGCCAAGTTATGAGATAAACCAGATGAAAATCGGGACTGCATTAAGCAGAGCACTCCCTGGAAAGCTGGGCAATTCATCCTGCTGATGGCATGAGGAATTTGCAACAGTTGAGAGTTTCTGGTTATGGAGCACATTGGCCAAAGCCATAGGTCATCACTCTGGAAGTCTGAACTTGCAGACCCTCATTCTCTGTGCCAGTTTTAATTTCCCTGCCCTTTGTTTTGAGACCTCATCTCTTGTACAATAACAGATCATTAGCTCTTTGAAAGGAAACTTTCTGTCTACCACCTGCTTGTTTTTGCAGTTCCACTTCCTTTCTATTTCACTTACTGCCTTTATTCCCAAAAGTATACTTGCCCTTTCTATCCTGTCATAGAAAGTAAAGGAAGAGAATAAACAAGTAAAAATGCTTAAATGCAACAGGGAAAAGACTGGGGACAGAGCTGTTGTGTCTGCTGTTTGCAGCCCATAAGAAATATGTCAGGTTGAATGCTGAACACCAGGTTGATTGGTGTTAAGCAATGAGCAAAAGTTAAAAAGTGAACTTTCCCAAGCTTGCTGCTTTGCTCTTTCCCATTTATTGATTCTTTGAGTACAAACACTCAAGTTGGATTCAAAGTGTGGTTGGCCAAGCTAAAACAGTGGAGGACAATAGCAGATAAGTCACTGTGCCTTAGTTGCTGCTACTGTAGACAGAGGTAATGATATTTTGCTCTATGATCTAGATTTTCAGTGAAGACATTCTTGTGGAAAAGCCAGGTGGGAAGAGTGAAATGATTTTTTTACATACAGGAGAGCTTTGAAGGGTCAGGATCTGTAGTCATTTTATCAGCTATAACAGTATAGTTAGAATGTCACATAAAAGAACATCTTGCCAAAAAGCATAGTTTTTCCACTTAGACATGGGACTTTCTCAGAAGGCTTGAGTGCAATTACATCAAAGTATATTTCTATTTGAAACTGTATCAGAAGTTTTTAGTTGGTGAGAAATTACAGCAAGCAACACTATAAGGAAAGACAGAAGTGTTCTTTTCATGCCTTTTTTTTTTTAATGTAGGCATTTCTGTGTGTTGTTTCTGGACTAAGTTTTCATACTCAGACAATTTTTTTCAGGAAAAATTAACGAGAAATCTGTTTTTTATAGCAATACTCAATCATAGTATGACGAAGTCAGTTAGTCTGAGCATGCCAGGGTAGACTGAGAAGGAATTCAGACACTTTTGTTAGACCTGCAAGACAGGGGCATCACCCTACCAGAGATGGTTTAAAATTCTGATGTGGTGTTCGTGCTGTGTGATGTGTGCTGAATACAAACTGCTTTGTGATGATGGGATTTGGGGGGATAGCAGTTTCCTGTCCCGAAGGAACTTGGATATGTCTTTGCACTTTGTCCCAATGTGCGTCACAAATGTGGTTCCCTTTCTTTAGAGAACAAGGAGTGTTCAGTTCTTACTGTATAAATTCCTGTTGCAAATTTTCTTGCATTTTTTCAGTAGCTGTTAGGGACTGCTTTGAGGAAGCAGTGAGTTACATACAATATGATGGACACCACAGCCCATCTTTGACCAAGGTAAGGGAAAGAGCTACCACACTCCAGTTCAAATTCACGAGAAGCAGATTACCAGGGATGCTGGTGATGAATGTATGTTTCAACTTGGATTTAAATCCATGTTTCACAAAAGTACAGTAAGAGATTATTAGTTGAAATTTGGTTAACATTCCTTGTGCTACATAAGCAAAGTTGGTTTGTAGACCAGAAAAGCAAAGCTAAAACCTAGAGAAGAGCAAAGTATGTGTATGCAAAGTGTATATCTGAAGCTGATATTTTCTGAGAACAAATCTCCTTGCTGTTTCTGTCTTGCTGTGGTTACAGGATAGACAGTAACCCATGAGTTGCTCTCAAGTGTACTTCTGAAGTATCAGTCTGGCTTTCTCTCACCTCTCTGATTTCTCAATACTTTGGGTCTTGGTCTCGAGGCATGAAGGGCTTGAAGGCTATTCACTAGCTTAACCAAGTCCCACTCTGTACAAGACTATCCAGACAGGTTAAGAGCATCTCCAGAACCCACCAATAGGCTTTCATTCAAAAGGAACACCATAGAATCTATACAGGCTGTTATTCATTCTTTACCTAATCTTTAGCCATTCTTTATATGTCTAGAGAAACTTTGGTTAGCCAAGAGTTTTATTCCTGAGAGAGAACTTTGTGAAAAGATTTTTTTGCCCAAGCTTGACTGTTTTTGCTGCATTTTATTACTCTCACCCTAGAGCCCTGTAAACTCCTGTTGATGCTCCCTGGACCATCTCTGGATTATCTGTCCTCAGCATTTTCTAGACATGTGTCCTGGGGTTTTTGGTAGCCGCCATAGTCTGAGTAATGCCTTCTAAATATTTGAGCTTGCGGGCTGGGCTGGGAGCAGGTGTGCATGTTCCTTCTTCCCAGTCAGCTTCCCTCTTGTTTATTCAGAGTTTTTTGTCTTTCACATTGTTTTGCTTTCCTGTGAGGCTTTGGGTTTGTTTTGTTTTTTTTTTAGTAGTCTATAGTGTGGCTTATTCCATGGTAGCCCATTACAAATAAACATATCAAGAATGTGCTTTATTAAGAAAACAATTCAGTTCCTGGACTCCTGTGGACTCATTTGAAAATTAAAACCCTGCAGAGTGTTTTTAATTAAGCTGATGAGTACCTTCTTATATCAAAACAGCATCAAAAAAGAAATTAAAGAATTCACAAGTTCTGATTCAGTGTCCAGCTGTCACTAAGCATTTTAATGATTTTCTGCCAGCTGTCCTCCTTTAAAAAATTTTGGCAGAATTTCTTCTCCCTCTTGACACAGTTAAAAAACAATCCTATGTGCAATAATATACAAATAGTACCTCCTGTGTTGATCAGCAAAATTAATTTTCTTCAAAAGAATTTTATTTTTCCAAAAATTGCTGTAGTGTTGGTTTGTTGAGCTTTTTTAAACGGAAAGCTTTTTTTATTTTTACTACTTGATATCTAATTGCTATCCTTTGAAGGAAAACCAAGAATTCTTCCTCTTTAGTAGATAAGAAACTATTAGGGAGCATGTTCAGTCCTGTGTACCTTATTGACATTGGTGTGCAGCAAGTAGGTAGGAATTTATCTTGGGGTCATGCTGTTAGGTAAGACTTACATTGTTTATTTTCATAGTCTGATAATTTTCATATAAATTTTCTCTCATTTTTCACATAAACTTTTCATCAGCTTTCAATTATAAGAAAGAACTTAAACTTTCTGCTTAAAAATAATGACAGAAGAGAAATTGTTCTCTGGGTTGATGATAACATTGGTCTTCCTTCATTTTGGTCCATCAGCTGCATGGCTCTTTTATCTTTTGAAAATGGTTTTCCAGCTTTGCTGTTTGCTTTTCTTTGCTGATATCCTCTTCATGATTTAAAACATAAGAAAAGAAAGCAACTCACAGCAGCAGCTGGTAATGTTCTTTTTCTTACTCTCCCCTGTTGTACTTCTACTGAGAGGTGCTTAAACCCTGGCAGAAGATAGGAAACACCATTATTGGAAATGAGATGCTGCAGCTTATCAGCAGCTTATAATCTAATGCTTCTAGTCATCCTTCCAGGTTGTTATTCACAATTACTTACATAAATGTGATTCGACCAATGCTTCTTTATATAAGTGTGTATATCTATCTATCTATCTATATCTATATATCTATATATATCTATATATATATATATCTCCATGCACACACTCTTCTCTTTCCTGTTGCTTTTCTTGGGGCGCATTGCCTGTTCAGAGCTGCCAGCACATCCATACAGGAGTAGGATAATGACAGCGTGCTGCCAACCCAGCCTGTGTGGGTGGTCTTCAGGAGATGCAGCAGCAGCAGAAGTGGGATCACTCTGGATTAGACCTTATTCACTGTGCTCCTGATCCACAAATGGGAACAACTAAATTGTGTACACAAATTGCTGCATTTTCTACAGCTGACCAGTGGCAACTGGCTAAAAGGCAGGATGTCAGATGGTCAATATATGTGGTAACTTCTGTACACACAATTAACTCCTGTTGGCTGCCGTGTCTTTTGCATACATTCACCTCATGTGAGTCTTGTCCCAAACCCACAGAAATATGCAGACAAACAGTGCAAGGTAATAAACTAAAGGCAGATTTATTTCTATATGTAGTTATGGTAGTAATTAAAAACGATGCTTGAAACAAAGTCATTATGAAAAAGTCACTCACGTCTTTTAGACATGATAAATGGTCTTTTTCAAACTTTGGGAGGCAGGCAGCTATAAGTACAATGGGAAAGGTAGAGAAGCTGTTCACCTCTCCAAGGAGGAGTCTGTTGGGTACTGTGGAGTGGGCTGCTGTGAGCTGTGTGCAACGCCTGCCTGCAAGGAACCAGATCTGTGCTTAGGGTGGTTTTTTTCCTCATTCCACCTCAGGCCAACCCTACACAGTACTTATTTTTCTGTGAATAATGCCAAGTGACAGTGGCAGGAGAAGGATTTGGGAATGAGGGACCTGTTGCCATTTCTGTTTTGGCATTTTACATACCTTTTACCCTTCAAACAAATGTTCTTGTTCACTTACTCTGTGTGACTTTTGTGTAAATTGGAAACCTTATCCATTTAAAAAATTGGCAGTGTTAATACACCACAGTGCCACTGAAATCAGCAATGGTCACTGAAGTAGCAGCTCCTGGTTAAACAGAGGTTTGCTCTGGGGAGGTGATGTTCCTGCTCTTCAAACAGTGCAGCACTGTTCTGGGAATATCATACAGCTCAAAGGACTTGCTTGTTAGTATAACAATTTTCACTGTAGCTGCTTTTTCTACAGCGAGGAGAGCTCCTGCAGTTCCTCCAAGATCCCATGTGTTCCTGGCCTCCCATCACAGGATGTGCCTTGTCAGCCCAGCTGGCACACGCAGGAATCTGTGCCAGGTGTGCTGGATGCACAAAGAGCAGCTCCTTTCTGTCTAACTCTGGCTTCAAACCTCTTTCCTTCCAGATGTCCACACAGAAGCAGTGCAGGCAGCCCTTGCTAAACATAAAGAAAGGAAAATGGCAGTCCCCATGCCCTCAAAACGACGTTCATTGGTGGTGCAAACATCAATGGATGCCTACACACCTCCAGGTGAGTATCTCTCCATTTTTATGATAATTTAAGATATGGTTCTTTGTGCTTCTATGAGCTGCTAATCTGTCAGCATAGATAGTAATGGAAATGTCATTTGATGCAGACTGAGCTTAACTGAGATATGTTTGAAGAGAAGGTGAACTGAGTAGTGGAAAAGTCAACAAGGATAGTTCACATGATTGCTTTGCCCTTGGTGATACCTTTGCATCCACTGGTCCTTTTGGGCTTACAGGGACCTAACTATGGCCATGATAGTCTAAGTTCCTTTCACTTTTCACTTTTTATTCCCTAACAATGTAATGTAACATTGTCTTTGCAATTAGTTGTGCCATTCCCTTTCAAGTTTATCTTTTATCTACTGGACTGTGAAAATACTCCTTATCTCATGCTTCTCATACTCACTGAATCCAGCTGAGACTCCCATTTCACTGAGGATTGGACTTTGTACGATTGGAAAAGTGTCTCACAGACTTTTTGGAGTGAGCCTGGGAAAGTTTTTTTATATTCTCTACTGGCTGGAGATCTTCAGGAGATTCTGTGTTTAACATTATAAAGGAAGCCTTTGATAATCTCTTTTTATTTTTCTTTTTTTTTTTTGTACAGTAATATACACGCCATGACCTTAGAGCAAGAGAAATGCATAGTTAGCTGCTGACTTAGGTTCAGGCCCATTAGTACTGCAGTTTTCTCATTATGTTTGCTTACCTTCCTGAGATTTTCTTAATGGCACTTTCTTGAGATTTTTGATATGAATATGAGTTATTTCTATTAAGAAAATCCCTAATCACTGGAAGTTAACTAGCTGTTTTTAATTACTAGATACTTCTTCTGGTTCAGAAGATGAAGGCTCCGTACAGGGCGACTCCCAGGGAACTCCCACCTCAAGCCAGGGGAGTATAAACATGGAACATTGGATCAGTCAAGCGATCCACGGCTCTACCACATCAACCACTTCCTCCTCCTCAACACAAAGTGGAGGCAGTGGTGCTGCACACAGACTAGCTGATGTTATGGCTCAAACACATATAGGTCAGTATACAGATGTGTTGAGTGTGTCCAGTTTAACATGAATTTTGACTCCCACTATATAGCTGATGCTGCTATATGAAGTCTTACACAAGTCTTTCCTGTGCTGCTTCTTTGCTTTTTAATATTTTTATATATTATATGGACAGATAGTCCTATGTTCCTATCTCAGGAGTGAAAAATAATAGCAGTTTAGATTTGGGGGTAGGCTTATGTAGTGGCAAATGGAGTCTAGTTGTTGGTTACCAAATACCTTAGAATGTACAGTTGCATGACTGCCATTACTTAGCACAATAAAGGTCTCTGCAGGATTCATCAGTAAGGAAAATCAGTGCATGCATCATTAGGGATTGCTTGCATATGAGTTTCCCCCACTGCTGCACCACTTTAATTACATAGCTTGAGTGATTTTTGATAATTCTGTTAACAGTAGTCTGCTTAAACATATTTTTTCTGCCCTTAATTGAATTTAGAATACTTGAACTGGGATATCTAGCGATTATACTCTGTGGGAGAGACCATTATATTCAGCTTCAGAGAAGGGAGCTGTTATTATTAATAGCTTGTTTATTTCCTTTGGAAAAATCCTAGGAAGTCAAAGCTTTCTTGCCATTAAGGCTAAGCATCATAGACATTATTTCTTAATATTGTGCCATTGACACTAGTCTTTATTAACATCAGGCAGCTATTTGATTGGATATGTGGAAAGCAAGGCTTGGTTTCTGTTCACTCTTCAGCTGCTTATCATACAAGGCCTTTGCTTTGGGTATGTTCTTGCTGGGGTGTGTATTTTGGGCTCTCACTGAAAATCTGTTGCAGTCTTTGTTGGAACAGATAAAGCAATCCTACTACTATCTTACTACAGTTTTGAGTGACTGTTCTTCAACTGACATTTCCTTTTCAAGTATATGTAATGAGAAAAATGAAAGCATCTTCAGTGTTCCTGATTTTATTTGCTGGAATAGAAGTACATATCCCTTGGTTTTTGCTATGAATATAGATTGATGGAATACCTGTATTTTCAGTAATCCTCTCATCATAATCTGGAACTACTGAATTGCTGTCAGGGGAAAAACTTGTATTGTATTCATAAATTCATGCTAAATGAATGCTTAGAACCTTGTTTTAGAAACACATACATTGGGAACACATTAATCATTGCATTTGATTATTTTCTGTGACTTCATCTTGAAATGCTGCAGGAAATTATAGCACAGAGAATTAAATTCATCCAAACTCTGAAAGGTTGCATTACTCACACACAAAGTCTTAATGTGTCTTTAAATATAGCTTCTTTGTAATTTGACATTTTAGTAATTTTAAATCTGGCACAGTAAATCTTCTTTTATAATCACTGAGTTTGTGGTAAATAATACAGCATTTATAGAGCTAAATTAAGATGACACTATTCTGCAGAAGAGAAAAACTACTACTTCTTATGCATGTTTTATTGTGCCTTGTTGACTAGAAAGATCTTGCCTTTGAAGGAAGCAGTTGAGCTTACCTCAGTCTATGCATATTTTCATTGATTCTGACAATAAGATACTTTAAATTACATCTCTTCTTGGACAGTAGTTGAAGCGTAGTAATGTAAAGGTCATTTGGGCACAAAATATGAGTGATGAGACTGAGATCTTTTGGTTGTTATCAGTCATTGCTAAAATCACTAGAAATGTAAGAGAAACTGCACAGTTGATAGCTGTAATATGTATTTCTTCATGGGTGAGATGCATTCTTAAAGAATTTGAAATAAATTGCTATTTTGTTTCTTTCCCATCCAAGAAGGTAGATTTTTGCATTTAAATGTATTCTAAGAGGTAATGGATTTGAGGTATCCCTACATCCCTGACTCTTTCCAAGGCAGTGGGCCCGTGATGGTAGATGAATAATAATATTTGTTAGGAGAGAAGACGAGAGAGAAGAGTAATCCTATTCCTTAAGGCTCCTTAGCTATCAGAGACAGTTTGTTCTTGGTCACAAAGAGCATATGTTACCATGGCTTGATGTTTATTTGGTCCAGGGAGTTATTCTCCAGAGACAGACCAGCCTGCAAGGGAGAAATCGATTGTATATATGTAAGGCTATACTCAGAAGGTGCCAGTTTTAGTAAATTCAAGGTACAATGGGGAAGACCTTAATGATAACTCAAAAAAGCCTTCCATTCTGGTATCCATTAGGATTTTACCTCCAGAGTGCATCACAGAATGAAAGGGAGATTTTTTTCCCAGTTTAAGAGTACTAATGCAGTCCTAAAAAGGGATTTGATAAAAAGCTTTGGCTATAGTATAATCAGAGTTATCTTTGTGAATCATTTGGATAATTTGCATAAGCTATTATATGCTTTTAATGTTATACTTCTCATTTAATTTGACTGCGGCTGCTTTATTGTGGCCAGAGTTCTAGTTTGGGATAGATAGCATTTAAATATGTATTCTCAGCTTTAAGATGTTCAGGGGTCTGCATTAAGCTACGGGCAAAATCTTTAGTTTGGCATAGGTAACACAGCTGTATTCAGTAATTCTTGAATTTAGAGGTCAAACTGGTGATATCTGTAAAAAACATCTGATATTCTGACCCTTCTTTGAGTCAGTACTGTGCACATCTCTAAGATTTTCAAGCTTTCATTTGTTGGTATTACATGGTTTGGATTTCTATGTATATAAAAATCAGGGACAGAAAGCACACCCCCAAAGCTCTCAAAGGTCATGCAGTGAAAATTACACAATGCTTGCCTATCATTGCAAATCTATATAATCATCTCACTTCAAAGTTTTGATCCTATAGGTGCATTTAATGTTTCTTTTATATACTTCAAATATGTTTCTGTTTGAAAATCAAAGGCTTCTATCCACATTAAAGGCTACATAGATTGCTAATCAAATAAATATAAAACCATGTGCCATAAGCACAGCTGATAGTTTTCAGACAACTTGGAAATTCTTGTGTTCTGAGGGGGAATATTAACTTATACAGGAGACTAATTTAAAATACAATCTGTCACATCAAAACAAGAAAAACCCAGCTAATGGAAAGAGCTGCATCTCTGACTCTGGATTTCCCTTCCCTGAAGAAGAGCCAGCTTATTTGGGAGTAAAAGCTGCCTTTTCTTCAAGTACAGTGTTGCAGGAATGCTTTTTAAGTTCCTGGAGTCTTTTCAAATACTTGATGCTTATGTGAGCTTCCAAACCTCCAGTGAAAGTATTCCTCCACTTCTTTGCTTCTCCTCAGACGTGGGGCTTTGTCAGTGCACGTGCTCTATCCCTACATGAATGGGCTCCACTTTTTTGGGCCTTTTTGATCTTTATGAAATGGGGTAAATGATGTCGCTCCAGTGGCAGAAATGAAGAGAGCCTTAACTGGAAACAGCTGTTCTGTCTGTGATCTCCTAATGTAAGGATATTGGAAGAGATGGGAATAGGAGGTGATGCAAATATGCATGTTTGAGGGAGGAAGTGCTTTGAAGTAATGCAGCTGTCAGTTTCTACTTTTTAGTGAACAGATGTGTCAGGATCATGATTCTTAATGAAACCTCAAACAATTCTTCAAGTTACCTGACAGAAGACCAAGCAGATTTCTGCAGATTGTGTCCGTAGCCAAAACTTGGATTGACTGTTCTATAAAAAAAAAAAAGTGTACATTTCACATAACATAACAATTATCTTTTTCTTTAGAAGTCATTCGGACCAAATCTTTGTCTGTATGATTTTCATTTCTCCAAGGCTGACTCTGAGACTAACTGACCAAAGATTTGTAAAGCTTATAATGGATGAAACTTAATGCTGTAGATAGTGCTGTGATAAGACATCTGTTGAGCAGATACTATAAAGAAACACAGCAAGACAAACCTTAGTATTCCTCTTCTTCTAGATAAAAGTAAATAGCAGCTGGGCAGCAAGGGCACTAGAACTCCTTGATTGAGCAGTGGTGGCTATCTTGGGAAGAGAGTTTCTTTTAGGCAGCTTCAAGTGCAAGTGCTGTTTTTTCAAAAGGAAAGCCTTTTACAAAAGAGCAGGATTCTTGTTATGTTCTTTCCGCCTGCTCAGCACTGTGTGTAACAAAGAAGAATTTGGTTTTAAGCACAGAGTTCTGAAGGGAAAGCGTCCCTGCTCATGTATCTTCTGCCCCATCCATTAAAAAAAAATAATCTTTAACTCCACTTTGTCTTGTAAAGTCTGAAAGATGGAAATACTTCACTGGAGAGATGTAAGCAAATACAGCTCCCTTTAAAAATACTTTCTCATGTTACTAATAGCTGACTAAGTACAATTATTTTCTTAGTCATGATCTCCTATATGCATAGCAAAACTGCATTATAACTAAAGAGAAAAAGACAAACATCAGCATTTTTTAATTGACTTAGTTATTGAGTAATACAATCACAATCTATGAAAAGCTCTTGCCACTTAACAGGAAAGGGCAAAGAATTGTGCTGAGTCTAAAATAGTTGATAATGACAAGGATTATAAAATGAAGACATTATTCAAGCAATTACTGGCATAAACTTCATTGTTCAATTCATTGTACTTCAGGTGGTCACTTATAGCACAATATAAGGTGTTTGTTTCAGTAAAATTGTAACAATGGATGTGATCAGACACAAAAGGTCCAACTGGACTTGTAGAATGCAAGACATTTTTGAGTTGCTCAATAAGGCCATTTCATAAGGCCAAATAATATGATTGGGCGATGGGATTGAGCCCTTATGATGTTCATGAATATAAATATTAAATAACAGCTGCAGACATTAATGTCATGGCTTAAATCTACATGATGATTTGTCTGTCAAATGCTACCTTTAAATGAGAGGTATGCAAAATAAGCATCTCTTAGCATCTTTTTCCTTTATGTATAGCCAAAATAATTAGTTTTCTGTGTTGATGGTGCATAAACTTAGGATTGAATGCACAAGAATCAGAATGTTTCAAAGTTTAAAACTCATAAAAATGAAAGTGCTTTAAAATTATGCTTGAGATTAAATTAACTGTAGAAGTTAGTGTTCTAGTACTTACAACACCATAATGCTCAAAGATAAGGTTTAGTAAGAAGCACATCTTGAAAATAGTATTGGAACATGATGACATTTTCCCAGAATTTTTTAATTTTGAATGACTCTTACCCTATTATTAAATAGATCACATTTCTCTTCACTTCCATGGCAGTAGAATGAAGACCTGTCTTCTTTTGTAACTTAGAGGCTTCTGGGGAATCATTTATGTCAATTGAAAGAAAAGTTGTTATTTGCTTATGGCGATTATTTCCATCTAATCTAATGTGGATAAAAACCTGCAAAAAGTTTACGGGACAACCTATAAAAATAGTACAAATATACAGGAAATACTTACTCAGACTTAAAAACATGGGAAGATGAACTGTGGTAGCATGCTGAGTTATCAGGCCATGAAAGAGAAAGATTATCTCTGTGGAATTGTTCGGCAGTGCTGGCATGAGTCAGACTAAATCGTGTTTGCCTTCTGGAAGGCAAGGCTTTGTTATGCAGAAGAATTGAAATATCTCTGTCTAAAAATAGTAGACGAGCAAGTGTCCGTGAAGAATGCAAAGTTCATGTTTCTTTACATTTTATTTCTTTCCTCTGGTTTCCAAACCTGCTATGATTGACTTTTTTCCTTAACTAAAACTGACATATTCAAAATACAGAGATTGTAAAAGTGATATGCATTGGCACTTGCAAGTGATTGACAACATGCTGTGTTCTTTTGACTTAGAAAAACTAACACAATAATCCATGAGAAGTGTATTTGTCTGGGTCTCTTCTATTTGCAGAGGTCCACAAGCTTTAAGTAAAATCAGATGTCAGTAGAGAACCTACAACCTAATTGTATAATTCTTTTAGCCTATTGCCTATGTGCTTGCAGATATATAGCCCTGTTTTAATCAGTGCAAACTTTATTTTTTTTAAATTATACTATATGTTATAGTTCAATATTATAATTTTGTGCATTAACGCCTGTTCATACATTGGGGAAAAAAACCTCAAATGGTCTCCTTTCCTCTCTGCCTTTTGTTTTTCTGCCCTTTGACATTAGAGGTACACGGTTAAACCTTTTAACTTACTTTTCACAGAAAATCATTCTGCCCCTCCAGATGTTACCACTTACACCTCAGAACACTCAATACAAGTAGAAAGACCACAAGGATCAACGGCACGGGTGGCACCAAAGTATGGCAACGCTGAGCTTATGGAGACTGGTGATGGTATGTCACAAAGCAGAACTGGGGTTATTTGGAGTATCCTGATCTTTATAGTGGTTACTGTATGCATCTGCTCTTGTTTTTTGGGTGTTCTTCATGTTTTTTTTTCCCTGGGCTCTTTTCACTTGTAAACACAAAGTTGCAGCACCTTTACAGTTCTAAAATAAGGTAATCAATAAAGATAACATAGAGAAATATTTCTTAATCAGCAGAGCTGACTCCCCATAGAAACTGTTTGGCAAAATCCCCAGGTAATCTCTTTAGATTTGCCATTATCATGCTGTCTGGTTACAGCTAGTCTGTTTTTTTAATGGCAAAGAATGTGGCATGCTAGGATGGCTACATCTTGAAAATTTATATGTTTGAAGTTTTATTCTCTGAATTTATGTTTTGTTTTTTGGTTCTTTTTTTTTTTTTTTTTTTTTAAGAAACAGTTGTTTGCAAACCCTTCCTTATAGATACCACTCCTCTTTTCTAAAACTTACCAAACAATATTTCAGCACAGCATGGAATTGTTGACCAAGTGTACTGCATCTAAACTTAGTAGCTCCAGCTCTAAACACCACTTGGTAAAAGTTCTGGAGCCAACCTTATGGAAGGGTAAGAAGTCGAAATTCCTGCAATGCAATGACAGAAAGCTATTAGTTCAGGAACAGCTGTCATGCACATTGGAGAGGTTTTGCCCTCAACTAGAGTAAAGGAAGGGGGAGGTGGTTGATGGGACTATATTATAAAAATGCCCCTTGCACCAGGCTGCCACTCAGATCTGTGTTTTCCAAAGTGCTGTATGGGCAAGCATTCTCCCTTTGGAGGTTGCTGGCTGGTGGGATTGGCTCTAGGGATGTTCAGACGATACAGGGCATGCTGAAATAATACAAACACGTGAACCACGTTTAAGATGTGTACTGGACAGATGTCCCCTGCAGTATAGAAGTAACCCAGAATAAATGATGGGGAAGAACCTGTGACCCACACTCCTCACCAGGCTGCAGTCTAGTCAGACAATGTTGGTATGGCCAATGATCATTGGGAAGGCCAGTGCCAGGTTTCTCACTGACCATTGCTGAGGCAATTCTCTCAGGGTACTGACATTTGCTGTAGGGACATTTTTTCCACTGTGCTTCTCTCCCTCAGTCTGTGTGCTGTTTCCCCTCCAATTTTGCAGCCTCGCTCTGACATTATTGCATTGCTTTTATTTGCATTAGGCATTCTTGTTCCTTTTTGCTTGTATGTTTTGATGTTAAATACTTGACTCATGGTATGGCATGAAACTGTAGTTGTGCTGGCCTTGCAGTCCTAGACCTTTTCTTACCCCACTTGATGTCTGGCGGGTGCAGCGTAGCCATCGACTGATGTCTGCATTGATCCCTGTCCTGCAGGAGTACCAGTGAGCAGCAGAGTGTCAGCAAAGATTCAGCAGCTGGTCAATACACTAAAACGGCCCAAACGACCACCATTACGAGAGTTCTTTGTAGATGACTTTGAGGAATTATTAGAAGGTAAAATGACTGTTTCTCAAAAGGTTTGGGGATCGCTTATTAAAACTCTGTGAAATGTTTGTCTCCTACATTGACTTTCTAGAAAGCCAAGTAAGCCCTCAGTGGAAACTGCTGGTAGAAAGCTTGGACATAATGCTGTGGAGTCAAAAGTGTCTCGTGTTTGCTCAGCTCCTGGTTCTGCTTGCAAAGAAATGACAGAAGAGAGTGTAGGGAAGCTTTACTTTGAGAACATTCAGCTGTGGGTTACAGCCATTGCTTTGGAACACCAGTAAGAGAAAATATGTTAGTGAGGGAGCATGTTAAATGCTTTACAACATCCTTTGTGTAACAGTGAAGTATGAAAAATGAACTAAATGTAAGATAGAAACAAAGATAAAGTCAATAAATGGAACTTTATAAAAAAAAGACCAGTGTTTTGAGAATTAAGATTCACCAGGATGTGGAAATTTAAATAGTCTTCACAGGAATTTATAAGAAAACATGTAACAGAACATGACTTAAATCAATCTGTTACTTGTTAAAGTACATTTTTTGTCAGTATTTCTGCAGTTCATCTCATTACTGCATTTTTCCAGGCAAAAGTATTCTCCATCTCTCTTTAGGAATAAAGAAATGTTTACTATTTTGAAGAGAAATATATGCATGCTGCCTCAGCAGTTTCTTTCCCTTCTTGCAGAACTAGTGTAAGAACAAGGACTTTTCATTCCTGAGGTGCATCAGTTGCTTGATCTGTGTTAAAGTCAACAGTAAATTATTCTGTTCTATTTCTCTGTTGCTCCTCAATGGCTTCTTATATGCTACTGTTTTCAGAACATTTTGCAAAGGTAACTTATTCTCTTGATTACACAGGTGTACACAGGGTATAGAATTTACATGGTAACTGTATATCTTTTCATAACCATAAGTTCAACAGCCAGATCCAAACCAGCCAAAGCCAGAAGGAGCTCAGATGTTGGCTATGCGTGGGGAGCAGTTGGGAGTGGTTACAAACTGGCCGCCTTCCCTGGAAGCAGCCTTGCAGCGCTGGGGAACCATCTCACCGAAAGCTCCTTGCCTAACCACTATGGATACCAATGGAAAACCACTGTATATTCTCACTTATGGTGAGCACTCTTCAAACTATTTGTGCTTTTATGTATTCTGTACAGTGTATATAGTAAATGCATAAATACAGAGTGAAAAAAGCCTTGTAATGATGCACCTGTTCCTTTTGTGAGTAGGGTAAGACAGCTCTGAAGCTGTTGATGTCTGAATATGGGTTGCTGAGATGTTACGGTATGATTTATTTCAGACAGAGGAAAAGAGCCGAGTACATGTACCCATGGAATAACAGATTATAAATTAAAACCACCTTTTAAATTGAAATGCATCCTAGGTCAGATTTTCCTGAAGATTAATATCCAAATCTATTGCCCTTGGATATCACCCAGGCTTTGTTCTGCAAAAGCCTAACCTTGTCTAAAAATTCATCAGCTTCCTGAAGAAGTTAATAGGATTTTTCCCTTGTTTTACTGACATTGTAGTAAGTGTGATTTGAATTATTTCTCCTGATGGGTTAGTTGTACAACTAGCAAATGTACCGCCTTGAAATAGATTTGCCAGGATATATTTTAATGTGACCTTTGGTATGTTCATATAGTTCAATGTGTACTGCCTGACAACGTATTGCAACCAAGAAAGGCCAAATAAAAATAAGCATAAGGATACTCTGACAAATAACTCTCATATTGCTTATAATTTTGAGATGTTCAGGAGACACTTGGGAGATGTTCAAAGGAATTATTATGAATAACTGTCAGACTTTGAAAGTGAGTGGGAACATTTCCATATGCTATTGATACGGATATAAAAAAATATTTTTATTTTTTTATTTCTACCTTCTCAGGGACTTGGAATTCTGTGCAGAGAATGTTGTTTACATGCTGTGATATAGAGGTCTGTCTGTTTTGTTTAGTGCTGAACATTCATTTCCATTCAGGAGTCAGACTCAGTGATGGTGTCTGGCCAAAAAGTTGTCTGCTGCAAGTTTGGCACTGCAAATATAGGTAAATGCTTTTAAAGCATAAGAGAACTGAGGGTCATGCATGAAACATTTTTCCTTCAGGTACTTCAGATTTAAGGAATTACTTAATTTCAGGGGCAAACACACGATTCACCACTGATGAATGTTTTTCTTCCTTAAGGACATTTTCTTGAAACTAGGGAAGAATTTTAAAGTTTGCAATTACATGTTTGCAGAAGTCATGTCAACTACTGAATGCCCTAAATAAATTGGACAGGAAAGGAAATTAAGCTGTTACTGAGATTCAGACCATTTTTCTGAATTTGGGATTCTGTCCAGAGAGTCTGAACACATGTCCTGCTTTGCCTGAGGCTGTAGGATGAGCAAATCAACCTGAGGAACATATCTGCATGGCTCATGGAGCCACCTAGCCTGCTTCTCTGTTCTAAAATAACTCTTTCCTCTTCTGCATTGTCTGAATCTTGAGAAAAGTAGGACTAAAATTCATGTTTACGCACCTTTCATTTGGCAGCACTTTGGGATGTGTTTTCCTGTTGCCTTTCATTAGTTTCCCGAGGTAAAAAAAAAAAAATCTTTTTTTTTTCCTTTTTTTGTCTTCTTTTTATAGATAGAAAAACATTTCAAACCAAAACATTTCATAGATTTGCTGAATTCTTCTCTGCTGATATTCTTTTTCATGGGAAATGTTCATTCACTCTGCCATAGTAGTTTCCTTAAATGAAAACTGCTTTGGAAATGTCATTCACAATACAGCCACCTGCCATTTCACTGGTGGCTTTATGAATGATTTTGCTGTAGCTAGTCCACCTTCTGTGCTTGCAATATTTTCTAGCAGTTGCAGGCTTGGCAGTTTTTAACTTGAACATTAATAGACATTAAGCCTTGAAATCATTAAAGACAATCCTACTCATGACTTTTTATCCTTGTGCATCGTTCCACTGGCCCTCGTAGTAATAAACTTTTGAAAGATGGGCTTAGCCACATGGTATTAATGTGCTTGCTATGATCAGGTGACTAAAATTTTAACTATCAACCCTGATGATTTTCAGTAGCCTCTAGTTTGTACTCCACAGTTATTTTCAAGTTTTTTGTCAATTTAAAGAAATACCATTACCAGGAATTTTTGTATATTTCACAAATATTCCTGAATTTTAAGAATAATGCTAATTTTCCAGAGTTTTGGTTTTGAGATATTGTCATCACTTGCATCTCCTCTATTTTACTGTTTTTGCTTCAGTCTGTTCTCACACCCCCTTGTGTTCATGGAAATCCGCTTCGTTTATCCTGCAACTTTCCGGTTAAGAGGAGGCTTCTCTTTGACGTCTTTTGATTTCATTCACAGTATCTTCTGCAGTTTCTTGTCCCTACATGGGTGAATTTCAAGTCTGCCTGCTTATTCCACACTTTTTTCCACCATTCCAAGATGATTTCCAGGACTGTCTCTGTAGCTATAAACTAGATCAGTGCCCATCTTGAGCAGGAGTTCTAATGCCCTTAACACCAAGCATATTTACCTGCTCTTTTGTGGATTTTTGTACACAATATTGCCTTCCCATTCATCTCTTGGGCTCTAACTGGAATACCATAAGCAGCCCAGAATTTGTTCCTTTCTTCATTTTACAGCCATTCTGTAACCTTGCAGGTCATTTTAGAAGGAAATCTTCAAATTGGGACCTTTAGCTGCATCTACATGGTGAAACTTCATCCTGTTTGTGACCTTGGTCTCAATTCTTACATCACGCTCTCTTCTTGCCCTGAAAAACATAGTGCTGGCCTCTTGCATCTATCCAGGATATTTTCTATTTGCCCTTGATGGCCTTGCATGCTTAAAAGGAGCTCTGAGAGTCCACAGAATTCTGCTTCTCCAAAGTCTTCCTCACAACTCCTTTGCTGTCCCTTCCAGAGACACCTCTGAGGGCTCAGACCAGAGGCTAAGCTATGATCTGCCATGACAGACAGTGGTGGATCAGTGTTGCATGAACACCTTGTGTGATATACTGGAATGGACTTCTCTCCCTAAGGGTGTTGATGTGGTTATGTGTTAGTGTGGCTTTGGGTGGTGAGTGCTCTAGATTATGAAGGGCTTCTGGGCTAGAAGGGGAGCCAGTTTAAAGAAGTTGTACTTCCAGCTGTTGCTTAAAACCATTGCTGCCCTTCCATTTCGCTGCAGGAGTTCATCCAATTTGTAACGCCTTGTATCTCCTGTGTCTTCTTCAGCACGTTATTTGAGCTTCTTGTCTTCATAGCATGTCAGGACTTTTTCTCCACGTCTCAGATTGCTTTTGATAGAATAGATGTATAACTGCACTTGCAGACTTGATCCTTTTTTTCAAGCAAGTGTTTGAAGTGGTTTGCCTCAGTTCTTGAAGTTCTTCTCAGTGCCCCAGTTGTAATCTTTATTTAATGCATTCAAAATTCTTAAATTCTTTCTAGTGAATGAAACACTATGAATATTACTTATTTCTCAAATATTTTGTTCCTCTGGGAACTTGTTTAAGTGGAGAACATCTTAGTTAAGTTATTCTCAATCCCTTTATAAATCAAATCACTGAATATGCATAAATTGAAATGTCTGAGATATGGGAAGGAAATATGTCTTTATCAGGTTTTATGAGAGTCTGAACTCTGACTAGAAAAGTAGTGTGTGCTTTGAGGAAAAGGAAGACAATTTCTGGCTCAGACAAAGTTAATCAGAGTAGTGAGGCATCTGGTTTTGGTATTAATAATGAAGTGCTTAGTGATTTTTTTTGAGGAAAAATGTGAATAAAGGACAATTAAATTCTATATAGTTCTTATGATATCAGAGCTACTTTCCTTACTTAAAATGGTTATTCTGAAGAGAACCAGAAAGGCTGGGGAAAAAGTAAAGGGTTGAAAGTAATTTATCAATAAACAAATTTTGAGCCTTCTTTTTGTAACCATTGTTAAAAACAACAAAATGAGTACGAGTTAAATTTGTCTGATTCAAAGAATCTCATTTCCTTTCTCTAACACTGTCTGTAATAATATTTTTTAAAACCATTTTCAGTAGCTCTGATGTAATGTTTCCCACATCAGAAGCCCACTAGAGACAGCAAGGCTCATAAAAAAGAGCAGATGTGACTCTCTGGGCAGAGGACTGTTTCTTCCATTTGGATTCTGTGGAGAAGGAAATGCTTGGCAAATGGCATTTGTTTACAAATGAATTGCTGACTTTAAAAATAACTTTAAAGCAACTGTAAACATTTTGGGGCCAAAGTGATCCTGCCTCAGCAGAGGTGATGTTGCTCATACTGGCGATATCCTAGCACACCTTTAAGATAACAAAAGGCCAAAAATAGCCAACCCCAAGTCATTCTGAACCTGGTGTGCAATGGGC
The DNA here is from genome assembly GCA_013397375.1 of Toxostoma redivivum. Taxonomy (NCBI): domain Eukaryota; kingdom Metazoa; phylum Chordata; class Aves; order Passeriformes; family Mimidae; genus Toxostoma; species Toxostoma redivivum. Next base: position 3,705,699 of record VXBI01014073.1, on the reverse strand, counting down.
ACACTTTCTGACCTTTCTGTGAGAATCCCCTAGACCAGGAATTTCACAGTTGTCAGCAGGAGAGAGAGAGATTCAAGATGCTTCTGACCAAGTAGCTGCATAACCAAACTGTCCTTACCTCTGAAATAACTCAGGACTCACAGAAATATGAATAGTCATTGTTTAAATACTCAGACAGATATTAATCTTATGATTGTTCAATACTTTATACCTTTACTTCTTTAATAAAAAGACTGAAAAATGCTGTGTTATATGATTCAGACTTCAATATCAAGCACTGTAATAGCAAGGTTGCCTCTATTCTGAATATGTCTAGAGTCCTTCATTCTCTGCAACAGAACATTTTAGTTCTTTTACTTTGGGTTTTTTATCCCAAAAAACAACAGCTTCATTTTCTGTTTATGCTGAATCTAAAGAATTCATGAAGAAAGGATTACCAGAGTAGTAAAACTCAACTATTATTTTGCAAAACAAAAAAATGCCCTTTTACCTGCATAGCATTAGGAAGTTTGCCATTTACACTAGATTTAATAAATGCTCTTGTTTCTATTTAATATAAAGAAAGTCATACTGTGGTATTGAGAAAATGAATATTTGACAAAATTATTTGCAGTTAAACTTTGGCAGTCTTGCAGTTGCTGTGCACGGAGATTGGTAAGCAACCACTGGTTTGGCTTTGTTGATTTAGTGCTGTGTGGTTCTGAAAAGTGTCCTGAAGATGATCAGGAAATTCGTTGTGGTTTGTTTTTCTGAGTTTTCTCCCTGATACAGCTTTTCTATTAAAACTTTCTTTACACTCAACACAAATATTTAGTCCTTTTAGAGATTTGGAAAGGAAGAGGAAAGGGATTTATCTCAGTGACATGTGGAAAACACATAATTTTTGTTAATAGATCTCTTTTTGTGTGGTTTTTAACACCTCGTGGTTTACCTTCATAATGTGTTGCTTAACCAGATGGGACTGGGTATTAACTACCTTCACTTGCTAAATTTTATTGCCATCTGAGTAGACCTACAAAGAAGATGACTGAACACAAAATATGTCGTTGCTGATGTAGAGTTTATACTGCTCAACTAAATCAAAGCCCCGGTGGCAGGAGAAAAAGGACTAGCTCCACATGGGTGCTAACAGTGTTTGTCACAGCTGCCAGAAGGCTAGATGCCGTTTTCCATCCTGTCCTGCCGAGCATTTCTGCACATGTGATGTCTGCCGGATATGGCTCAGATTCAGAGGCAGAGTGGTACTTGCTGCTACTCACTGGACAGTGGGAACTCTTTGCTCAGTTTGCCAGTGTGTGAAGAACCTGAAAGGCCTCCCTGCAGAAGCATGCTGCTAGGGCATGAGAGCCTGGCAGCAGCACTCTGGCTAAGTGACAGAAGTGGCTAAGTGAAAATCTTCAGAAGAAGATTTATTTCAGTAAATAAGCAATTATAAGTTAGGCAATGAAATATGGACAGAAAAGCTCTGTTTCTTACCATCTTGTGGATTATACAGGATTTTGGAAAGCAGCACCACAATTAGCAGCTCAGTGGGAGGTAGGAACAAGGTAATAAATTGTAGTAGTAACCAGGTGTGTGCATCAACTGCCTGTTGTTGGTATTTTGTTTTCCAAAATTAGCTAGGGGAACTCTATCAGTATGCTTTGTATGGGAAGTAGTTTTGTGACCTGAAAACTGAGGGGTAATTCATGTTCTTAAACATATAGTGCCCTATGTTACCCATGAAATGTGTGTGTGACTGGCAGTCCCACTGGGTCTGCAGAGCCTGGGCCCTTTCCAGAGGGAACCCTTGTGCCTTAAACGCCACTGGACACTTCTGTAGATGACATAACAATCCTTCATTTTTTAAATGCAGGAAAGTAGCTGTTAATGTTTGTCTAGTGCAATCAGGGCCTGACAGGCACTAATCCTGCGCTGGTGTGGTGGGCTGGAATGTTGTTTGGAAGGACCCTGCTGCAGTGGGGATGAGGACAAGAGCAGGAGGGCTCACGGGGTCTGGTGTTTATGGCAGGGAAGCAGCAGTGCAGCTCCAGGCTCTGGCACCTGTGCTCTGCTGCAGAAAGGGCTGAGGGCATATCCCTGCAGCAGCAGCATGGCTGGGAAAGAGCAGCTCTGGCACCAAGCTGGGACCTGGGCTGCTCCCCTCCCTACCAAGTAAAGCTGTTGCTTGAGTTTCCTACATCTGCCCCCCTGTCTTCAAGCCAACTCAAGATTAATGGCAGTGTGTTTATCCGAGGAGGACTGGTGCTTCACTGAACTCGGGCTGAGGACAATGGGACGTATCCCCAGTGGCTGCACACAGATTTCCTCTGGGGCCGTGTAACGAAGTGATTTATCCTGCATGAGGATGGGCCCTAAGCCCTATTTCAGAGCTAAAGCCTTGGATGGAGCACAGCTGGCCTCCTCACCAGGCCTCCCACTCCCACTGCACAGATGTGGCACTGAGTGGAGGTCACGGCAAGGTCGCAGCACCAGGATTTGTGGGAGAGGTTTTAGCAATCGGCTTTTTTCCCAGCAGCGTCTAATCTCTCAAGTTTGCAAAGGAAGAATTGCTCTGAATTGCAGCCTAGGCAGAACTAAGGAAGGAAACACTTCAAAGATTTCCTTCTTTATAACATCCTCCGTTTCTCAGAGCTGTTATCCTGCAGACATGGGGTCCTTTGTGTTTCTTAGTGGTGTCGGGTTGAGAGGGCAAACAGCCAAGGTGACAAAACAAACCCATGGTTCAGTCCATGTCTGGTCAGATGTTTGTGTCCCATCCAGAAGTCACTGATCTGGCCCTGATTATTCATGCATTTCTAGCTCCAGCTTCTGGGTTACTTCTCCTTTTGTGGCCCTTTTTTAATTTACTTTTTTGGAACACAGCTATATACCCTGCTAGAGAAATTACAGTCTTCCTGTTGGACGATTGAGTTCAAGATCTGCCTGGGCTTTTCTCTGCTTGCTCACGAGAGTGCCTGGGGGTCCCTGCTTGCCCCTGGCAGCCCACACTGGAATGGAGTTGTCAGCAGCTGAAGGCAGGCAGAGCCTGCAAGGGTTGGAGTGACAGTATAGAGCTTGTAAGGTCTTTGTGTTCCAGCTCCTTCTCAGCTGAATGCGAGCAAGCTGCTTCACTGGTTTCCCACAGTTTCATACTCAGAGGCACATCTGCCTCAGATACATAACACAGGTTGGTATCACACCAGTAAACAGAGAAGGAAAGGGCTGTGGTAACAGAAAATCTGAGTCTTTTTCTGGCCACTAGAAAATATTATGGCCATGTTTGTGCTGTTCAAAGTGCAGCCAAACAGAAAGGTGAGGAATTAGGAAGGCAGCCTTATATTATTTGTGTCTTAGAAGATGAAATAAACTTTTTGGCAATAAAAGAGAATCATGACAAAATGCGTTTAAACTTATTTAAAACTTTACTAGAAACTACTCCTATAATTTTCTTAGTCTTTGTGAGAACTTAATTTTGGCATTTATCCAGGACTCCTAGGTGGAGGTGATTGTACTGCATACCTGGGTACCTCTGAAGGAATGTATCTAAATACTGTAATATGAATAGCCCTTAGATTTTAAAGAAAATATTTGATGGCATATTTGATAGATGAAAAATTAGTGTGAATATGTCACAAATGTAAATTTAAGACTTGTAACAGATTTAATCTTTAGAGCTAATTTTAGACAACTTTTCACAGCAACTCCTTCAATGTTCATTTCAAGTTTAAAAGTGTTTTGTGTAAAGATGGTTCATTTTTGCAATTCAGAACTTTTGCCAGGCTTTTGACTTCCAATCTCCAATGTTCTGTATCATTACTAATTCCTCTTTTAAGCTTGTTGCCACTGAAGCTTTAATGTTGAAAAACTTTAATAAAAAGAATATTTGCTTTCTTAAGGCATCCTTTTTTTTATCCTACTTACTTGTCAAGTTCAAGTATTAACTGTAGCAGGAGGGAGGATTTCAAAGACTTTCTTTCCATCAAATCCAGGTAGTTCTGTCATAGTTCTGTGAGTGTTAATCTTGCAGACATACTCCTGTATCTGTGCTGAGTTTCCAGTGAAACAGAATTGTGTTCCTTTCTGAGCAGCAAGACAGTCCAACATGCAAATACTGGAGTAATTTTAATAAACTAAAAACTTTGCAAAGCATAGTTTGATGATACTATATTACTGTTTTTGTAAGAAATAATTGCATTTAATACTTTCTCTGTAACAAGCAGCAGTGACCCTTCCAATTTTCCTTAAGTGGGAAAAATAGAAAATCTGGCCTTCTCATCTTACTTTATATTTACATCAGATTTACACTTAAAAATTATTCCATAGTATTGCATTTTATAACCAGGATGTGGAGGAACTTATTATAGCAACTGCTTGGCTTAGTTTTAAATAGCAATAGTGCATGTTTGTGGGTCTGAACTGCTGAACTCCATAGGTAATCCATTGTCAGAACCTATTATCATTTCAGTTATTGGTGGGTATGAATTAAAGATTTGTTACTGTCAGATTGAATAGTGCTTAAAGACAGTACCTGGGGCCAGCCAAGCACAAGGGCTGTTAAACTTGGTGTTGTTCATATGGAAGTAACAAGGCCTCTAAACAAAGGGCATCTTGAAGAGCAAAGATGCCAATCACCTGAGGATTAATGAAAAGCCTGTAATGTGGGCAAAGAGGTTTTGGTGAGAGAATTTTTCTTTATAATATTGGGGAGGGGACTTGATAAGGATTAGCTAAGAGTAGTGCTGGAAAGGTGAAGGAAGGGAGAAGAGAGACAGTAAGGAGGGGTACCTGGGGCATGTGAAATGAATCAGAGAAGGGAGGCTATTGGAGCAGGTGAGAGGGAAAAGCCAAGTTAAATGGAAGAAGGCCCAGGATTAAAACAGCCATATGGATGTGCTAAGGTTCAGAGGGTCCCTGCTGCTTCAGTGTGCCCTTTTGGCTGCAGAGTGTTTTCTGTTTGTTGGGGTTTTCTTTGCCTCTGCTTCTTGGGACTCCTTTCCTTTTTCTTTGGTGAGAGAATTGCTTTGGTGAAACCTGGACATTACCCTCGAGGTCAGTCTGTGCTGAAATGCACCATGTCCAACTTGCAACAGCCTAAGGTATTTTTAGGTGATGTCTGGACTTGATGATGTACCAGCCCCTCTAACAGTTAATTTCAGAATCAAGATCTAATTTCCTCCAAAGTAAGAAACTTCTGCCATAAAGAAAACTATTCATACTTTTCTTTTTGTTTTTAAAGTGTTGCTGTCTTGAAAAAAGAAGTTCAAAGAAAATTTCTGATAAGCATTTAAGTATTTCCACTAGTCCTAGTAGTGGTGTCATATTTAGTTGGAAAACTAATATAAATGTTCCTACTGTGTGTTTTTGACTTCTCAGGTATTCTTTCTCTTTAATAATATTGTAAAACATGAGAATTTTATATTAATTTCAAAAATTTTGTGTTAATAGGCAAACTTTGGACCAGAAGTATGAAGGTTGCTTACAATATACTACATAAGTTAGGCACAAAACAAGAACCAATGGTACGACCTGGAGACAGGGTGAGTATTTCAATGATTATTTGTAATAGTTCAAATCCAATATTGACAAAGAGAGAATGAGGTATTTGAAGTGCTCGGAGGAAATTAGTGAAGTGAAATAATGAGGTGTGGGACAGAGTACTGAAATCTGCTGTTTCCTCCCTAAGACTGGTCATTCAGACAGATGTTTTGAACTGCATAATAAGTAACCTGAGCTGGTACCCCCTGGACTTGAAGCTGTGGCAACATCAACAAATAAACATTCTCATGGAAAGTAATTTTTGGACATTGAACGACAGTCTGTTTAGCAAAAACTTACTTATGGAGCCTGTCATGTGGATAAAAAACTTACTAATGACTTTGTAGTTGTTGAGATGGTAAAAACAAGAGAAGCATTGTGGAGGACAAAGACAAGCAAAGTCAGCAGATTTTGGCAGCCTGTTGAATAAATAAATGATATTCACTGTTAACAGAATATTTCCATTCCTGGTTCTGACTCTGATGCAGCTACTGCTAGAAGCTGAATCTAAGTAGATGGATAAAGCTCACAGAGAGCAAGAGTTGCAGAGGTAGAACTTGAAGATGTTAAATGAAGACAGGAACATCCTAGGGTTTTGCTAACAATGTACTTGCAAACCTACCCCTTTGACTGCCAAGGCTGGCTGAGCCTGCTGCTCATTTTCTCTGCCAGAGTGTGTATAGAAAATTCCACAGGTCCCATTCCAGTTTGAATCTAAGCCATGAAATGGATATTCCAGAACAAATTTGCCAGAAATGCAAATTTTAGTTCTGCCCTAGTGTTTCGAGTTGTGAGTGTGGGATTAAGTTTCCTCCCTCCAGTGTCTGATAGCAATTCTCAAACTGTTGGTTCACTTGATCCTCTTGTGCCACATGTAAGAAACATGTCTGCTTGCATTACACGTCTTAGGGCTTCAAAAATGAGAGCATGCATTAATGCTTCCCAGAAGGTAAAAAGGAAAAAAAAAACCAAAAGTGACAGTCCTTCTTCTGTTTCTTTATGAAATAAATAATAAAGAAATTAACTAAAGGATCTCTAGATCCTTAATCTAAATTGCTTCCTACAATGGCATACAGCCAAGACTAGGATCTGAAGACTCTCTTTTACTTGACTTACAAGTGTGTCTCTAAGCAACAGCAGAAGCAGCAAGTTATTCAAGTGTACACATCAAAACAGTCCACCCAGAAAGCTCCAAAAGAATAAAGTTCACATACAGGCAATATGCATCTCTCCTTATTTACTCAGTAATTTTCTCAGCAGTCACTAGCACCTCCTGTCATTAAGAAAGGATTCATGGATAGTTCAGGCTGAAAACTGAAAGTCTAGCTAGCACAGGACACATAAGGAACAAATTGCAGCTCATCAAAAATAAGTCAGCCTAGATTAGAGTGAAACAAATGTTTGTAGCTGAGTGCTGAAAGCATTTGCTTTGTGTTGTAAAAACATCCTTCCTGGGCATCCCTGTGTAACAGGAATGTGATAATTTGAGGCAACTTCACATTGAAGATGAGGTGTTACATCACTTCTGATGCTCTAGGCTGTGATTCTGGCTTTACACCCCTGTTGTAATAACAAAAAAATTTTCTGACCTCTTTGAAGGTGACTTTATTCTATGTAATGTGTGTTGCATGACAGCACTTAAAGGCAGTTTTAAATATTAAATGAAATACAGGTAAATATTTCTGGTCTTTCCCAAATGAGAATGTATTTGTTTCCTTATTTTGATATGTATAAAATAGTTAATATTTTCCCTTTAAAACCACCTTCTGTCAATACCATATCTGTTTTTCATGACTACCATTACCTCACCTTTTTAGGTTCTTTGTCTGAGCCGAAAAATAAATGAACATGCTTGCATCTTCTTCCCTGTTTCTGGTATTATATGTGGCAAAGTGCATTTGCCTCCCATAGTAACTTCAGAAATTTAACCTTGCATCACCCCAGACAGCTGCCTGGAAATTAATCTTGCTCTCTGAAATATCTACTAGCTAACCAGATTCTCATCTGCTAATATACACTGTATGATTTTGTTCCTTCAGCCTTATCCCTTTTTGCTTTTACACGCATTATTTATTTATTTGGTACAAGTCTGTTAGTGATTAATGTTTTTTGGAGAGGAAGTTAATGCTTTATTCCCACTCGACTTCAGTGAGATTTTTTTCACCTCTGTCAGCTCCTTTTCAAAGATTCCCAGCCAAACCTTCACTGCCTTTATGTAAGCAAAGACCAATGCAAAACCCAAGAACCCTCAAAGTATATTTTGGGATCTTTCAGATGTTTGCTGGGCTCAGCAATCTCTAACATCCTCTCCATGCACCTGGCAAAATCCCTGTATTTCCATTTGCATATAGTAAGCTCTGCACAGCCATCTCCAGCACTTGGATTGTTTAATGTGCAAGTGTGCAGATAAAGTAGCACTGTATTTGCTCTGGCTCTAAAGAATTAGGAGGTAAAAGTCTTCAACCTAAAAACCAGAGATATTTTGGACCCACTGGACAAGGCTGGTTAAATTCCTTCTAGTTTGGAGAAATCAAGTTGGTGTATGGAAGGTGACTATCTTTGAAGCCATGTGAAAAATCTGGAAATGCAATATCCAGTAACTGAAGCTTGGAGCATACATGGAAACATCATGATTTTACTTCAGCAAAACTCCAATGGATGTTGAAGCAGTCAAAACTCAAGAACTGCTAAGTAGTTTCAGCAAATTGCAAGGTGCTGTGGTAATACACCCTTGTCCTGTCTGTGAGCCCAGAGGAAAGAGGTTTGAAATCATTTGCCATGCCTTTGCATTCCACTGCAGTTGACTGTGCAGAAGTTACCAGCTGTGTTACAGCTGTTTAGGACATGAGCTGAGAATGTCCATCTGACTGAACTGGGACAAAACCACAGAGAGGATCCAGCCACTAAGGTTACTCACTTTAGAGCAGTACTGTTCCCTGCCCTTGCAAGGAGAGCTGTGGGTTCTCAAAAGTGCCTGGATCCTAAGCAAAGCTGAGCCCTCCCTTTCCCTCTGCCTATAGAGGATCTCAGTCATTGTCCTGCCTCAGGAAGGGCACACAAGAGTTAAGCTGCACAGCTCAGCACCTACTGAGCATTCTGGTGATCTGTGTTTGGTTTTGGCATTCTTTTATCTAACTAAATAATTCCCTAGCCCTAGCCCTGAAGCTGTTAAGTTCAACAAATCCACACCTAGATTGGCATGTGATACAGCCAGTTCTGGATGTGACGTTTTCTTCTAGATTCCAATTCTTTGTGTGCACACAGCACACAGAAACTTTACACTGGAACAACAGGACAGTCCTAAAACAAAACTGTTGTATGAGGCAAAGTGTTATGAAACAAAACAGTGTGTTAATGATTGGCATAATGATGTCCTAAGTCTGGATAATTTGATTTGGTCACACGTACACTTCAGTTTCAGTAACTTCAAGCAAATTATTACATTAGAATCTAAAATCCTTCTAATTCCATGTACTTAGGCTATTTAACACTGGTAGAGCACTCACTTAATTCAGAACCAGATGAAAAGTGTTGTCAATGTAGGAAACAATGCAGCATGAAAATATTTAACTACATCCCAAGTGAAAATATTCATAAAAGGAATATTTATCAGAATAAATTCTTTCTGATTCCTCATTCATCTGTCATTAGGCACTTGAATAGCTGTCTTAGAAATGCTTTGGTATAATCTCCATCCAAAAGGAAGCATGGAAACTCCAATTACCATTATCTGACACCTAGGATAAAACATTTTTAACGTACATCTCTCTCTTTCAGGTAACACTTGTGTTTCCTAACAATGATCCTGCTGCTTTCATGGTGGCATTTTATGGCTGCCTGCTTGCGGAAGTTGTCCCCGTCCCTATTGAAGTGCCACTTACAAGAAAGGTGGGGAACTGAGTTTTTTTCTCTATACTCCATTTTAGCACTTACATCAGAATAAATCATAACTGAATATAGCTTTTGAGTACATTTTTGTGGTTAGCTAGCTCTGAATCTGGGAATATCAAGATAGTGCTGTGTGGTGAATTATATATAGTTCCTTCTTTTTGTGATGGAAAATCTGAAGATGTGCTTGCAGTTTCAGCAAATGCAGGTCTGCATGGAAAATGAGAGGAAAATTTTTCAAGAGAACAATTCTGCCAGTTGTAGATGGATTATCTTTGTTGTCTTTTAAAGCCTTCTGGTGTTGGCCACTGACAAAGAATCATTGGCAACAACTGCTGATTTTCCACCTGTCCCTGCAACCCAAGCTTTGTTATAATGCCACTGGTGCTGTGTGTGCTACTTCAAAGCTGTTATGGAAATGCCTTCTCCTGTGTCTATATGTGAAAATGTATCCCAAAGCTTCTGTCACCATGGTCACCTCTGCCAAGTGTGGCACTTGAACAAATTCAATTCAGGAGTTCTTGCCACAGAACATACATTCCTAGAGAAAACTCACCACTGCTAATCAGAAGCATTTCACATCCAGTGTTGGTTCAAAGATTGAACCATATATCCCAGAGAAGGGTTAGGAGACAGAGCAGTTCCAGCTGGAAGGAGTGTCTGGGGAAGGTGAGGGGAGTTGGATCAGTGGTGGAGGTGAACCACAGCTGGGTCACTTACATAAATTCTGCAGAACATGCATTTTTTTCTGAGGATGTATGCCTTGAAGGCTGCAAATACAGCAAAATGTATTTATTAATTACAAGGATTGTTTTGGTCATATCCCCTTAGTTTACCATGTCTGGTTGCTCCCACATACCCCTTGTATAATCACTCTTTTATTAGCTAGTGCTAATAAAGCCTAACTTTAATTATTTGGTCTGGACTTGTTCACACAAAGAGTGTTCTTTAATCTTTACAAGCTTTCTTTTTGAAGTAAATTGTTTTGGAAAATGTTGACTGAAGCCATGAGATGCCAAGGAAAGGGCTGAGCAAATGCATTGCTTTGGTCACATTTTCAGTATTTCAGTTGTCAAGGGCTTTTCTTTAAAATGTTCCAGCATTAGAGAACTCTGGAGCAGAAGCTCAAATCTTTGTTTCATGGACAGGAACCCTGCCTTTCAAATTAAAGCCATGAAAACAAGATTGTAAACCTTTACAAAGCATTTGCAGTTTGGACAACTCACACAGCCAATTAACAGCTCAAAATATCTGGAGATCCCTTCCTAAATGAACCTGCTTGAGCCTCCCTCACTTCTGGGAAGCTGAATTGACCTCAACATTTCTCCATTACAATCACACATGTCCTGGCCAACACCTGTGGTGGGATCCTGCCATGGTGAAACCAGAAGCTAGCAGGGAGAGAAGGGTGGGAGCAGGAGGAAGGGGCAGTTGATGAATTGGTGAAGGAGGACAGAGAGATGGAGGGAGTGGATCAGACAACAAGAGACCATGATTCAGCTAAGCAGACTTGAGAGCCACTGAGCAGAAGGGTGGACCAAAGGAAAGAGGAGGCAGGATGTGCCCAACTTAAACTGTCTGAGATGGAGGAAAGAAGCAGGTGAGCTGGAAAGGCCATGCAAGGGGAGAGGATGGGTCTTCAACCACCACAGCTGCTTTGGGGAGTAGGGTTATACTGCTTCATTTGTAAAATGTTGTATTTGAGAGCACTGCGAGGTGGACATGACTGTGCCTTCACATCCAAGGGCACGTCATTTAGTCTGAGGCAGTTCCATAACAAGGTGCATTATTTTGATAAAGACCAGAGATTTTATATGCGTCAACAAAATAAGGCCAGTAAAATATGTACATTTTAAGATCTTACAGAGTGCTCAAATGGGTAAATCTGCATTCATTCAATGAAAAAAATAAAGAAGCAACATGGTTTTGAGGGTTAAAAAAATCTTATAAGTCTTTGCCTGTTACTATTTTCTGCAGTTTAATGACATTTTAGAGCACATAGATAGGTGTAAATTTGATTTATTTTGGAATATCTGATACTACATCCATCCAGTAAACTATAAAATCCAGCTGTCCAAGTAAATACTCTGTGTCAAATGAATAACTTACCCTAATTTGGCTGCACCTCTTGGGTGTTTGTTTTTTTAAATATATGCGTCTATATATAGATATATAAATATACACTTACACATGCGTATATATATATTTATATAAAGGAATATCTACAGACTCAGACTGTTTATGTTTTGCCACAATGTTTAAATATCAAATTATTAACACAATAACAGAGATGTCAGTTAAAAAAGCAACATGATCTGTACTCTATAAATAAAGCTATGCAATCTTGCAGCATATACTATTGCAAATATCTTTGCGTTTGTTTATATGGAAAGGCAACTGGAGTGGAAACAATGAGATGAAAATCGTGTTCTGAGTAGTCCCAGAAGGAATACCTCTGCCTGGTCAAATGGCAGTGTATTGCTTCTGGCATCCGTGGGAAGATGTCATTCCTGTCATCACACAATGGCCTAGACTGTTCTTTCATGCTTTCCCATTATTTGTTCTCTTTTCTGCATGCTTCAGTACATTCTGGCAGTGGACATCTTTTGGGTTGCTTTCTGGAAGACAGAGATGTGAACTAGCAAATAGACCAGCAATTAATCTTTTATATTATATTATACTATAGGCTTACAGAATAATAAGCTGATACAGAATGAGCTATTTCAGGTAGTTATATTAGCAGCCATTTTTAATAATAAATGTTTGTATTAGCAGTTTTAATACTGTTCTACATTTTCATAAAGAAGAGATTTTTCACAGCTCTGTGGAGAATTTTGTCCCTGACATTTTAAAACTGAGCAGTAATTTTTGGTACTGCTGGTAGACTTTTTAGTACAGCCAGGTAGACTTTTGCCTTACAGATTACTCTGCAGACATCTGTACCCACATGGAAGCAGAGGCTTTTGCTTTAACCGCATATAGATCTTGTGTGTATTCCCTTTTTTTTTGTAGGATCGTTGTTATTTTTTTAACATTTTGACAGGATTTTTTTCCCAGTTCATTATTAGGTGAAGGTCCATCTTGCCTTGCTCTTTCCTTCTGTATCCCATCTTTGTGTTGACAGAATACCTAGAATAACCCGAGACTTCAGGGAATGTGTGATCTAGCATCTGAGATAGATTGTCTAAAAATCCAGCAGCCATGCAGCATTCTCAGTTTTATTCCCAGAATGCTTCCTAGTGTTTGGCAAAGAAAAATTGAAAATTGGAATTCATGCAGTGTGGTTTTGGCTCCTTAGACTTGGGACATCTGATCTAAAATTAAGAACTGAAATCCCAAACCAACTCTTCATTCTTAAAGAAGTGTCAGGGGTTCTGCAGTCATTGTAATTATAGAACATGCAGTATTTTTATTTCTCCTCCTTTCCTTCCATTTAATACCATTGCTATGCCTTTATCATCAACACTCCCCAAAATTGTTAGAACTAATCCTCATCGCATCATTTACAGGCTCTGTTCTCTCAGAGTGGTGTCCCTCTCTCAGAATTTGCTTGTTTCCCAAACATTAGCAAATCCTGTGTCCTATGCAGTATTTCTTCCTTCAGAACTGCCACTTATGTTAATCTTGTCTGAAGCTGGAATATTATAAACTCTTTCATTGCATGTGTGATATGATGTGAATTCCAAACTTTGTCATAGAATGTGCCGTCAAAGTAGATGAGATGGGAGTTTCAACATGTTGAGTTCAAACAGTGATTTACTATGTCCCTCATGAAAATATTTTAAAATAAGGTTTTGATTTCTTTTTCTTTATATTTTTTAGGTCAATGTTTTTTTCCATTTGATCGGCACCATGAAAAATATTATTATTCTGCTCTGATACAGTCAGGGGAGCTAATCAGTTTTAATCTAAAAATGACATTTTTGTCCTCCAAGCACAGTCATAGTTATGCTCAGTCACATGCTGTGAACATAGGAAGAAATCTATCCCTCACAGATCTTCATGGCCTCCTTATCATAGGCAGAATTTGTAGCAGGATGTGTGTGACATGAAAGCATGTAAAAATTAATTTCTCACTCAAAATGCTATTCCCCAGCCTATTAGGTTTAATGCTATGTGTGCTTCCAGCAGGCATTTCTGTACTCTTCCAGATGCTTGCTCTCACAGTATGATTGGTAGAATTGTGTATTGTCATAGGAAATCTGGAGAAACCCACTCCAGGACACTTGAGGCTTTTTTTAAAGGATGCTTTATACAGGGTAAAAAACTGTTTCGGGAGCTCTTTTTATTAAACCCTGAAATGTTATTAAAACTTCTAACAGTAGCCAGGGAGGTATATCTCTTCCAAGACAGTGAAATTGTCCCAGCCATATCTTTGTTTCAAAGAAGAATTCTAGTCCAAAGGAAATACACCTTGACATCTTTCCTGGTGTTTCAGAGCTTGAGATACAAGCTTTGTCTCAGCTTTCTCTCAGCTTTACTCATTGTAGGGGTGTAGTGTGCCAGAAACACTGGAGTTCTACATGCTTATGAACATCTTTTGACAATGCATCTCTTCCTTTGGATTTAAAATACATATAAAATGTTTTATATATTCTTTGACATAGTCTTCAGTCCCTCCAAAGAAAGTAAGTTCTACAAAGAATGTAAGCCCTACCTGAGCCCCTGGTTCAACCTGGGCCCTGCAAGCTCTGTGCCTGACCATCCCTCTTCATACACTTCAGCAGTAGAGCACTAAGAAGTCTTTGCTCAGTTTGCCACAGTGAATCTTAGATCCTTTAAAATCTCTGTTTCCTTATTATATTTTCAAGTTTAGGAAATGGTACTTTCCTGGAGAGAATATCATATTTCATGCAGTGTCCACTGCCAAAAAAACCCCACTGTTTTGTTTTTATTAAGATTTTTGGATGTTAAGGTGCTCATAGTTGCAGATTTCACATGGAAATTGCAGGCAGATACCAAACCTGTTGTCTGAAGAGACAGTTAATTTCTTCATCTTAAAGCTGGTCGTGAAGATTGTGTCTGCACTGTGTTTAATTTTTACTAAGGTCTTTGTATTTTTAACAAAAGAAGGTTTCCTTGATGCCTTTTCAGTTTTGGCTCAGAACTGGTGATGCTTGGCTTTTTCATCTGATCATTGCCCTATTTGTCCTTTACCAGCAAATTTTTGTTAGGGTAAGGGCACTGGAGCTTAAATAAGCATTGTAACAGAAAATAAGATTAGTTCAGTCTGTGATCCTCCACCACATAATTCTCATTTTGAAAGCGGTCTGGGATTTGCAAGTGAACAGAAGTAACCTTTATCAGGCCAACCTTTGCACAGGCTGTCTCTTCCTTCCTTCCTTATTAGATAAGGACATGCACTCTCACTCACAGAGACAGGATCATAATTGTTTTCCTTCACACAGATACTCTCACAAAGCATTGTAGAAATGGCATTAACAGTATGCTGAAATGCAACCACACGTGGGATTTTTTTATCCTGACAATGAATTATCACTCTGCAGCAGGAAGAAGACAATTTGCCTCCAGGTACTGGTGAAAACCTTTAGGGAACCTTTAATAAAAGTCTTTAGAGAACTTTGAATGGCTGCCTACAGCAGAGAGGATTTCCAGCTCGCTTCATCTGAAAGATTGATCTCTCTAGGTGTGTGCAGACATAGTCTAAAGCTATGCACACCTCATTTTTCATACCCCAGCAAGTGCTGTGCCTTCAAGAAATGTGAAATGATAGTTCCAAAGTCAGCAATTGGTCTCAAACCTCATGCTACAATACCTCAGCTCTGTGTTTTGCCTTCTGCCTGCATTACGTGTTATTTCAAACTGGGAATTGTGAAGGATTTGACAATGAGCATCTCTGTCAAGTCTCTCCCTGTCTGCAGTTGGGGCTCTGTTGAGTTCTTTAACCTGGTCCCCACTGGCTCCCTGAGGTTTCTCCTACCCCTACAACATTCAGCAAAATAAAGTGTTTATGGCAAGTGGGGAGTTGCCAAGTAGCAGATAACCAAAATAGCAAGTAACACTTCTGACAAACCAATGTGTCCTGAAAATCTGTTTGCCTCACAGATAGGAGATTGATTTCATTTAGTGAGGAAGAGGATATGGGGGGGTTTTGGCAGAAGATTATTTGGTTGTGTCTCTTTGCTACTTATAAAGTAGTTTTTACCATTGCAACCATTTGTTTCGGATTACTCAAAAGGCAGGCCAATCAATAGTTTGTCTGTCAAATCTGTAATAATCATTGTCCTTAAAGTCAGTAGCCTTTTTTGTGCTTTGACAGCAAAGGACTGCACTTCTAGCTCAAACTTCATTTTTCAAACACAAGTTTTGCCCAAGGTCCTCACTGTTCTGGGCCTGTCATGCTGAGGTATGAGGAGCAGCAAAGACTGTTATGTCTAGATGGTTGAGTGTGTAATTAACATTGTGGTGTGTCTGCAGGATGTATAAAGGTTTCAGATCTTCCACCTCCTGGCTGTCAGTCCAAAATCTCAACACCACTTGAGTAGTTAGAAACAAGTTCTTCTGTGGGACACCAGTTATCACAGAGGCACCTACATGGGGCAAGGGATGCCAGCCCCTTCTTCATGTCTCTGCAGTAGTTTCAGATTCTGGGTCAGGATGGAGCTGGTAGAAGCAGGCGGAACTTAATGCTAGTTATGAAGTGTGAGAGACTGAGACTGTAGATGGAATTGATGAACACCAAGTGGGAGACTTCCAGAAAGCTTCATTGGGTTCATTCTGCAAAATCCTCAACTGGAGCTCCTATGGCCATTGAGAACAGTGTCTTTCACAGCACTTCTACTTCTGCTTCTTGATTTGCCTTTGTCTTGCAAAGCAGGATTTAGTGTGGCCACCAAAGCATGGTGTGGGATTTGAAAGTCTGTGAAACACACTGCCCATGCCTGGTGAAATTCTTCCAATCTGCTATGGCAGTGTTACATCACGTGATTGTTCAGTCACGTTTTCCTTACAACTGAAAGAATATTTGTACAGAAAAGGAAGGGGTGAAGATTTAAATGCTGTTTGATGTGGGTTGTCCTGATGTAAAGGAGTCTGCTCTTACAAACTGTTACATGGGCATAGATTGTATTAAGAAATCCATGTATGTGTGTGAAGTGCTACAAATGAACGATTGATATTTATGTGGACATCCTCTAAGACAGTTGATATGGAACTGAGGGAAAGTGTAGTCATTCTTTCTTGTGATAAAAATCTCTATATGGTTAATACAAATTTCTTTCTCCTGTTGTTTTGTTTTGCTATGAGAAGAGTTTGGCAGGTGATAATTTAGCTGATGCATCGCCTAGGACCATGGTATGCTGATGCTTGAGGGTCCACACTTTCTACTGGTTTCCTTATGTTAGATTTTCATAATGGAATTTGTTAGGTTTATTTCTGTTTACACGTTCTGCATTAAATGGAATTTCACTGCTTGAGAATTGGCATTTTCTTGATACAGTGGTGAAACAGTTTGTAGCAGTCTTTTATAGGATATACAGTTATGACAACATTTTAATTTAAAATGGAGATCAATGCCATTGCTGCATTCAATTATAAAATTTATATGCCCTTTTAAAATTGGTAGTTAGAAATTAATACATATATTAGTAAGCATTTATTGGATTAAATTTAATGGGGAATTTTGAGCAATGGTAGTATGAATCTGATATTTTAATGACCTCCCTTTATAGATAATAGAGTAGCAGGTCTCAGAAGCTGTCTTGACCAAGGAGTGGTGCTCTCTGTGGAGCGCTCCAGCCTTCCTCTTCCTTCCATTTCTTCTGAGAGACCCTCAGGAGAGCCATACCTCCTGCACTGTTCAGGCACCCACATTTCCTTCCTCTGATCAGACTCCCAAGAGTAGAGACAGGTCTCATCCTCATGTGGAACCAGGATTAGATCTGGCTAAGTGCTTGTCCCATAGATTTGGCAGCAGAGATGTGGACCAGCTGACATGAGAGTCAGTGAAGACAGTAATTAACTCTTGACAAAGCCCATTAAGTCCTTGAAGCCCCACTGGTGTAGATGTGGTGGGGCCAACAACATGCTCCCCCAAAGTGTTGTTCATGCAGACCATGTATTATTCTCTGTTGTTCAAAGAATACTCTCATTGTCTGGTTTTTTATGGGCAAAGATGATAAACAAGCTTAAGTTCACAAGCCTTCCTGGTTTTGTAAGCATTCTGTCTATGGTAAGCAAAAGCAAATACAATAATTGTGGATAAAAGGAGTTATATAGCACAGACTTTGACAGATCAGTTAATTGTCTCACACTGCTTGCTCAGCTATCAAAGTTCTAATAATTGCTCTCATATACATATTTTGAGGTGGTATGGAAAAGTAAGCTTTTGCTTTTCCTTTGTTCTCATTGCTTCTCCATTTTAGATGGTTTTATTTGACTACATAAAAATTGCATTAAGAATTAGTCAGTTAGGCTCTGGGGCTTTCTTTCCATCATACAATTTTGCTTTGAATAAATCAATAGATTAAGGCAACTGTTTCATACTTCTGGTTGTTTCCATAGTTGAATATGCTCTATAGTTGATTTGAAAGATATTTTAATTTGATCTTTGAGTCTCTTCAGATGGTTTTCAGTAGAATAATTCTGTGAAGAAAGGGTTAATATTTCTATGTGCATTTACATGTAGGGCTTTGCTCTGTTGAAGAGCCTGGTGGATAGATGTAAAGTTCATAAAAGAGTAATGACAAGATGCTATACATAAAGCAGACGTAATGCTGTAGAGGCACAGCATCTCTAAAGAACAGCTATGGCCTAGACTGGGAAATCATTACATGACTTACATCTCACTGCTTCTATCCCCTTGTTGAAAGTAAAATGTAATGAGCTTACTCTAATGGGCACTTGACTGTATGTAGTGCTCCTGAAACGTGCCTGTAACTACGCAATGAAATGGTTATTGACAAATCAGGTTAGATCAGCATAAATAGGGAAACTCTTACCACTGTACACCCATCATAACATCTTAATGGTTGGAAGCTTACTCCAGGTGAAAGCATCTGTAATCAATATTATTTCCTAGAATTGTCACAAAATCACAGAATGGTTGAGGTTGGCAGAGATGTGTGAAGTTGACCTAGTCCAGCTTCCCTTCTCAAACAGGGTGCCCAGGACTAGCTTTTGGATAACTCCAAGTATGGAAACTCTACAGCCTCTATAGGTGCTTTGTGCCAGTCATCCTCCCAATAAAAAGGTGTTTCCTGATTGTCAGAGGGAAATTCCTCTGTTTTAGTTTGTGTCCATTGCCTCTGGTCCTATCGCTGGGCAAAATAAGGAAAGAAGCTGCCTTCATTTTTCTCACACCCTCCCTTCAGGTGTTTGTATGCATTGATTAGATCCCTCCCTAAGCAATCTCTTCTCAAGGCTGAGCACTCCCATCTCTCACTCTTTCCTCATAGGAGCATCTCTCCTATGAGTCCCTTAATTATCATAGTGGCCCTTTGCTGACTCTCTCCAGTAGCTCTGTGTCTTCTACTTGGAAGTCCCAGAACTGGTCCCAGCACTGGAGATATGCCTGAGGGGAAGGATCACCTCTCTCAGCTTGCTGGCAGTGTTTTACTCCTCATGGCTTAGGATGCCATTTGTCCTCCTCGGGCCAGGGCACATTGCTGGTTCACATTCAGCCTGCTGTCCAACAGGAGGACCCCCAGGTTCTTTACCAAGAAGCTGCTCTCCAGACCCTTCTGGCACAGGGGTTTGTTCCTCCACAGGTGCAGGACTTTGAATTTACCTTTGGTGAACTTTATGAGGGCCCTGTCTGGTCATTTCTCTAGGGATCCCTCTGGGTGGAACAACTTTCTGTCAGATCAGGTATTCCTCCCAGGCACTTGTCATTTCTGAAGAGATGCAAGAGCAGATGCCATCTGATGGCTTCCACTGTCTTTATGATTTATGCTACTATAGACAAAAGGATATCTACCTTGTGGAATTCCTTTGTCAATGTACAGATGAGTTTTGATAGTCACCTAAAAGGAAATAAATTTAAAGGAAAGAGACTGTTTTCCTCTCAAGATAATGTGCCCAAGGACAAAAATGCTTTCAGCCTGTAATCACTTCTAATCAATTCTGTGTATTTTGTCATCTCTTAGGATGCTGGAAGTCAACAAATAGGCTTTTTGCTTGGAAGCTGTGGAGTTACTGTGGCCTTGACCAGTGATGCATGCCATAAAGGACTGCCTAAAAGCCCCACAGGGGAGATACCACAATTTAAAGGTAATCTAGCCCTAGTTTATCATGTCTCTCCTGGTCATTTACTGCAACAAACTGTACTTGCTCAGTGGCCATGGGTGAGGGTCAGACCTGTGATGAAACACTTGCCACAGGAGCAGCTGGGCTGCTGGGACACTGCTGTCCTGGTGTGTCACTGCTGGCAGTGATGGCTGTGCCAGCCTCATGCATGGAGAGCAGCACCAGTGCTCCCAGTGCAGTCCTCTACTGGGCTGTTGAGACCATCTGTGACCACAAAAATTAAACCAACAGACTTAGGACTGCAGTAGTTGAGAAGTATTCATGCAATTCACTCCTTTAGTGAAGTGCAGGGACAGTAACTTCTGGCAGGGGAGTGCTAATGAAACTGCTCGGGTCAATAGCAGCTTAAACTGCCCAGCCATTCCCTCAGGGACTGCCTAAAAAGACCTCAGGAGCTGTGTGTTAAGAAAGCAGTTCTGCAAAATCTTCTTTCTCGTACTACACTGAGGTTCAAAGGAAGCAATGTTAAAGTAATGGTGACACAGACTTTTCAAGAAGAAAACTCTGGCAGGGAAGGGTTTTGTCTTGTCTTATTCAGCAGAAACTCAACAAAAGCTTGTTTGTACCTCAGGCTGGCCAAAGCTGCTGTGGTTTGTCACTGAGTCTAAACACCTCTCCAAGCCACCTCGTGATTGGTTCCCACACATCAAGGATGCCAACAATGACACAGCTTACATTGAGGTGAGTTAATGAAGATGCATCTTCTCCTTGAATCATTACATATGGCACTTCTGGATTAGGTAAACATCATTATTCATTCAGTAGTCACAGAAGCAAAGAACATCCTGGTTTAGCTTGTTAATAAGTTATGCTTTCTAATAAATTCGACCAATACTGATTTCAAAAAAGTCAATGGGATGTTAAATTGTATTTTGGTGTTTCCGACATTAACTTTTTAATGTGGCTGCTGCAGTGTTATATTACATTTGCCTTGAGCAATCTTGGTTCTGTTCAGTGTGGGCTTGCCCACTAGCCTTGGGATGGATAGATCCAAGGTTCACAGTGAATCTTCAGTTCTCATCACAACCTTCAGACCTTTTGAAAGAGAAAGAATTTCTTGTTCAAATGCTTGCCTGTCACTTACTGCTTTATGAGTCACACTCCTTGCAACAGAACAGCATCAGGAAGGGAAAGTTAGCAATGCTGTTGAATTTCATTTTTCTCCCTTTTCCCCCATCATTTTCTCCCCCTTCTGCATAGACTCTAATGCTTTGAATTCAGTGGTGTTAATATTGAATTTCAATGATTCTTCAAAGAGACTAAGTGAAGTGAATGGACTAAAGGTGTTTCCTGTCTTTGTGCAGTCAGGACACTGGGCTAGAGAAGCAGAGATATCTTCACTCTCATTCTTGCTGATTATATTCATCATGGAGAAAGATAAATGTTTAATTTATTGTCTGCCACTGATAGTTTTCAGACACTTATATAAAGTTAGAAAAATTATTTCAATAATCACTAATGGCCTCCCACCTCTTCTCTGCTGCTTTTTCATGAGTCTTATATTCTTCTGATCAAAGAGCTTGTGTCTTTCAGACTGTATACGTATAGATTATTATCACAGCACCCAGCAAGGATTCTGCAGTCAGCTCTTATCACATGCCTTATAACATGCAGAAGGGAGAAGCTGGAGTTTAGTGGTTGGCCTATAAAATCTAACATGGAAACACTGAACAGACTGAACTAGGTTATTCTCTGCTAAATCTAGCCAGTCCGTTAGTCACTGACATGATCAGAACTGTTAGAATTATGTTTCCATATTGCCTGTTTTCAAACAACACATGGATTTCAGATACCAAACCTGGGAATCTTCAGTCAAAAGAGAAAACCTATCTGAAAAAAAAAATGCCTTTTAACAAAGAAATGCCTCCAAAGCTCTCCACTACTGCTGCCTTCTTAAAATGGAGTCATTAGATTGTCCATCATTCATCTGCAGAGGAAACATTTTAAACATAGCTATTAAATAATGGAAATAAGGCAATTATTTCACATTGACTTTCCCTGCTTGTTTCTTTTTAGTACAAAACATGTAAAGATGGAAGTGTGCTTGGGGTAACTGTGACAAGGATTGCACTGCTGACACACTGCCAAGCTCTGACCCAGGCATGTGGATACACAGAAGGTACGGAGTGCACTCCCCTTGCAACATCCTTAAAATCAAGTGGAGATTGTAATTTATTTCTCATCTGTCTCATATATTATGTTTTACTCAGTTCTGTGGCAAAGGCTTCTAGATTTTAAAACATTATTTTTTTTTTCATTTGTTTCAGGAAACATGTTAATGTTTAAAATATCTATAGGAGAGGTACAAATAATGTCTTAACCAATATAAATCCTGCAGTGGAGATTTGCTTTGAAAGTTAACCTTTGAGGTCATCAGTCATGTTATACTGAGGCTTCCTTCCTTTGAGTGGGTTTGCCTTGGGTCAATGCCATGTTCTAAAAAATAAATTCTGTTTTGTTTTTGTTGGACAGCTGAAACAATTGTGAATGTACTAGATTTCAAGAAGGATGTTGGTTTATGGCATGGAATTCTTACAGTAAGTATGTTTTTTTTATTTCTCTGAGTATTTGAAAATAAACTAACCTAATATGCTTAGTGCTGTCACAAATTGAGATGTCCTACAGTTTCTTCTAATACAATCTTTTCTGCTTTGAAAGCAAAATAAATGTCATTTAAACCCATGATCTTCTCCTAGTGCACTTACCCATAATGAGCATGGTAAAGATGTCAGTGTATTTTTATGTATCATGTCAAGTACTGTGATCCCATTCGTGTCATGTTCTCTCACCAATATGTGATTTTGAGATCAAACTTTATAGCAGAAATAAATCAAATTAGTACTTGCCTCTATAGGGATATGATCCAATGGCATAGTTCTACTGCACCTAACTAGCTTCCCTGTCAAAACTTCCACCATCAGATGTTTTTTGCTAACATTAAGTATTCCCAATACTTTATATTGCATTAATTTTATACTTGATGTTGGAATGTCTTCCTCAATTGACATGGGAGACAATTGACATATTTTTAAGGATTGCTTCTTTAAGGTACTGTTGCAATCAGTGACTGACAAAACATTTACTATTCACTGGTCATTTTAAGGACAGATGTCAAGTCTTGAAGGGTCATTGTTTGGGAGTCTCATGATTTTGGGGGTTACCAGGATTCCCAATGATCTGATATTATTTCCCATGCAGTGTTATACTATTCTTACTATCAAAGTGCAGTAATAACATTTCTGAAGCAGAAATTTTTAGGCTTAACACCCATAAACATCTTGTGTTAAAAACCCATCTTTATCACTGGTTGAAAGCAAGTGCTCAGTAGAGCTTTGCTGTGCCTTCCTTTGCTATTAATCTTGTTCTGAACTTCTGTTTTTTTCAGTATTTGCCTGTTTTCCTGTACCTGTGCTTGTGCCAGACTGAAAGGAGAACTATCTTTTGCAGTTCTCCAAGTGTTTAGATGACAAATCCACTGGGACACTTAACCTTTCTTAAACCTAGCTTTTCCAAAAGAAATACTGTATTTAACCTGAGCTGCTATGAGGGGAGGCATGTTGCCCTCAGAAGAAATTTCTAAATGCTAACAGAAGTAAAACAGCAGCTCATTTACAGGCTGTTTGTTTAACACTGAGAAATCACTGATGCAATTGGTGAGATCAGACTGAGAGATCAGCTTTGCATTTGTCATTGGTTTCACTCAGCTGCTTTTTCTAAACTTCCTGGAACTTTTCATGACCTTGTTGAAAATACTGAAATTAGCTCACCTGGAGTGGGACTAAAACCTCCTTCATTTATTTTCTGTTAAAATGGATTTTTGCTTAGTCTAGGATTTCAATTTCTTTGTCTCCTGCCTTTTAAATAATTTGTGCCCCACTACCATTGGTAGCTTTTAGTCTTCCCACAGATGGATTTCCATAGACAGATATCTTGCTGGTTTTGTCTTTTTTAGCACAGTGTTCATATATATGGCAGCATATATTATCAGGCTGAGGGATAATGTTTAACTACATAGCAATCATGGAGACATTCTTCACCCAATGTTTTTTAATTTTTTTTCTATTTAGAGTGAACTTCTTTAAGTATGGATAGAAAGAAAATGTTTCTTTCCAGTACTGCATAAAGGTTACGATCTGATTAGTCTAAGTCCTTAATCCTTAATTAAAGCATTGGCAAATGGGTGTCTGTTTCATCTTAGTGTAGGTAGCTAGACAGGAAAGGATTAATGCCAGCACTGACAATAAAATAAGCACAGAGTGATTTGCATAGATGCCTCTGCCCATAACACAATAAGAGTAGTTGCCTCAATTTTTGTATAAAACCCTTTTATCTTTTTGATTTCAGAGTGTCATGAACATGATGCACGTCATAAGTATTCCATACTCCTTAATGAAAGTGAATCCACTGTCATGGATACAAAAAGTCTGTCAATACAAAGGTAAGGAGCAAGAACGTACAAAAGTCTGCTTGATAGTCAAAATCAAAAGTGCAAATTGATAACACAGCTGTCTAGCTTTTATATGGTGTGTTAGTAATTTTCTCATTGTTGTTGCAGCAAAAGTTGCCTGTGTGAAGTCCAGAGACATGCACTGGGCATTGGTGGCACATCGAGACCAGAGGGACATCAACCTGTCCTCCCTGAGGATGCTTATAGTGGCTGATGGTGCAAACCCATGTAAGCTCTGCTGCTCCAGTACAGGAGAGAACAGAAAGGGGTTTCTCTCTTGCATTTAAAGCTTCAATCTTCAGCCATCTTAGCTAAAATATTTGCAAATATGCAGTTTGTTTACTACAAACTGTGTGACATTTATGGAAACAGTAATCAATTCGGGATTTTTTTCAAAGTATATTCTTCTTTAGCTCATCCTGAAACAAACTTGATGTTCCATATAATTCAAGTTGCAGTAAATCTAGTTTTGTTTAACATCACAGTCATGTATAAAGACTGAATCTATAAAAGTTGAAGCAATGAAGACCTTAAGCTATAGAAAAGATCAAAACATTTCCTCTGAACGATAGTTTTCAGATGCAGAAGCAACTAAAAAATTTAGGGGAATATTTATGCTACTCTAGAGAAACACATCTGAATGACTTCATGACAATTAGCAGCATGAGCTGTTTCCCTACATTATTTGAGATACCAGCATACAGGTGTTCTGCTTGTTTGTAGTAGTTTGTTTAGAATTTCTGAATTAAATCCTTAATTTCCCTCATCCTAAAAAAAAACACCGCAATGAAAATTTAACTATAAATCTAGCAGTAATGCTTCTCCTATGTAAGCATAATGAAAAGATTTCATGTTCAAAAATTAATCTTTATTCCCTCTATGCATATACACAACTGGGTATATATATATATCTATACTTGTAGCAGCTATGATGTATTTCCTAGTGGACATGGATCCTTTTTAAATTATTTTCCTGAAAATCCTGTGTATTCAACTTCGCAAATTTGTGTATTTGCAGTTTGAATAGCATCACTTCAAAAATCAAATTATTTTTCTCCTCTGATTTTTTTTTTCCTTTACCCCAGGGTCCATTTCTTCCTGTGATGCATTTCTCAATGTCTTCCAAAGTAAAGGTCTAAGGCAGGAGGTCATTTGTCCCTGTGCTAGTTCACCAGAAGCTCTCACTGTGGCTATTCGGAGGTACGTGATACACCACTGAAAATAGACCCACTGAATGTGCATATGTGGTAACTGGAAAAAGGAAAAGAAGAAAAAATATTTAAATATGAATCTGCAAATTTAACTTCTGTATGATATGTATAGTTTGCAATTTCTTTATGTCCAAGGAAGACATACAAGAAGAATTTTTAGGGCAATGATTTAACTTCAGAATGCTTTATGGCTCCCATTGCTGTAATTTTATCTAATTTTAAATTAAATAAGTTGAAATACAAAAGCAAATTCTGTAAATAAAAATGTAAAAATGCTGCTGTAAGCATAAAATTAATTAAAACAAGAGAATTAAATGGAATCGCCACTGAGGAAAATCATATTCTTAAGTACTCTGTTTAGAAAGAATGATGACATTCTGGAGGTTGTTTTTGGCTGACAGGCACTTTTTAACCATTCACAGACTCTCAGTAGTCATCTGGAAATGCTCTTTAAGTCTGAGGGATTTGTGTCTAGAAATAAAAGAGATAAATTCAACTAAAACTGCTAAATGCTACTAAAACTGTTGAGCCTAATGTACATACGATCACAGGGTTGTTCAGGTTGGAAAGGACTTTTAGATCATTAAATCCAACCACTAACCCAGCACTGCAAAGCCATCACTAAAGTGTGTCCCTGAGTGCCACTTCCACACATCTTTTAAATACCCAAGGATGGCGTCTCAGCCTTTTCCCTGGGCAGCCTGTTCCAATGCTTCATGACCCTTCGGGTGAAGAATTTTTTCCTAATATCCAATCTAAACCTCTCCTGGCACAACTTGAAGCCATTTCTTCTTGTCCTATCACTTGTTACTTGGGAGAAGACACTGACACCCACCTGGCTGCAGCTTCCTTTCAGGGAGTGGTAGGGAGTGACAAGGTCCCCTCTGAGTCTCCTTTTCTCCAGGCTGAGCCCCCCAGCACCCTCAGCCTCTCATAAGACTTTACTCTTGCTGCAGTATCCTGTAGCACACAGTAAATGGTGTAAGTATTGTCTGTTTTGGCAGAGTTTTCAAAAAATTGCACACTGAACAGTAAGCAGTTTGTTTTTAAATTCACGTTTCTGCAGCCAATTATAATTGTTTTACATGTTAGAACATGCAGTATAAACGTGTAAAGCACTAAAATAGCATTAAGTAAAATACTTCCTGCCACAAATTCCTGAATACACCGTCCAAATGAAATTTAACTAGATTTTCAATTAGCTTTCCAACAGAACATTTACAGGAAGAAGGACATGAGGCCAAGAGTGTGGTTGATTTTCAGCCACCTCATTATTAGTTTAGAACATCTGAAAGCAATCCATCAGGGACTGAGCCTGTCCAGGTTAGTTGAGTTTCTGTGAACTACAGGATTTCAGAGAGCCCTTCATTCAGCTCCACCAGCCTGTTCTCAGCTTTATACAAGAAGTACCAAGTGTCTTTCCCTTAGATGGGTTTCCCTGCCATTGGCTGTGCAGGCCTTTGCTCCCTTGGAATGAACTCTTGCCTGTAAGTTCAGAGAGGAAGTGAATGGGCAGCAGACGTTGCTTAGCTGAGCACTGAGCAGGTTTTTAATTTCCTGGGCTGACCCTGGAAAATTTGGCCCCAATCACAGGTTATGAAGTGGGAGAACTTAATGACTGGTCTGCACTTTCTAGATGTAAGCTCTGTGCCTGTAGCTCTCTGAAGTACTAAAATTTAATTTCCAAATTAACTAGCATTGAGACCTTACCAAAAAAATTATTAGTACATAGCATTGTGAATAACTCAAAATAAAAAAATAGGCATTTTTATCTTCAGTGCATTGGTGTGTAATTACAGAGCAGTTCTTACTGCAGTGAATGTTACTGAACACATCTCCTTTTATTTGACTCTGTTTAATGGTAGGATAATGCTAGATGTAGTAGATGTAGGAGATGTAGTATTTTTCATTTTGTTCAGGCCATCTCCACTGACAGTAAAGTCATTATCATACAATTTCCAAAGAGTTACTGCTGAAGTATGCATTGAAATTACTCCCTGCAGAGTAGAGATCCAGAGAGCTCCCTATTAATGCCCTGACTCCTTGAAAATCTATGGTGTATTTTTACTGAACTTCCTACGAGGAATAGTAACAAAACCAGTTCTTAGTTGAAATAACCTTACAGTTTAGAAAAAACAGTAATAGACTAGAGGTACTTCAGCCTTAGAGCTGAATCACAAAGCCTAAGATCCAAAGGGATGTGTAATGCAAATAATTCATGTTATTCCCCTTTGGTTTATTGCATATTAGTCTGAATCCACTTTCTTAAGGAAATGCAAAAGTTTGAGGACAGGTTTTTTTCCCATTTAAATGGCTGGCAAAAAGTCATGGTCACATAGATTGTATCTGTAAATGGTAGTAGGAACTGCTCTCAAAATGCTTTGTGTGATAAGTAAGTGCAAGAAAATGGATGTGATGAAAGTCTAGATGGCCTCTACTTCTGGAATTCTGTGAGAAGCCTGCAGGAGATCTTTCTTCTCATGAGCGCAAAATGTTTGTTTTGGGGAGCAGGGATGAGAGAAAGTTGATCAATAATGTCACTGAACATTCCTTTTACATGATGGGAGTGTTATTTATCACAGGTGCTTGTTTGCTAGCACCATTTGTTATGCTCTAATGCATTTTCAAGCGTGCTCACATCCTTCTTTGTTGACAATGTCACTTGAGAAATATGGCTCATAAAACCTATTCATTGAAATTTATAGAGCCCATCAGGGCAAGGCTTACACGAGCAGGACTGGCTGAGGCCCATCTACTATTTCAAGCACAGTAGAGGAGAAATGTCACATCAAAGGACATTATCTGTTAAAAAACACTTGTGTTATGATGGAGTATTTGGGAAAAATGCAGATTTGTCAGCTAAAAATTGGCTGTTTTATCCATCCTGAAAAGAGCTGGAGTCTGCTCTTCATGGATGCATAATCTGAACTCAAATCAGCACCACGTCATCATCCAGTTTTGCATTTTAAAAGGCAGGACAGTTCGAGAGTCCTTCCAGACATGAAAAGCTCTGACACATTCCTCTGACTTGGAAACTTGCATATGTCAACACTCATTTACTCAAGCCACACTCTCCATAGGTATAATTGTATCCACTGTGCAGCAGGTGGTTTTATACTGAAACAAGCTGGCAGGCATCTTGTGCTGATGCTATGAGATTTTACAGCATGTCGGTGATGAATCTGAGCAAACTGAGGCGTTACCAAGAGGCTGCATCCACCACATTTTGACGATGACTGATGAAGGTGTAATTTGTTTTAATTTTCAGGTGGTAAATTAGAATGGGAAGAATTCAATTATATGCACTAAAATGAAGACGGTGAAGTCCTTGTGTCTTCCACAGATACTTGACAGTAAATCTATGCCAGGTTGCCTCAAAATAGATTACATATAGAATTTATCAATTTATTTACTGATCAGTTCCAAATATTTGTAGTGCAGTTTCCTTCCACATTGTCTGCACCATCTTTCAGTATTTTAAAAATGAGATAAAAGCTCTTTACTTGGGTGGTAAGGCAACCTTTATAATTTTTTTCTGAAAATTAAGTACAGACTGTTTTGGGTAAATATTAGGAGTTACTTGCACCTCAGCAGCCCCGTATATGTGGGTGGGTACTGAATGAGAGAGATAAAAGATGTAATTACTCAGACATGACTGAAAAACAGGATTTTATCGGGCCTAATAGGGGATGGGGAAAGGGGAAATATTAAGCTCTTGAAACAGAGGAGTATTTGCAGTAGTAGTCCATTAAGCACAAGCAAATGTTTACACCTGCCTGATGGTGCCCTGGTGCTCTAACCCATGTTTGCAGGCCAACAGATGACAGCAACCAGCCCCCAGGAAGAGGAGTTCTGTCCATGCATGGTCTCACTTATGGAGTGATTCGGGTGGACTCTGAAGAAAAGCTGTCTGTCCTGACTGTCCAGGATGTAGGCTTAGTGATGCCAGGAGGTGAGAAGCTTCCTTTGAAACTTATTATGATTCATCAATTTAAGTAATTGGCAGTAAAAAGTTGCAGCTGAGTGTAGTTTGTTGCTGGACTACAGGCTTTGGGACTACAAGCTCCTTGAAAACATTTTAGTCCAAAAGTATTACATTACAAAACTTCATGGTTTGGAAATTCTGAGATTTCTTGTCTGCATTTACCTCAGTGTCTGACTGTGCTTGCATTAGCAGCATGTATTAAACAACCTGCCACCACATCAGAATATCTGTTCCTTAGCTGTGAGGTGTTGGTAAGAAAATAAGGAAGTTAAAGTACGTGGCTAAAAATATCCATAAGTCCAACCTAGACAAAAGGTTTCAGTAGGGAAAGTTTTCATAGCCTCTGCTAAGGATCAATAAAACTACTATCTGAAAGCTTGCAGAATGTTTTTCCAAAGGTCTTGTGCTGTCACCCAGTTACTAGATAGAGGAGGTATGACTGAAAAGCTCATGTTGATAAATTCAAACTGAAACCAGTGCTTCTGAAGAGGAAGATAACACTTTTCATAAGACAGCTACATTTCAAATAAGATGCTATGGATACTAGAAAAGGCTAATGCTGTATTTTTTCATAAGAGAATGCTTGTTATGGACCACAGCAATAAAACATAATGTTGTGTCTTACAAAATTTCAGTTGTACAACTTAAAATAAAGGAAGATACGATTGATTGTTTAATAGTTATCATACAATAGTTATCATACAAGATATTATAATAGATGGCACATCTATATAATAGATGGCACTTCATATTATGTTCTGATAAATTTAATGAAAATGCACACTCCTGTTTATCCTCTGAGTGAAAGGTTGTTCAAGACTTTGTACACTTGTACTTAAAAGATGTATTGATTACTTTCTGCTTTTCGTTGATCATCATATCCTCTTTGCAACTACAAAACCTACCCATGCCGTACTCCAGAGATTATAGCTAAAGCAGCATTCCTGATTCTTGTTCAGATGGTTGACATAAAATAGTGCTTCTTTCTCAGACCAGTGCTTTCTAATCCCTCCTGTTTAGCTCCTGCTGTCTGTGCAGGCCTGTAAGACCAGACAGAGGGAGTCTGAGCTCTGACAGATTCTCAGCAAAACAATCATATTAGTCTGCTGGAATATTTTGATCTTTCATATGGTATTACTTGCTACTTTCTGAGAGGTGGATTTCCTGGTTGCCTGCCTCCCTAGCTGTATAGTAATTATCAAGGGCTCCATTAGGGTATTTCATTTTGCACTGATTGAGGCAAATCTGGTTCTCAGTATGCAAAGCTGGGAGCACAATCACGTTTCAGAGCAATATTACAGATGAACTGCAGTTTCAGAGAGCAAGGCAAATTGGTGTTGTTATCAATGTAAAGACTGAGTTTACCTAAAGATCCTTGCATTCTTTATACAGATATTATTTATAATAGAAAACCACTTGATAATGTTGAACACACTAATGTTCAAGAAACTAATTGTTAGACATTAGTCTACATATAATTAATTTGTTTATATAATCTTCACCATGATGTCTTTCCCACAGCATTTATGTTATTCTGTGGTTCATTTTATAATATCTTTTGAATTCCTTTCTTCTCCCTCTAGCTATAATGTGTTCAGTGAAGCCAGATGGAATTCCTCAGCTCTGTAAAACAGATGAAATAGGAGAACTTTGTGTATGTGCTATTGCAACGGGTACATCATATTATGGACTCTCGGGCATGACCAAAAATACTTTTGAGGTAAGTTGACAAAAAGTGCTGTATGAAATCCTTCCCTTTTAACTTTTTCTGTTTCAAGGTACTATTTGACATGAAGTATTGATATTAAGAGTATAAGAAGAGCAATATTAATCAATGCTTGTGGCTTGGGATCTGTATTCTAGCCTGATAATCTGAAGCCCATTTCATTAAGTGCAATAGTGGATCTTTATGTAAATTTAGATTTGGCTCTGAATAGCTTTTACTTCAATATTCAAATAAGATACCAGGAGCTGAAAAAATCAGGAGAGGAATAAGAAAGACCAGGTTCAAAAGGTAATATTGTATAAGTCTGTGTGCAGAATTTGATTATTGCAATCAATAAGAAAGCTGCTTGGTATCTCTAGAAGGCAGTTTTCAATATTTCCACAGCACTTCCAGGATTAAGGCTAGTATTTATACAGAATCCTAACAGATGTAGTCTTCAAGAGAGGTATCTGAAGAGCAGAGAAACCTTTTCCTGATTAGTCCCCACCTGGTTTTGTTTGAATTAGGTGAAAGCCTTTTGGCTTTGTGGAATCCGTTTTCTGACTCCAGTGCACACAGCTGCGTTGACAGCTCTGTAGTACCTGCTCACTTGTTATCATTAACTTCTGCTGAAGACAGTGTGAAAGGCTGAACAAATTAGAGAAAAAGTGAAAAAAATGGATTTTTAAGCCACAATTCTTTTCTCATTTAATATTTATGGCAGAAATTAACACAAATGCATTTAGGTTTCCTTTAAAAATTCTCTATTATTACCACTTTTAATAGAATAATGTGACTAATATCTTCTGCAAAATGCAGAACTGAATGTTGTAAACAGTGCACATTGTATAATTAATGGAGACAGGTGGATATGATTCTACATCCTACTGTTGAAGTCAGGAATTCTTCTAGGCGACTGTGATCTGAAGTTTGTTGATAACTGTTTTTATGCTGCAAGTAGAATTGGCAATACCCAGTGTGAGTGATCATCCTGGATTTTACATACTTCAGGGTAGAAAGATTATGTTCATTACGTAGTTTCATTACATTTATTTTGTAGTACTTGCTGTAATAGTGATATCATTCATAATTCATAACTGTCAGCAGTTTAACAGCATATTTAGACTGATTTAGACTTATTCCTAATGCTAAGCAAATAAACTGCCATTGAGTGAGCAGGACCACTCTATTTTAAAGTTAAGCATGTTCTTAAGTGTCCTCTCCAAGTGGATCTCTATTCTGTTTTACTGTGTAATTCATGTCACAGGTATTAGAGTGTCACAGAGTTTTAGACTATTAGAGTGTCAAAGTGTTCCTGAAATGAATTATGGGCAAGGATGTATAAGGATTAAATCTGTTCAATAAGAGTCACCCATGGGCATCTGGCAGCAGAATTTGACCTTTCTTTTTAGATGAGCCTTCAAGAACACTATGTAGGCATGGTCTTCTACTTGCCATTGTCTTTTTGCCTTTAGACTATTTCAGTTTAAAGAAATGACTGCAGGAAAGTGTGGTTGTGTCAGAATGCAGCTCAGAATAGTTCACGTGCCAAAAGGATAACACTGTGCTAATTAGGATAGAAAAAGCCATAGGAACCTGTCTGTGGAAGTCATGTATATCTGGTGTTCAGACATTTAGAGAAGTGCTCCATAGGGCTGTATTTTCACTTCCAGGTGTGCTACAGAAGACATTATCACTAGTATTCTGAGAACTTAATTGACTTTAATAAAAATGTTGTCAGATGAAAGAGTCATTAATGTGCTGTACCTTAAAATAGCTTCACTTCTAGCCTGCCTATTTCTTACACTCTGCTGAAATGAGCATGAGGTACTGAAAAAAAACCTCTACTGAAATGTTCATGACTTAAGCTCTCAGTTAACCTAAACACAGCACCTCAGGTTAGCAGTCTGCTCAGCATGGGTTTTTATTTAATACTGTTGATGTTGATTTGTATATTTTTTAAGGTCATAAATGATTTACAGACTCACAGGTACAGAAAATGTGTATGGTAAACAGAGTGGGATTGAATTTGCTGGAACTCAGGTAAACACGAGTATAGGAGTTTCCTGACACTCCCTTTATGGTCAGTGAAGGATAAGGAGCATCACCAGTGACCTATTTACTTTGTTTCAGAATAGCCATCTGAGAGAAAATGCCTGAAATACTTTTCAGCCTGAGCTCTGTTTATAGAACTGAAGACCCATGTTTCTGTTTTGCAGGTGTTTCCTATGACCAGTTCTGGTGGCCCTATCACTGAATATCCTTTTATAAGGACTGGACTTCTAGGCTTTATAGGACCAGGTGGACTCGTCTTTGTTATTGGCAAAATGGATGGTTTGATGGTTGTCAGTGGAAGAAGACATAATGCTGATGACATTGTAGCAACAGCACTGGCTGTGGAACCCATGAAATTTGTCTACAGGGGGAGGTTTGATCCTTTCTTTTCTTACATTATATAGAAATCTTTATTTTGCTTAGATGATGTGTAAATGATCCAGATGCTTTCAGAAAGCAGTGCCTGATCTGCACTGTAGTTTCCCTCCAGTTCTGTTCATATTGCCTGAACCAGGAGACAGGTGAGGGAAGCCCAAGGCAATGTTGAGGCAGAATTTGGATACCAAGGTATTGAAACTGTGCTTACTGAAATTTCCAGTTGAGCAACTGGTTAATTCTGAAGGTCTCAGCTCTACAGGAGCCTTTCTGTGTGAACTGAACATTTCCAATACGCCTTAAACTGAAGTTTTTGAATCTGAAAGTGGTTCTTTGTGTGACCTTCCTCATGTGCTGAAACTGAGCAGGAGACATCTAAAACTTCTGAAGAGCTTCATGCAATAGCATGTGCTCACATTCCATCACATGTCAGACCTCTCACAAAATGATGTTGTAATTGCTGTCTTCTAAGACAGGACCAAGGAACGTGCTTATGCAGGCTGTTATATAACATCTTAGCAACAACTTTGGTGTGACCCAAATGTAATGCTTTTCTTACTCTAAGAATGTTCCCTTCTCAATCCTGCTCTGACATTATGCTTGTATATACATGACTGTAGAACAAAGCCTGCTGTTTCGACTCCAAACTTATCCAAAAGTATTCTTGTAGCTTTTCCCCCATCAATATATAGTAACTGACATACCAGGAGCCTAACTAATAGATAAAGAAATCAGAGTTGTAGAAGATTAATGCAGAAAACAGGATTTTCCCTCTGTCCTGGCACTAAATACTCTTCTCTCCTCCTATAGAATAGCAGTGTTCTCCGTGAGTGTGCTGCATGATGAAAGGATAGTTATTGTTGCTGAGCAAAGGCCAGATTCCACAGAAGAAGACAGTTTTCAGTGGATGAGTAGAGTTCTCCAGGTAATGCTCTATAAGTACATTTGGAAGCTATTTTTTTTTTGCTTTATATTATTTTTATTGATCTTTCAGACCTCTAAGGTAACTGACATTTGTCTTTGAGTAATTGTGAATCCACCTTCAGTTGCACTTGCTCTTAATGAGCACAAAATGAGATTCTTCTGAGTGACAGTTCCTACCTGGAACACACCCAGAGTGTGATCCTTTTCCTAATCAAAATGCTAAAAGAAAACAGGAATGAATTGAAGTAAATAATAGCAATGAGAGAGTAGCATATGGTTTATAAGGATATAGTAATTCATTACTTTGAAAGGGAAATGAATGAATGAATGAATTAATGCATTATATGCTCTTACAAAAGCTACCAGAGTCTCTTACTAATGAGTTATAAGCATGGATAGAGAGTTGGCCTCATCCAGATTTATTTTTTTCAGTGGGTGAGAGAGAATTACGTGCTTCTAGTGTACTGTGTTGATAGCTAAAATAATCTGAACGAAACTCGGCCTAAAAATCCTAATTTCCCTCCACTGAACTGTAGGAAAGTATTAATTAGCTCAGATCTAGGTATCTATAGTGAGGTTATCTTCTCAGAGGGACACCTATTTCAAAGAATCCCATTCCAGCAGTCTGGCAATATCAATACTACATTCAGGTTTTTTTTTTCAAGTCAAATGTCCACACGCAAAAAATATTAGATACTTTACATAGGATCATCTTCTGTCTTTGTGGTTAAGCCAGTTCAGACTCAAAAGCAATAGATTTAATGGAGATGGAGTCAGATTAAGTCTTGTGAAATGGTCTCAATTCTGTCTACAGTTGATCTCCTGCTTCCCTTTCCTACCTTCCTTTCTGTCCTGCTGCAAGAACTCTTCTCAATAAATACATTGCAGACATATTTTTTGCTTTACCTAAGAGCCATAGAAAAAGATCCCGCACAATTCAGAGATGGTTTTTTTCATCATTGCATTTTACTAAATAAGAAAGGGAATCTATCTACTGTATTCTTCAAGAAACTGATCAAATAAGCTTTCATCCATCTCAAGACAGGCATATCTGCTCTCTTGATTCAAAAGACAGCTACTTTTCATCCAGTTAGAGGCATCTAATATTCACAATATACCTAAATTAATACCAAGAAAAGATAGAACCTCTAGCTTACCATCACACAGCCTTTAAAACACCTAGTAGCACCTATGTCAGCTATTGTAGAAGAGGCTTTGGATTGCCCACACTTTTGTCAAGTAGCAGGCTCCTAAAAGGGTTGAAACTCTGGTCTTAACACTTGTCCTGTTTTGTGAGGGGAGCATCTTTGTGACTTTTACAGAACTAATGTCTTACACAATCGTAGCCAGTAGAGTTCTGCACTGAAAACTGCAGCAATCCCATGTCCCAATACTCCTGCCAAGTGTCAGCCCTGTTTTCCTGAGTTTGATCAAGTCCTAGCAGTGTCTGAAAATAGTAGGCCATGTATCAAAGTACAAGTGTGTGGCTGCTTTCATCACTCACACGTGAAGCCTGCAACTCTGGCATGCACCACTATGTGAACAAGAAGTTTCTGTTTCCACCGCAGCTGAGAGCAGAGATGAAGGACAGAAGCCAGGAACGTGTGGGATGTTTTGTGCCTCTTCCCAGTCAGAGTTTTAATGACAGATGTCAGGAAGTGGTAACCAGCTGTATCTGAATCATCTGCTAGTGAGGCACAACATACAATATTACAGCCTGTGTCATGACTCTCAGTGAGGTCCATGATAACAAACTCTATCAAATTGCTACTTGATTTTAATGCTATTTGTGAGTTGTCTGACACCCTGTGAGTGCTGCCCTGTGCCTGCCCTGTTCTGCCTGCTTCTGCTGTGCCTTGCTGTCTCTTCACTGCAGTTGAGCTGTCTCAATTTGCCAAACCAATTTTTCCAGTGGTTTGCATATATTCTGACTCTCCTGACCTATCCTGCCCCTTGGCAGGGAGTTGAAGGATGGAAGAGCTGCTATACCTGTGGGACTATGCTGGACTGCATCTGTGGGCTTTAGCAGAGGGATGTTTGGGAGGGAGTAGTCAGACTGGGGATGGAGTTTCTTGAAAGTAGAAGGGTGAAGATCCCAGATCACCCAGGAGTTCAGTCAGATAGATCCTAGATACTCATCTGCTGCAGGCTGATCTGACCCTTCAGGCAGGGTTGTGGTCCCGGTATGGCAGACTGGATGTTAGTTTTAGCAGTGCCAGGCCTTGACAGGTCTAGGTAAAGCCAGGAGATCTACTGCAGCACTAGAGAGTGTTTCCTCAGAGAATTGTGTCAGAATGAGATGTTTTCTCAGCTCAAACAACACAGCAGTCTGGACTCCCCACAAATTTGGGTGTACCTTATGCATTTTCACAATGAAAGAGAGAGACAGAGATTTCAGATACTATTTGATTCTGGCTGGACAGAGTAATTTCCAAAACAAGCCATCTCATCAAGAGGCATAAATGTCAGCAGTATTAAAATTGACTGGTACTTTTCTCCCTCAAAATTTTAAGGCTCAGTTCATCAATTGTCATCCCTGTGACAAAGTCATTCCCTGCTTCAGAAATATGCCAAATTCAAAGGTTTAAAAGGTGACAGATTGGAATGACCTATGATATTTATGTGGCATTGTGTAGCAGATGTATCTCTCAGAGACAGTTCAGAAGTTACTGGGGCATCATTGCATAAACCCCTCATCCTACCACAGCTGGATATTGCTTTCCATTCACCACCTGTAGGAGCCTCAGTTTTATGTTTTAGTAAAAGTGGTTACTTGCTATGTGATGGTTTTCCTTCAAGCTGATGTCAGGTGAGGATCCTATGATTTATCCCTGTTTTTCAGAACCTACAAATAACATTATGATTAGTAGGTTATTATGGTTTCTGCCAGAAACATGAGACGTTGTGTGTTGGCTGCCATGAATATTTCACTATTGCTGATCTTTTGGGTGGTGTCTGTAGACCAGCAGCAAGATCTTCCAATTCTGCTCTGAGAGCTACTACTGCTAAATTTCCAATGTTTTTAAATGAGTCACCT
The DNA here is from genome assembly GCA_013397375.1 of Toxostoma redivivum. Lineage (NCBI taxonomy): Eukaryota > Metazoa > Chordata > Aves > Passeriformes > Mimidae > Toxostoma > Toxostoma redivivum. The sequence continues at coordinate 3,668,289 of VXBI01014073.1, read as the reverse complement.
TTTTATTATTTTTTCTTACGAGATTTTACAGTCAAATCAATAAGAAATTGAGCAAACAGAAGCCAAAAGCAAAGCATTGCATAGAAGTAGAAGTAATCAGTAATTTATTGGTCTACACTTTAGTACATACATAACTGTGATTATTTGATTCTCAGAGTATAGATTGTGTCTGCAAGGCAGCACACGTGTGAATTAAATTTTCTCACGGTTTAAAATTAAAAAGCAAGATAAGTAAATTATATTTTTGAACATTTGACTGCTCATTAGAGATGCTATTTGTAATTTGTTTCTCAGTTTGTGTAAATGCTTGAAGTTTGTTTTCTAACGCGCTAAAGTTGGTTTTCTAACATACTTGCTTCAAGTTTTTTTACCATTGTCAGGAAAATAAATTCTTTAAATCTATAGAGAATTAAAATCTATGTGCATGGATATTCATGTTTAGCTCAATAAATTGCATAGATACTGTATGCTACAGTTTTCTTGAAAGTTATGCAGTTTAATTAGCATATCAGGCTGTGAATATGGTTCCTATATGATTAAAGTATGCTCCTTTGTCAGATTTTTGTCCAACAGATTTTTTTTCAAGTGGATAATTTCATAGTTTTCCCTTATATATTTTCCATGCCTGCCTGAAAATATTTTATACTGTGATCAGGGAATGAAATAGTTATTACCTTATGAAACAATTTAAAAGATTCCCAAGCTACATCCCTCATTAGGTATATGGGTTTGAAATTTTGCCTTGCTCAGAAAGATGGACTGGATATTAAGTTGATAGGAATCCCTTGAACTTTAGCTCTGAGAAGTGCACAGCTTAAAAGAAATTTCACGTGGTCTGACAGCCCATCTTTGTAAAAAAAATCTCCAGGATATCTGCTACTAATGTGTGCTTAAGAGGGATAACAAGGTAGCATTTCCTAATAGATTTGTGTGCATTTATCACCAGGTTTTTGGTTGCTTTTTTATCTGCTGGAATGAGTGTAACATTTCTGTCCACCTGTTCCCGGTGAAAAGAACCTCCTTATCACTGACATAGCTGAAGTGTCTTTCCATTGCCAGTTAATTATTAGGGCTGTTCTATGCAGTATTTCAGAACAACATGTGCTTATTAGAATGATGAAAAATTAGCCTTTCATTAAAATTGACTTCCTGTGTGTGTTTTTAGGCAATTGACAGCATTCATCAAGTGGGAGTCTACTGCCTAGCACTTGTCCCAGCAAACACGCTTCCCAAGACACCACTGGGAGGGATTCACCTGTCAGAAACCAAACAGCTCTTCCTGGAAGGATCTCTGCATCCTTGTAACGTGCTGATGTGTCCCCACACCTGTGTAACAAACCTGCCTAAACCAAGGCAAAAGCAACCAGGTAAGAGGAGTTAAGGCCAAGGAACTGTGACTTTGTGCTGTGTGTTTATGGTACTGTAAGGGAGAAAAATCAAGTAATTGCTGATACAGGTGAGAATCAGCTTCATCAGCTTTCCTCTTCAATATTCTGTGTGTGTGTGTCAAGGACATCACTGGTGTTGCCAGAAGCACCTTCACAGAGAGTGCAAGGAAAAATGCTAACTCAATAAAGATGACATTTTTATCACTCTACAAGGCACTGCTGAGACCACACCTGGAGTTCTTCCTAAATTCCTCTTCAGTTATGTTTAAAGAGGATGGAGACCAAACCAAAGAAAGATAAAATCTTGGCTTATTTTGAAAGCTGAGTTTGTAAACTAGAAACAGAGAGGAAGAGGACTGTTGACACTAAATAGCAGTGTTGGAAGAGCAAATACTTAAAAAATTGTCATGAATAAGTTAAACCAAAGAATGAGTAGCTTAATCCCCCATCTGCGTGGGGAGATTCTATATTACTCTCACAGCAGGTATATTAGAGGGAAAACCCCAAGTAGTTTTAAGATGGTTCTTCATGAAGGATATTGGATGAAATGGTACAGCAAGGCACTGTCTCAAGAGACCAAGAAAGCCTTTGTAGCCTGGTGTAGTCCAGTCAGTGGTTATTTGTGCACAGTGTTCATGTATATTTTAACAAATTTTTGCCTTTGAATCCAACTGCAGGTTTTAGTACACAGATTCATTTCAAGGAGTTCTGGATATGTAGCCTCAGGCTTAAGACTTGAATTCAGCTACATTAGACTAAGTGTTGGTTATTTTCCACTTTGAAAAACACCTTGGAGCTAGAAGAGGATTTGCTCTCTGGATCTCGAATATGGAGACTATCCCTCTTTAATTCAGTGCAAGTTTGCCTAAACCATGATCTTTTTTCAAAACGTTTGGACAAATGTTTCAGAATCAAAACCATAATCTCAGTTTCTAGATACTGGGAGTGTCAGAGGTTAGTGACTTGCACTAACAATGAAAGCAATGAGGCCTTTTACTGCAGTGCTCACATTGGTATTTCCTTGTTGCTGCTGCAAAAGAATTGCTGAATTAGAATCAATTGAGATCGTTACAGATATGTTATGTTACTAAATTTACTATGATAAAAGTAATGCCAGCAGCACAGAAACAAAACTGATAGTATCACATTCTCCCATTTTGTGTTGTCGTGACATACCCAGAGGGTATTGCTTTTATATTTTTAAAGCAGAGTAGTCTGTCGGTGCTTTTGATTGTACATTGTACATTATCTAGTTACTTACACTGCAAACAATCACTTGGACATCATAGGCTAGAGGTAGAGCCTGGTATATATTGCAGTTGATCAGTAATCCATGCTGGAAAAAGCGGAAAACACATGCCAACATGAGCCTAAATAGTATCTGTGAGACAGGTATTGTCCCCTAATGGCAGCAACAGAACATCAGTAAAATCCACCTCGTGGAGGAGTGTCAGCCACAACATCTTCTTTTCTTCTGGAGTTACTTAACTTCACCCTCAATCTTATTCTAGAAGGCTTGCATGTATTTTATCATATGCACCATCTGCCTTCCTAATCCCTGTCACTTTATGTCTGTAGCGTTACAGAAGTCCTAATACAGATGCAGCTTAGCCCAGGCAACAGAAGAGGGAAATACTAATGTTGTCACTCTGAACTGAGGCACTTGAATGGATATGCCTCCAGTAGGAGCTAAATTTTCCAGATTCATCATATCAAGGCAGGCAAGATATGTCTCTGGCAGTGCAGAGCCCATGCTAAATTAGAGCTGTTTTGAGAGGATGAATCCAGTCCTGTGTATCTTCCAACCACTTCTGGTCCATAACTGAAGTTTGTATCAACAGAGATGTGCTCAAGGTTTGGTTTTGTGGATGGCAGTGATGAAAGCATCATGTAATGCAAAAGAAATCACATTAATTTTCATCCACAAGCAAAGGATTTTTATTGTGCTTAGTGTATTTTTGCTTTATTCTAGAAATTGGCCCTGCCTCTGTGATGGTGGGGAACTTGGTCTCTGGAAAAAGAATTGCACAGGCCAGCGGTAGAGATTTGGGGCAAATAGAAGATAATGACCAGGCCAGAAAGGTAAGCTAAACTTTACTGTTACAGCTTGTATTTAACATCACATAGTTAATTTCATCCATATATAGAGTTAACATCATATAGTTGACATCAGGACACTTAGAAGTAATATCATATCAGAGATATGATGGATGATGATTATATTGTTGTAATTATTATTATTCTTCCCACCAAATTTGTTGATGGCTTCTTTTATATTAATGCATATATTTAATATTTCAAAACCTCCTTTACAGATAAATATTAAATAGACATGAGGAGAAGTCACTGCATTTAATTTTTATGGATTTTTTGAAATAAGTGTACATGGGACAGCAGAAAAAATGTGGTGGAAAGCGTTCATTGGGCTTCTACCAGAAATCTCTCTCTATTACAAAATTTTTACCATCTCAAGTGGAATCCAGAGAATTTTGTTTACATATAAGATCCTGACCTTATTTGTTGTTATTTTAATCCTGGGAAATTAAGTTGAAATTCAGCTCTTGTGGGGGCTTATGTGAGTAATTAAATTAGTAAATTCTAAGCTGTATAAGTACTTATGTATTTATAGAAAGAAAAAGAGAGGAAGCTAAAGAATTAAATAGTGCTTAAATTCAGAGGAATCAGTAAGAACTTTTACTGCTTTGAAAGTACATGCAGTAATATATCATAATCTCAGCAGTGGCTTCACTTCCAGAGAGGTGACTGCTACTATACTAAAGCACATTGCTATAAATGTGTGACAACAAGAGAATTAATTCCTGTTTAGTGCTTCTGGGTATTGTGACCTGGATTTTAAAGCCTAGAGGTTGTTTGGTGTTGTGACTGTCACTCTGTTTCATTGCAGTTCCTGTTCCTGTCGGAAGTGCTGCAGTGGAGAGCTCAGACCACCCCTGACCATGTGCTGTACACCCTGCTCAACTGCAGGGTAAGAAGCTCAGGCCATGGCTCTGACAGGCTTGAAAAAGGCACACTGGGATTTCAGCAGCACCTCCTTGTGCTGTGGCTGGATGTGACCTTTCTCTTCCTATTTCCACTTATACTCAGATGTTATATTTAATGTTCACTAAGGCAGAAAGGAAAAGAGAATCATCATTGTCAGTTGTCAAGATACAGATTGTTTTTGTATCAGACAGTGTGCCTTACACATTTCTCATTTCTTTTTCCACCACATACATGTTGTGTGTGAGCTGACACTGCAAATCTGTTTCAATACTGTTGAATCTGTTTCAAATCTGTCCCTGTGTTGAATTCCAGTGTTTAATACTGCTCACCATCCTGATTTCCAATTTGAAAAGCACAGGCTTGGCAAAACCAAAGCATTTTCTCTAAATAAAGCAATGGTTGTTGTTGGGGAGATTGGACCATCTGGGTGAAGTGTGAGAATGAGGAAAGGAGGTGAAGAGAAAAAAATGTGTGATCAGAATACAATCAAGTCTGCAGAGGATCACTAATAAATCTCTCTGCATAACCTACACGGGGTGCCAGCCTGGCACGGCATTTCATTGCTTACTTAAAATGACTTAGTGAATGTGACAGGTACAGAACTTGGCTTTGCTTAGAGTAAAACTTCCTTGCTTTCTGTAGTGTACCTTCTCTACTTCCTGGATGATTACAGATTACAGATGACAAAGCAGTAATTCTCAAGACCACAGAGGGAATTAAAGTCTGTTTCCAAACCATTCCCTCACAGTACATCTACTATCTGTCAGACCTGGGAAACATAAATACTGTGTGAGGGTCTTCTGGAGAGGGGAAGCCTGGAATAGTGCTGTTCCCCTGGAGTAGTAGCTGATGTTGTCTCAGCCTATGTGGTCTTTATGCAACTTGAATGGGTTCTTAAACCTCCAGGAATTTATGAACCTCTGTGAAATCACCACTTACATTATTTATAGAATGTCCTTCTCCATTTTACAGTGCTGGTACAAAGTTCAGTTTGAAGCTACCAATAAGTAACTAAATAAATTTTTTAAAAATTCAGATTAATACTTCCTTTTTGTGAGTATATGAAACCTGGAAGATAAATAGAGAAGTAATAATGTATTTTTTTATGGCAAAGTAGAAATCTTGAGAGGCAATGCTGTTTATAAGTTCAATATTCCACCATTAATGTACTGCATTGCTGTGTCCAGTAAGTTAGGAACAAAGATGCTGTGAGAAAGAGTTAATGTGTACTATCTCATCTCTTCCACAGAAGGCTGTTGCTTTTGAGTTTTAAATAAAGCCAAACTTCTCATGCTGGCAGAAGGTTTCAAACAGTGGGAAGTAAGGACACAATGTGCAAAACAAGGATTGACAAAACAAATTCCCATTCCATAGAAATGAAAAGTAGTTGGATTTTAAAATACAGTCTCTCTGTTACTCTCAGTGAAGAGTATCTCATAATATGAGATTTGTTTGAGAGACTTAATGCTTTTTGGAGAGAATTAATATTTTATGGAAAGGGATGACAGATTTGGTGGTGTTTGCCCTAGGCAAGTTTTATTGCCCATCTTGAATTTTAGTTCTGATTTGTAAGTTTTCCTATTTTGTCTTCCTTGGACATTGTCTGTACACTTTGTTCTAAAACATTCAGGCATCTTGCAGTGGATGACTAATGAAAGTCCCCTGAGATTAGTGTTTTCCTGTAGCCCGAGCTTTGAGAATTTGAAATATTTAAAAATTAGTGCAGTACATTGTTTTTTGTATGTGTCATGAAGGATTGCAACACCTTTACATTTCAGGATAGCTTATTAAAGGCCCAAAGGGAGTATCTGCCTGATGCTTGCAAAGTGATTCTTTTCCAACAATAGGATTCTCCTTCCCTACACTTCATATAAACAATGACTTCCCACTGGTTCACAGGCAGCAAGTGCCAGAAGTTTTAAATGTAAATAAGCTTTGCACAAGTGTACTTGATTTACAGCAATTCCCTATGTGTTAGTAGGACCTATGCTTCTGATGTGTGTGGGGAGATAAAAGGTCCTTCTCATAACCATGGAAACAGACAATTTCTTGAAAGAAGAAATGGAGAGTTTAAGTACATTCTCCTGACAGGTCTGCAGTGGCAGGACAGCCAGAGCTCATGTTGCTTTGGCATACTCAGGGCTGGACAGATGGAAGTCATCTCTGGTCCAGCATCCACAGAGTTGCATATGTCTTTAGAGGAAGCTTTCTTAGTGAAATGGTCTCCACATTGATCAGAAGAGTGATTAAAACTGTCTGAAATGCAATTCAGTAAGTGTGGTTGCTGAAGATGATGAAGAGGAATGCTGAGCCCTGACTTTGTTCATTTTATTTCCAGTTGGGTTGTGCTGTCTGTTGACAGTTTGTAATGAAGTCTGCGAATGCCAGGTGATCCTGGTAGCATGGCACTGCTTCCAGTGCTTGCCCTTTGGCAAACTGCTCCCTCCTCTCTGAAGCCTGGGCAGTAAACACTGCAGTGGTGTGTGGGGTGGTAGATAGAAACCAGCATCAGAACAAATGCTTATTATTCCTTGCCATGTTAAAATAGAGTGTAAAGAACATTTCTTTAAAACAGTAGACCTTCTTGCTTTCTCTCTTAATGAGGATAGTGTTGCAATATTTTTTTATTTTATTACATTGCATTTTTGATGCACTGTTCTATTTTAGTGTGTGTGTTTATGTGCTCTTCTTTAGTATATGTGTATTTACATATTCTTACGTATGCTTATCTTTCCCCCCCCCAACTTTTTCAGAAACACTTTTTTTTTTAAGTTAACTTAGTGCTTGTGATAGGTGCCAGGTTTGTCACAGCTGTACTGGTGACTGAATTCCTCTTTTTTACAGAACAAGTACACTAGCCAAAATGCAGCCCTTCCCATACTGCCCTGCCCCTTTCTCCTAGCCCAGACCTGGCCTGACCAGCTCTAGGTGCAACTAGTGTGTCTTGTACATTCATTTTTAGACTTCTGAGGTGTCTGCCTGCAGTGGTAGTGAATTTTGTGATACAGATGTATATATTTTTCTAAAAGTGTACTTGTGTGTGTGCATATATATGCACGCATATATATATTTAGGAAGTGCAAGAACTGTAACACTCATTCAATTTAAAACACTGTGACTGATAATTTTGGGTTTGCACTATTTGAAATGCTTCAAAAATGCCAAGCTCATGCTGACCAGAGTTATTCAAATTTAACAAATGCCTTTCTTCTCTCTTTCATTTATATGCAATATAAGTGCTTATCTTCTGTTCCAGACTAATTCTTTTTTTCCATCACAAAGTATTGTTTTCTCTTGTGTCTTTTGTCTTTAAAGTATTTCTGCTGGGCCGTTTGGCTCCACTCTAGTGCGCAGACAACAAAATGCAATTTTCAGAATTGCTCTCCACAGATGCTCCAGTTTGCTACAGAGACCATAAAGGCACTTCCCTGGCTGCAGGAGGAATGCTGCCTGTGTAGCAAAGGAAGTACAGGTTACACAGGCAGGATATTAGCACACTGCTGTAGTGCCTTGGTGGGGGCAGAAACACTGTTGAGGGCAGAAGGCACAGAGAAAGTAGCAGACAACATTCCTCTGGTCTAGAAACAATTTTTTTCCCTCCAACTACAGTTTGGCCTAAGGCTGAATGTTTCCATATTTTGAGTTGATTGCATGGCATATTGTGGCTGCCCCTCATCCTGCAACTTCTAAGGTGAAGAGGAAAATAGAGTTTCAGCACATCATGTTATCTCTTGTGACATTTCTCTTTCTTGCCGTGCAGGGAACAATAGCCAACTCACTGACATGTGTCCAGCTGCATAAACGAGCTGAGAAGATAGCTGTCATGCTGATGGAGAGGGGACATTTACAGGATGGAGACCACGTGGCTTTGGTTTACCCACCAGGTAAAGAATTGCTGCAGCAGTACCTCGGGACTCCTGGATGTTCATAAGATCCTTCTGAACGGTGCTGCATCAGGGGTGCAATCATGTACACCATGTTAATTGTCAGAACACAGGATGTTTGCCTTATGCACATTCCTTTGAATTTAGTCAAATGTATTTAAAAGAATCTCTCTTTATGGATACACACAGATTTTATTTGGGTTCAGATTAAGACTAACCTGTGTTTTTAAAACCTGTCTCTTATGAGCAGTCAAATTTAATTACTGCTTTTTTTTAAATTTGCTGGATACAGACTATTTTATGAGGTGCTAAGTGTTCTTAGATTCACCTGTTCAGTTCCCACTTGGAAGTGCTTCATTTCATGTGAGTAAAGCAACAATAACCGGGAAGTAATACATGGGGGATTTTTAGAGTAGAAATTTGCTTGATAAGTAGCAAATAATTAAGAAATACAAATTTGTTGTTACAATTGTCTCTATAGAATCTTAATCTAGATAGCTCTCTTGGTTTGGATTTTCATCCTTTGGCATCAGGGCTTTTAAGCTGGTGTTACCAGTTAACACATTTGACATTTGCTTGACATTATTTCTGATCTAGTGCTACTTTTTTATCTTTAACATTTCTTGTGTGTTGGTGAAATAAACAGTCTGATTTAAGGTCCATAATGTGATATTTGGTTTTTAAGGACTGAAAGACACTGGTTATATCTTTGTAGTTATAGAAGAATTTCCGTAATGGTTTATATGAGAAAACCTTTTCCACAAAAGAAGACTAATACTTTAAACCTAAATGTTTGTTTTCTGTGTTTCACTTCCCATGAATGAAGCATTTTATTGAAGGAACAATAACCTACCAATACTGCAGATACCTTTCGACTGAAAGAATAAACCAGCCCTCACTGTCATCACAGTCTGTGTACAGCCCCTGGGAGGTGACATACACAAGTATTCAAGGGATCTTTGAACTGCTGTCTGTTCAGCCTCCTTAGGTAGCCTGAAGGGTGCTGCTCATTGTCCATCACCTGCAGTCAATATTTATATGGCACAGCACCTAATTTTATGTTAGAAGCAGGATTTCAAAATCATTATTCCTTTTTTACTGTAAAATTTCAGGTAGGTAAGTTAAGGCTGCCTATGTGAGGTTAAAATTGCAAGAGAAAGACAGTATTTTATGGAACCTCCAGATATTCTTTCTGCAGCTGATGGGACCACGCATCATCCTACCTCATCCTTTTGCTGGGACACCCCTCTTCTTGTACACTCTATAAATGTACGTTTAGGAAGATAATTAATCTGTAGAAATCAGTCTTTTTAACAGATTACTTCCTGAACAATAAACTGGAGTTCTCCTAAATGTTGATATCTGCCTGCAGTTTTGGGTGTCACCTGGTTTTTTTCATGCTTAGAACAGTGCGGTTGAGATGAATCAGTGAAGCTGAACAAATACTGACAAGGGGCTGAAAAAGAAGTCTGTTAAAGGGCTTAGTCACTCATTTAACCTTCTGGGTTCAGTTCCAAGTAATATTTATGCTGACATAGGAGTGTGTGATGAAACGATTTGATTTTCAGGGGAGGCTTTGTGCTTTGTTCTCTGTGCAGGGATAGACCTGATTGCGGCGTTTTACGGATGCCTGTACGCGGGCTGTGTGCCAATAACAGTGCGACCTCCACACCCCCAGAACATTGCCACCACGCTACCCACAGTGAAGATGATCGTGGAGGTGAGCACACACCCCAGATTGCATGAGTATATTATATGGGTGGTGGTTTTGTGTCTTCAGGAGCAGTGACTTGAGTGAGGAGTAGTTGGGTTGAAGAGTTGTGCTCCTTCCCAGGATTCAGGACTTCAGTGTGTTGCAAAACCAACTCTGCTTGGCAATATACAACCTGCTCACTTCAGCTGTCACATTTTGCCCCAGTTATGTGACTCCTTTCAAGAAATATATTTAAAGGTGCTTCTTTATATTTAGCTATATGTCAAGAGGGGTAGGATTCCTCCCAACAGCCACACTGACTGTTGAGAAAAACCTCAGTAGGAAGTTTATCCTCACCCGATGGCATGCTCACCTCTGAATATCCAATTGTTCTGCATTTAAAACAATTTCAAAGCTTTGTTGTGAAGATTTGATTGGTCTTTTGCTTCATCCAGGAAAGTATTACTCAGACTTTTTCATTCAGCACTTTCTTTTGGTATTTTGGCTTTATCTAATGATATTTAACCTTTGTTGCACATAAATAAGTACAATGCATTTGTTACTGAGGGAAATAAAAATAGTTGAATTTAGATAGCCCTTTACATCTGGCAGTTTTTAATCTATTGATTAGAATTCTGAAGAAACAAGTTTAAACAATTTTTTTTAAACATTGCTAATTAATTTTGATATTTTCAATTGACAAGTAGGAGACATAGTTGTAAATTTTGGCTTTCCTTATGGCATCAGAAGCCACAAAGTATCAGAGAAATTGTCCTATTATTTTCAAGATTCTCATTATTTAATATTTTGGCACTCGGTGTTTTTAAAAATCAATTTTTAACATATAAAAGTGATGTAAAATGTGTTTTTTTCTTTTTATGTTTAATAGCTAAACTAGATGTTTGATTTAATGATAAAATCTGACAGGTCTAAGCTGACTTCTATTCATTGTCTCTTCAGACTAACTGTAGATAAAATGTTGACATTTATTAGCCATTTTAATGCCAGTTTGACTTAAAAACCTCTCAGCTCTGTTTTACACAAGAATTCTTCTCAATTTCGAGATTAATGGCCTTGTAGAAATTAAAATATTGCGGCTGTTCTTTCATTTCCAATGCAGTCACACAAATTTTCTAATGTGATGGGGTCTGTGCCTGCTGTAACATGTTGTATGTCTGCACAGCACGTTTTGAAGTCAGTAAGAATGACTTCTGAGTAAAATTTGGCCTGCATAATTGTGCTTTTGTGATGAGCTGGTAGTTGTAAAATATAACTGAATTGAGCCCCATCTTGAGCAGTTGCTAAACTGAAGCTAAGCTGCAGTCTTTCTCCTTCCACCATTCCTGTGTGTTTACCTCTGATGTGGAATCCTCCAGGCATGGATATTCTGTATTTTAATGAACCTTATGATCATCCAGATTATGAATTCCTGAGGGGGCTGGGAACCACCAACTCTTGAAATTCCTTTTGTTTATGGTTTAGTGTCTGAAATCAAGATTTTAATGGATTATAATTAGTGATGTAAGAATTAATTTGCCTTGCCATGACAATGAAAATGTATTAAGGGGTGCTGCAGTGGCTGTTTGTATTCACTTCTAGCTTGAGGTATTTAAACAGTCTATACAGGGCAGTCATGGGATTAGAGTGTCAAGAGATTAGAATGATGTTTGCTCCAAATTTCAAAATGTCCAAATTTCTGGTGTTCTAAAAAGTTGACTTCCATGAGATCCTTGTCAATAGAAGCTGTTCTCTTCTGCTCAGAGGTAAAATTTATTGTCCATATGATTTATTAGTTTAAACACAGGAAATTTAGTGTGCAATGAAATGTTTCATTTTTCCTTAAAGAAAAAAATACTCTTAGCAGCCTTTGCACAGATTTTCAGAGTTTGGGGGAAAGAAGAAAAATGTTGCCTTTTCAGTTTTTCCTGTGTTTTATCTTCAGTCATTTCAGTGCTCATATGCATGTTTGTCTGAATTCCTTAGGCATTTTAATGTTTATTATAAGAATAAGAAGTAGTCTTATTAAGAAAGAACTTTAATAACCTATGAACTTTTAAAAATAGCAAATCTAAAAGGAGAATTCAGCATGTATCATCTAAAGTTTGGTGCAGATGGTATTTGCTGTAATCTCACCATTTCATTTCTTACTGCCACTTGCACAATTTCTATTCTAGAGCTACTTTCGCCAATATCAGAAGAGCTCCCAGTGGTTTATCAGTAGCACAGGAATTGGAAATACATGGCTAATATAAAATTGACTTGAAATAGTGCAATTATTCATATAAAATATCAGACTAGGTTTTGGTTTATCTGAAAATATTGTTTATGAACCAAAATACGTTATTGTCACTTAGGAAATCTTTTGGACACAGTCTTCTTTACTGGCACTTTGAGGTGAGAGCTGATACTATGTGTTAGAAAGGTCACATTCTCACTATTTATTAAGGTGCCTTTAATTTCATTACAATGCCCTTTTCAAAATAGTTGTAAAACTTACTCTGTCTTCTTTGTGAGATGCTTTTTTTTAACATCTTCCTACCTGCTGATCAGAAAACATAAAGTTGATATACCTGTGTCCTGTTCTGGCAGAAAATAAGTCATGGTCTTGCCTATTTTCATGGGAGAGTTAATTAGTATCCCATGGTGGTTTTATTTATTTCTTGAATTTCTAGGTGAGCCGCTCTGCCTGCTTAATGACTACGCAATTAATTTGTAAATTGCTACGGTCGCGAGAGGCGGCGGCAGCGGTGGATATCAGGACATGGCCTCCAGTCCTGGATACAGGTGAGTGCTGGGGTCAGGGCACCTCTGTCTCTTTGGTCACTGTGCCTGTCAGTGACATACACACATTTTCTGTCTCTGTCTCCACCAGATGATTTGCCAAAGAAGAGGCCTGCACAGATCTACAAACCTTCTAACCCTGAAACACTTGCTTACCTTGACTTCAGTGTCTCCACCACTGGCATGCTGGCAGGGGTAAAGGTAGGGACTTCTTGTTAAAGCTGCCCTTCTTGCTGTCCTGCCTGGCTGGCAGGTGGGTGCTCCTAATTTGTGACTCCTTGTGATCTAAGTTCTTCCTCCCTTGCAGATATTGTTTGAATCCATTGACATTAAATTAGTTCTTCTCTGCTTGCTAGAGCACTGTGTATAGTGGGTTAAGCCCCTCTCCTCCTCCAACTAAAAATTTCATTTCATTACTCCTGTTCATAGACAACTAGTTTGTCTCTCTGAAGCATTTTTCAGCTTAGGCTTCTGTTATTTCCATTTTATGAAGGAAATGAGGCTGTAATTTTTTCCCTGCTTGTTCCAATATCCATTCATTGCTCCCTTCTTATTGCAACTCAGCTACTGGCCTTTGGTTTTCAATGTTCTCTTCTTCATGCAATTAAGGGACCTGATGATTTCTCTGGTATATTCATCCAATACAGTACTAGAGTAAAATTCATTGATAGATTTGTTTGCATCTTGAGCTCTTGAAATCTATTCTGCCATTTTCTCCAACCCTCTAGCAACAATTAATCAAATCTGTTTTACCTAACTTATGTATCCCGCTACTGGTTTCACCAAGACACAGTAAAATCACTCTGTATTCTTATCTGTTTCTTCCTTACTCCTATTTGTTGCATATCCAAAGATTATGATTACTTTAGCATTCTCCGTTGATGTATCACACTCAGAGCCTATGCTGGATTTCTCATACTCTACAGTATCATCCATCTATGTGCAGAAACTGTCAGCATAATTTATAAACAAAGAAAACATAATTTTCCCAGTTTTTGGATGAAGAGATGGAAGCACAGAGCTGTTGAAGTGACCAGCTTGGGGCTGACTGATGGTTAAATGGCTGATGGTCAAATATTGGATGCTCCTACAACATTCTTTCCATCTTACTTTGAATAGCTACAACATTTACAGATGTGGAGTACTTTTTGGGCTCCTCAGTAGCCAACAGAGAAAAGCAGGGTCTTTTAGGGTATAATTTATCTGACTTATCTAAAACACCTATTTTTTAAAGGAATGAGTGTCACATAAGTCTTCATTTCCTCTAGAGAAAGCCTCAAATGACTGTTTCAGATGCAGTCATCTGTATTAAATCAGGCCTGAATTATATTTTATCAGACTTGCAGAAATGACTACTAACTATGCAAAGTAAGTATTTAGGAAACTTCAAAGATAGTCAAAGGCAGGACAAGTCGATGAGCCTTTCTTAGTGTGGCTAGAGGGAAATACAGATAAATCTATCAAGGAATTCTTGATTAGCTTCTAATATCTGGGTCACAGAGCCTGCAGGTCACTGATTCAGCAGGTTTATATAAACAGTCACCATCTACTACATCATCACTAGTGATTAATTAATTATAAAATGATCAAAAGAGGCCACAAGGCTTATATTCATGATGCCTTAAATTAAAAGAAATAGCTAAGTAACTCCTGTGGCTCCTGAAAAGTTGATAAATGTTTGTAATCACTTTGAAAGTAGTAGATTCCGCTTGCATTTACTCTCAACATTTTCAATAGCTTGCATGCAGTATGGTGTAAAAATTCACAGGACAACAGCAGTTCTATGTCAGTTTAATCCCATGTAAAAAAGTGGTCTTGATTCAACTGGAGTAGAATTAATCTGCAGACTGCAGATGATCACCACACACACCCATTTAGAGCTGGTCCTTTTGCATCACTTGGAACACATCCAGCCTCAGCTATGGCTGTCATTGGAATGGAGAAAAAGTCACTTCTGGAGCTTTATTCCCCTGTTTACTTTAATATCAAATAAATTTTACCTTTCAAGTGCCTGCTTTCCTCCATTGACTCTCAGTGAGCAGTATATAAAGCCACCAGCTCCCTATGTGGCAGAGATCAAAGGTTTGGTAAGTTAACTGCTATCCAGACTGTATTTCTAATACTGGTGTCTTTCTAATAGAGAGGACACACATTAAAAGATATTTTCCTGTTTCCATTGTCATTAGAACTCATAAGTCAGGATGGGTGAGTGTTGAAAGCATCCTAAAACTAGAAAAAAATTCAGATGAATTTTCTTTTGATCAGATTTTTTATTTCTACTTTCTGCTTTTATTATCTTTGAAATCTTCCTTACCAAGATTTTAAGAGCCTGTTTCTCAACTAGGAGCTGGATAACATGAAGATATTTTACCGATATTTATTTATAGAAACTTTACTAAGTTTATTGGGGATTTTTATTGCTAAATTATTAGGTTCTCTTAGTATAGCTTTGCTGGCAAAATCCCTTTCAATTTAAAAAGTGCTTTGGCATTTTAAATTAATTTTGTTAATAAATGCATAGTTTAAAATATGTTACTGGTGATCAACAAAGTGTTTCATTCAGTCATTCATTCCTTTATTCTTCCAGAAAGTGTAGCATGTTATCATTAGCTTTGCATATAGCTTAGAGCACATCTTTAAACTACTCACAGCTTTCTTCCTAAATCACTTCAAACTTACCATTCATTCTGTCTTCTCTCCCCTTTCACAATTATTTGGATGCCCTCTTGAAGGAAAATTATGTCTTCTAAGCCATAAATTACCTGTGTGCATAAAGTCAATTACATTGAGTATGAAGTCAGTATTTATTTAGTGTTTTTATCCTGTAATTGATGTAAGCACTTGGTGCAGTCTGAGAGTGAGCCTTCCAATGGCACTGTTGATCATTTTAATTGCTTTGCTGTTGTCTTTCAGATGTCTCATGCAGCCACTAGTGCCTTTTGTCGTTCTATTAAGCTGCAGTGTGAGCTTTATCCCTCCCGGGAAGTCGCGATCTGCTTGGACCCCTACTGTGGACTTGGGTTTGTCCTCTGGTGCCTCTGCAGGTGAGGCTTCTCCTCAGCCCTTTCTGAAACACGGTTTCCATTGTACTGTGGCACACCATAAGGGATGATGTGAGTGATGAAAGGATGGGAGGAACAGCCAGTGCCTCTGGGAGTGCCAGAGGCAGTTGGAATTGCTGGAAGCTGTGTGGAAACTGCTGTGTGGATGATGTGGTTTGTTTGAGCAGGGCATGGCCGTGGGTATTCAGACTTGGAAGTACAGAGCATCAGCACGGCCGCACATTGACCTCCTGCTGCTTTACTGCTGTCTCTGCAGAGTCTGGCTTGTTTTATTTGATGAAAGCAGTGCTTTACCAATATTACCTTAAGGAAGTGGTTTCCTCTTTTTCATTCTCTAATCTGAAAGCAGGAGTGGATATCAGGGGACTCTCTCATTTGTGAGATTTTCAGGATGCAATTTTTGCAGAGACACAGAAGTGTGTTTTCTTGCAGATACTTGTATGGCAGTAGCAAAGTTATCAGAAAATAAGACATTTCTAATGAAATGTGAATCAGCTTTTTTGGTTAATAAGTTTAGAAATATAACATTTCTGTCAATCTCTATACTCCAAGGAAGTTACAGTTCAGCACTGAAAGCAGATCTATTGATTTTTTTGAAGTTAGCTGGGTTGATGCAGAGGCAAAGGAAAAGAATTGTGAGAGTGTTAATGGAGCCCATTTTGATGAAGACATGTCAGAGTCACAGATGTCTGACATCTTTGCTCTCTGCACAGAAAGTTCGTTGGTGTTAGCAGTTCTGCTATTTTTAGTTACTAAAGTGAAGAAAATCCACGACATTAAAAATACGTTGGATAAACTTTGTACCAATTTACTAAATACCTGAAGGAAATATTATTTGATAACAACTGCAACAATTTCTTTTCAGCAATTATTTTTTATTTTAAAGTAGGCTATTGCCATGGTTTATTGCCTTTTAAAAATATTTGTTATTATATATTAAATAGGCTAAAGATTAACAGTATTATGTTATTCATTCTTGATCAGTTTCTCTTGATTAAAGCTATACTTATACTTGCCTAATTCTGTTTTGGATTTTACATAGGGATTAGAGTTGCCTTTGCTTTGAAAACCTTTTGGGTTTTCAGTGTTTTATTTACCCAACATAAAACTATTGAGGCTGCAAAAAAAACCCCTTCAGAAGTATTGAGATTTTAATTAAATCACTCTGTTTTAAGTTTAATTTTTTAAATGTTGCTTTTTTAAAGTCAGTTGACTATTTCTGATAAAGACTTGAGTGTTCCAGCACATGCTGGTGTCAGCTCTGTTGGGCCAGGGAAGGTCTGTACAGCACCATAGGAGAATTCAGCTAAGGAATGTATCATTGTATAGGATAGTGCTGGAAAACACAGCATCCAGGAATAACTGCTATGCAACATCATGATAGAGCCATAAAACACAGATAAGTGTTGACCTGTCCAAAACCTGAATAATTTGTGGTGCCCAAGACTCTCCTGAATGCAAATTTTTTTTTCTTCTTCCAGAACCATTTTTCCAACAAATACCTATTTGCTGCCCTTAGGTCCTTCCCAAGGCTGATAGTATTCAGCCTTTCAGAAGGAGAAGATTGTTTATGACTGGCAAGTGAATTAAGGCAGCAAGCCTCTGGGAGAAAGCAGTCAGAGCCTGTGCTCATTTGTAGCTTACAGAAGGAATAGAAAATTTTATATACCATTTTCAAAGAAGAGAGAGGAAACAAGGGAGTTGAAGGAACTGAGATCAGGCCAGCAACACTCTAGGCTTATGAACCTTCTCATCAATCTTTTCTTTGCCACTGATCCCCTGTTCCTATTAAATCAGAAAAACTTCAGGCTGCTAGAATTGCAATTGTCATTTGGAGAAAGCTGGCATCAGATACAGGCTAATTAATTCCACTTACAAATCTAATTTCCATTTCATTACTATTTTTGAAATGAGTATTATTTGATGTGATAGGAAAAAATACATCCTGGAGTTTATAAGGCTCTTACTCTTCATGACTTAAAATTTTGTGGCTTTGCATTTTACCCTTTGAGGTTCACCATAACTGGATCATGCCCAGCTTTTCAACCCAGATTTCTAACTCAGAGAATTCTACTCTAAACTTAAGGTTGTCTGTCACCACTTCCATTTACTAAATTAGTATTTCTAATGGCATATGGAAATGAAGTTCAATCTTCAAATTTTTATAAGTTAGGGGCTTTTGAGAGTTAAATAGGAACTCTTTGTTTTAGGAACCCAGCAGGAAGAAAGAGCAACCTCCTGTGCTGGGTGCAATTAAAAGTACATTTAAATTCCTTTATTAACTAGACCAAAGGAGGCATTGACTAAGGAATTGAAAGAAAAACTAACCTTTTATCCCCGTTGTAGGTGCTTAGATGTTGTACTGGCCTGCTCCACTGCGGTGCCCCAGAATGCCCCATTCTGTGAGGTCAAAGCTGCTTAGGAAAGCTGCTGGAGCATGGAGCCAGCCCTTTGGTAAGTTTGGAATATATTGCATAGTTTTGCAAAGTTTTTTATTTTTTTTTTAATTTATTATTTTATGGCCTAAGGGTTATAAAATAATAAAGAAAAGAAACCTTGCAAAGCAGAGCAATACATTAAAAAGAACTGTTCCCTCTAAACTGGCTGCATGCTCCAGCAGGGTTTCCTTGGAACCTTTGTCATTGGACAGCAAGTCCTGGGTGTGGCAGCAGGCATCAGCCCCATGTGAGTTCACAAACCCTAACTTCCTAATTTTAACGAGTTCTTACTCATGATTCAATAAAAGAATACATTATCTTCGTGTTTTTGTCTTTGATAATCTCATTTATCCATTCTGAGAAGGTGATCCTAGTTTTCTGACTTGCATTGCATTACATTTTAAAATGTATTACATTCTTTAAAAGGAAAAAAATAATTTCTCAAATGTAAAAAAAAAAAAAAGAGATTCTAAATCCCATTGTTCAGAAATGCTTCCTGAAATTAAGATGTCCCTGTCTTAATGCTTCTCACTGTGGGGCAGAATACAGCATTCTGCAGTTCATTAGTGAGGATTCACTTAATTGATAGTTGCTGAGTAATGCAATAGAATAATAATTTTCCCTCTATTTTAGCCCAACTAAGCCAACTCAAATTGTAGTTCTGCTTTTACTGCTGGAAGACAGAATTGTCCTTGCTCAAATTAAAATTACCTACATTAATAATTTTTAACAAACTTTATATATATTCTCAGAAACTGAGCCTATAGTAGTAGAAAGTCAGTGAGACTCAGACTGGACCAGAGGAACTGAATTTTCTGGTCCACAGTGGCCATGCATTAAATTAGATGATTGCTATGAGATGGTCCAGGCTTTCCAGGGAAGGTTCTTTCTCCTATCCTGCTCCTGCTGTCCTGTTCCATAGCATGAAGCCAAAATCCACAGTGGCGCTGCCAGGTGGCTTCTGCTGCAAAAGACTGCAAGGTTTCTTAGTAAACAGATAGGTGGAATTGTGCAAGAAGTAAGCAAGGGATTGCAATACCAACAGAAGAACTGCATTTTAGGAAAGTTTATCGTGTTAGGAATCACTGATTATTGTTAGGGTTTTTTGGCCAGCTTGAAGATAACTGGAAGGCATGAGCATTTAATCCAATTTCCAGCCCATGTGGAGCAAATCAAAGGCAAGACTGCATAAAGAAACCTAAATGCCACATCAGAACTAGATAACTCTGACGTGGGAAGTGAAGGATATGAACATACACATCTGTCATGTATTTTGCAAAGTGCATATCTGGCACAGGAGGAATGTGAAGGTGTGTTCTCTCCCTGCACACTGCCGTGTGCCAGTTTCCTGGAGAGTCTGTAGCCAGTGGCAATTTGTGGAAGAGGCAATTTGTTTTCCTTCCACATTACATCAGTACTGTTAAACCTGCCTCAAGCCTGGAAAGTTCAAGGGCAGCTGTAAGCCCTGAGTCACCTTGATACGTGAGTTCTGGGATGAGTTGGCAGACTTACCTCATCTCCTCTGGAGACATGCCCATACATGGGGTATAAGTGGGGCAGGAGAGATGATGGTAAGGAACCAGAATGATGCTCAAGGCTGAGCAATGGCCTTTTGCTGTCTCTGGTACTGATGGGTTAACGGCTTACCATGTGCAGTTATGCTCTTACAGCGCTGTGTGCCTGCCATCATCTTTGGACTCTGCAGGTGGGGTGAGGTCCTTTACTTTTTCTCCAAATGTCCCTGTTTTTGGTACATGGTAGATCTCCAGAACTGAAGATTTAATTTTGGCCCAAGTACTTTGAAGCATAAGAGAAATACATGCCCAAACACTGTCCTCTATAGCCTGTAATGTTCTTCCTACAAGTGCTGGTACAAGTCCTGGTGATTGTGAAGACTTTTGTTCTACCAAACACCCAGTTCCCATACCTGTCCCTCTTCACCAAATGCTACATATCATGTGTAGAAGTGCAGAAGCCAAATGCATACACTTACAGGATTCAGCAGTGCCCAACTGCCTCCCCCAGTTAAGTGGGGAAGCAGCTCAAGTCACCTGACAAGGACACAAGAGCAAGGGCAGTGATGGGTCAGTATCTGCCAGAATGCAATTGCAAATTGCACTTGCCATTGTCAGCATTTATTGACCTGCTGAAATTTTTGGAACTGTAATAAAACCTCAGCTTTTACTGCTAATCTGCCTCAGCACAATGTGGGCTAAAGTTCCAATTCAGTGGAACAGTGAAGTGCCAAGAGGTCCTTCCAGGAATCTCCGTATGCTGCCAGAACAGCCTGCCGACAGTGGAGTCAGTGTTGTGATCAGATGGTGCTGTCGTACCAAAATATATCCTGGTGCTTTTACCTGGAGTATTCCTGTCCTTGGGCAGCCCTTGCTTAGTGCAGGCAGACAGACTCTTCACTTACTGCCAAAATCCAAGGCTTTGTCCACCACATGAATGCTTTTTTTCCTGGATTGCTCTGCAGTCCCCTAAAGGAAGGCAGCATTTCTAAAAGGTGATCTTGCACCTCAGCCACCCCTGCACTTCACCTTGCATCTGCATCCCAAAAGTCATTGTGACAAGGTGATGCAGGGATGCTCTGCACTGTCTGCTCCTGTTGTTAAGACTTGCATCAGGAGGTGGATACTTTTGTGACACAGATTTCTGCAGCAATGGAAGAAACAACCTTGATTCAGTTCCTTTCCAGTATTGACATAAGTAAAATCTTGCATCTAGTCTTAGTATCATATATTGTTGCAATCAGAAAGGGGAATTTCTGAGATTTCAGAAAGTTCAACAGTTTATATTTAAACTCCTAAGGTTTTCCTAATATCCCATTCATCCCTCTTCTGCCACAGTGTTCATCATGATTTTGTTGGTTCCTTTATGAGAATAGCCAAGCTGACAGCTTAACCATCTTAACTGTTTAAAGGTGAGATGCAACTGCCTCACCTTGTTCAGTGCCTCAGTTTCAGGATTAACTCTGCCAAATCTAGAATTCCATACCTGGATGAACCTACCAAACTTCTCTGCCATTCCTAGAATTACATGGAGGCAGCATTGACAGAATTTCGTATAGGTTTGGAACCATATCAAGCTAAATCCAGCACCTCCAAAGCAGCCTTGCACGACTGCAGTTTGTTCAAGCACGTGGTCCTCAGTGTGCTGTTTGGTGCTAAGCAAACACCCTCTAACATCTCACAGTGATTTGACACCACTAGAATGGTATGAAATGTTTCAACCAGCTGTACAAGGGTATTTTTTCCTCAGTTTGTCTCTACCAAAACATGGGTGATAGACAGCTTCTCAGTGGAATATAAATCTGTGAATTTTTAGGGATATGTAGCATTTTGTGGCTTGGAATGATACACAAATACTGTGTAATGTTTCAGAGATTGATTCAGGGAGCTGAGCCAAGTTATGGCCGATGTGGTGACCAGGTGCTGCATAAACCACTTCAGCTGTGGAACTGGCACATTCACCCCACAATTATGCCTTTGTAGTTCTTCTTGTAGCTCCACCAACTGCTCTTGCAAATCAGAGGATATGCATGGATTATTAAACCACAGCTCAGTAGGCAAAGCCTGTGTTGGGCATGAAGTTTGCAGGCATAGTATCAGCTGGCTGTAGGTTTGTGTATTGCAGTCAAGAGCAGCACATGTGAGACTCTTCACCACTGAAAGTTTTCTTCCTGCTAGATGTTTCCTTCTGCTGTGCAGCTTGATCCTGAACGCCACAGTATTTTTGAGGCATTAGAAAACTCAGAAAACATACTAGCAACATCTTAATTTGTTTCAATCTAATTGGAGTAATTTTTTTAGTCTGTGCCTGATCATAAGAGTATTTGTTTCCCTCAATCTGAAGAAGATGAGTTATTTTGCATCCAGGTCCTCATACTTTGCTGCAGGACTGTTGGTGGGAACAAAACAACTTTCTTGTCCATAAGTTGATCAAGAGACATAAAGAGCTCACCCTCATACATGAGTGCTGCTCAGGTGGAAAACATCTGTCTGTGGTGTAAATTCTGCTATTTTGAATGATTTCCTGGTAAAATACACTTGGAATCAATTTCCTGTTTTCCTACCAAAGCAATGCAGCTTTCTTCTCCAGTACTGTGTTTGTGCAATCACTTTTCACTACAGGGATAAAATTTGTTCTTTTGATTTGGTTTTGATTTTGGTATGTCTGCCCAGTTGAATAAGTGATACCTAAGGGATCTTAATGTGGTTGTAAGTAATAATTCTCCCACATTTGACACCCTGGCATCATGTTTATTATTATGCAGATGATTTTTTTCACCTGATACAGGTCATATAGAGTCAGAGGGAAGGGTCTGAAGGTGAATCTCTGCATACTATATTTGTACAGATTGGATCCAATCCCACATTTTCACTTGGTTACAGCTTCCTGTTTGTAAGAAGTATGTATTTACCAGACAGACTGCACATCTTGATTGTTTGTGGAGCCCTAAGCTTAAAGGTCTTTTGATCTTACTCTTCTGGAAAACTTAATAGAATTTGCTAAGAATGAAAGGGTGAGGTAATATTTACAGTAAAAATTGGTACCACTCCATGGCTGGTTTGATCTTTCACTTGGATCAGGGCATTCCCTTTCAGGTGTGGGTAATGCGGCCAAGATCTCCTTTCACATGTTTATGCAGCACATGCTCGAGGTTCAGTGATACTTTATTCTGATTCCATGAAAGGGTAATGGTTCATTTGCCCACCCCGTGCCGTGGCCCTTGTGTCAGCCCCATCCCAGAACACATCGCTCCATGGCGAGCCACTGGTCATCAATCATCCAGAGTGGCAGAAATGGGGACAAGCAGTCAAAGATAAAATTTCTCCTCTGTGATAAATGACATTACTTGAACTGTAGTTCATACATATTCCATGACATCCTCAGACTCATACTCCAGCAGAGACCTAAACAATTTGGATTATTAACTGCTCTTGTGGCTAGAGCCACTCACCTTTTTTGCCTTTATTGTAAAGACACCCAGGTCACACAAACCTCATTCTACATGGCACAGCTTTTGAAAGCAGTCTCATCTGGGTTTGGGGGAAGTAGGGGCACTCACTCACCAAGGAGGGAATGTGTGTCTGTGTGTGTGTGCAGCCCATCTGCAAAAATTGCAAAGGTGCTTGATGTCCAGTGTTACAGAGATGCTCATATTTCTGAAAATAGAGTTCCATTTCATATCTTACCTCACACTTGGATTTGAAAACATCAACTTTACTTTACCAAGCTGGCATTTCAAGTTTTCAAGTCACAAATGAAATTCTTTTATGCATCATAAATCTTGGGGGCTTTTATGATCCTTTCTCAGAACTTCTATGATTTGAAGGCTTTATGCTGTCACCATTCCGATTTGAAATATCTACAGATCACAAATTTACATGTGAAGGGACTGTAAAATTGATGGTAAATCTGCCTGCGTGAGATGAGTGAACGACATAGAACCCATGGGAAATAAAGTCATCAAATTGGGAATATTCTTCCCTTGGGGAGAGTCTTAGGTACCAGAAAAATTAGCTCTGACATAATTGTTTCCCTCAGGGACCCTGGTAAGTGTGTTTTTGCAATATTTATGCTCAGTGGATATTCAGTATACAAGAGATGCAGTATATTTGAGTTTCAAAAGTTCATAAAACTTTCACAGAAGAAATTTAAAGCTACAAGGGATGTTAAATTAGGGCCAAATTTACTTTCTTGGAAATTGTTGCAAACCTCTTGCTTGCTTTAGCAGGAGACAGGTTGCTTCCATATTAAGTAATAAAGTATTCTTTTAGTCAAGATCTCTTAAAATGCTAATTACTCAATCCAAAGTATTTGTCAGCAACACTTAATTTTTCTTAATATTGTTATACTGCTTATTTACTCCATTAATAACTGAGATATTTTGCTCTTTTTGGTAGTCCTAACAGCAGAGTCCACTGGAATTTTGAGTAAATTAGTATTTTAGGAGCACATTCTGTCCTCAGTCCTCATCATATACTCTGGAAGTACAGCAAAAAATCCAGGGTTAAAGATTATGTTAAACTTCTAGAGCTGTGGAGCACTGTTAAGGTTTTACACGATTCAGCCTGTGCTGTGATAAACTGTATATTCAAGTACCCCATGGCTTGTCTGTGGACACTGGTGTTTAGTGTGTGTTAATGAATCTTGTGTCTTGCAGCGTTTATTCAGGACACCAGTCTATTCTGATTCCTCCCTCAGAGCTGGAGACCAATCCTGCCCTGTGGCTTCTTGCTGTGAGTCAGTACAAAGTGAGAGACACTTTTTGTTCCTATTCAGTCATGGAGCTCTGTACTAAGGGACTTGGTTCGCAAACAGAGTCACTGAAGGTGAGTGGTTCTGCTGTCCTGCACACCCTGCCACCTGCATGGTGGGGTTTGGGAGCCTTGAACACTCTGCTCAATGTCTGCTGGGAGCAAAAAATCATCAGAGGGCACAGGCAGCTTCCACAGAACCCACATTACTCCTTGCCAAAGGCTGTGTATCAATACCAGTCATTCTTCAGATCACAGGGCTATTAAACATCAAGGAAAGGCTTTTATTTACCTAAGCTTTCTGATGTGTGTTGCAGCCTGTGTTGATAGGCAAGTGTTGGAAAACAGAGGTGTAAATGTCCAAGAGGCTCAAGGAGTATTACATTGTATAGCGTGTTTTATGAATACCTTGGTTATATGAAGCACTAGTTTGGTTTGACCCCTATAGTTAAATAATCACATGCTTAAAAGTAGTGTTGTTTTAACTGGATGGTCCTCACTGGATGGAGAGGAGGGTGTATCTCCCTTCCCCCCCAGAATTAAAAGCCAGGTAACCAGTTAAATATCTGAAATCATCTGCAATTTCCCATGTGCTACTGAAATAAATTGAATCTTGAGATGCTGATATTTATGATGTCTCCAACCTTTACCATCCTCACTTAATGATTTCCTAATCAGTTTTTCCAAGTCTAGACATTGCTTCCTGTTTGCTGTTATTCACTGTCGTCTGAATTAATTTGGGGAAATAGCATTCCCTCCCTTCAGAATTAGCATGCCCATCATTTCCTATGTGCTAATGTTGAGATGACAAGCAAGTATGTGCTTCTTCAGCTATTAGAGTGTCATCTGGCCATCCGGCCTCCAGGAAAAATGGAAACTGTACTGATACCTTAGCCTCTGTTCTGCTGTTCCTCTTGAATCATATTACCTGCATAATACACTTAAGAACTTCTGTTTTGCATTAAATCTGCCCATTTGTGGCCTTTGTTACAATCTGACTTCTTTCTAGGCAAGAGGACTGGACCTTTCACGTGTACGGACATGTGTAGTAGTGGCTGAAGAACGACCTCGGATAGCTCTTACTCAGTCATTTTCAAAGTTATTTAAAGACCTGGGTCTCCATCCACGGGCTGTCAGCACATCACTTGGCTGTAGAGTAAACCTGGCAATATGTTTGCAGGTAAGATTTTTCACTCCTTAATTTTTTATTTGTTTAAGGAAATGGTTTTCAGGAAGAAGCGTTCATTGTATTTCCTTTGGCTGTTTGGTCATAGACATACTAAGAAAATGCATGTGGTACTTAATGTTCTTGCATACACAGGTAGTAAATTTCTGTTACTTTGTCAACAACTCATCCCTCTCATGTTGCAATCATAGCATTTATTTTGCCCATGAATACAGCAATTCAGAAAAGTACCTGACAGTGACAGAACATGTACTCTGTACTCCACAGCCAGTATGTAATCATGTCATGTAAATGACAATTTCCAAGTGTTTATTTCAGTGTGTTACAAAATAGATTCCTTCTCTTCGTAAAATACTTCTAACTATTACTTGTTTAACTAGATAGGTATTTTCTGCACTCAAGGAAATTTATTTTGCTATATCTCTTCTGTCTTGATCCTCTAATCAGAAGAAAAGTCCCAAGAATAATATAAGATGTAACATGAATTCTCCAGGAATATTTACTGAGTCATGATTTTAATGACTGATGGAGCACTATAGCTCTCTGATCTAAATTTCTGAATAGCATCTGTTTTTTCAACGAGTGATAACTACAAAAAAGCAAAGTTTTAGGTTGATCTAGAGTTTAGTATTTTTTCTCTGAGGACTTCATGTGATAAAAGTTAACTTGGCTTTTTTAGGATGCTCTATTTTTAATTAATTTCGCCTTATTTCCAGTTTAAATTCATCTGGCATTAGATGCAGACATTTTTTATTCTAGAATAAGAATCTCATTTCTGTCATGCATCTAATACACATCTTAATTTTGATAAATAGATAAAGAATCTTAATACGTACTTTCCTGGTCTCTTTCTCATTTTTGTGACTCCTGATCTCTTTCTGTCCTTCTAAATCTTGTTTCAGAGTTGCACTTATTATTCCTGTAATAATACCATAAATGTCCTACTCAGGTGTAATATGTTTTCTGATTTAATAACCTTTTAAATACTGAAAGAATCATCTGCATTGCAGCTGCTCTGGCTGGGTAGTTCCATATCCATTTGGTCATGTGCCATGTCTCTAACCTCTTCAAAGTCACTGTGTCCTCAGTAGGACTTGCCTGTACTATGTGTGGTCCATCCTGCGTTTCAAATCTGGCAGTTACCCCTGGTTTACATAAAGGATTTCTCATGAAGGTCACATGGGTACCTGCTTCAGTGTGGATGTCAGGACAAATCTCAGTGACACTGCAAATAAGAATCTGCTATTCCTTTTCTGATTGTAAATATAAATATTTTTAATCAAAACAACTGACAGATTGAGGTTATGGGTTCGGCACAGAGCAGTATGTCTGTGCCTGATTTAGCCTCTTGCCCTTTTCAGTGTTACCAGGATAGGAATACAAGGAGGTGTGCCACACCTCCAGTACTGCTTGCTTTCTCTGACTGCAGCAGAGTATCCCTACAGCCTAGGGTGTCTTTAATTATTACCATCAAGCATATGACAAGGCAAAGCTGAGCAGGGTTAAAAGTCATCCTGTTGCCCAGAGGTAGAGTTGTTTGGTTTGCCATTCTGTAATTGCTATGATAAGTATTCTCCAGGAATAAAAAAGTTTGAGAAAGGAGGGGAAGCAGGGAAATGAAGACATACTGTCACTGGAAACAGATCAGGATGGGGCCTGTCAGTTCTCCCCTGCAGCTGTGGTGGAGTTGCTCCTGAAAGACAACTCAACTTCTCTGGCTTCTGGTCCTTGGAGGGGACCACACATGAAGCATGCTTTAGATTACAAGGGCAAATTTTTAGCTGCAGAAGTTTGCTTGCCACTAATGAAAATCTCCATTTTAGAGGTGCACCACTCTCTGGGTGGTTCATGTTGGTTGCTTCACTTATAAGTGTTTAATTCAGGACAAATCATAAAATCAGGAGATAATGCTAAGCAGCAGTAAGCCAGTTGCAGTACCAAAGTGTGGCCTGTTGGGAGTAACACTGTGCTTGTTCTGCCTGGGATTTAATGTTTTTCATAGGTGCCTGTGTGGAGCTGTGTTTTTGATTTGTGACTGGACAGTGTTGAGAGCACACCAGTGGCTGGGCTCTGGCTGACCAGTCCTGCACAGCATCAGGGGTGTCCCCACTTCTCTTTGGATGATGCCCCACCATCCCACTGCCCTCCAGCAAGCAGGCTGGAGGAGAGAGAAGCTGGGAAGGGACACAGCCAGGAAAGCTGTCCCCAGCTGACCTGAGATATCCCATACCACATAATGTCATGCTCAGCATTAAAGCAAAAGGCTGGTTAGTCTTCCAAAATAGCCATTGCTCAGAAACTGGCTGGGCATTGTTCTGCTGAAGGGAGGTGATGAGTGATTGCTTTTGCATCACTTGAGTTTTTCCTTCACTCATTAAACTGTCTTCATCTTGACCTGTGGATTTTCTCACTTTTGCTCTTCCTGTGGTTTCCCTGTCTCACAGGGAGCTGGGTGGGTCCTGAGCTGCTGACTGGGTCAACCCACTGCAAACATGCAGGAAAGCTGACTACATTCAGAGAAACTGGAAGTCCTAATCAGCTTGGAGTTAGGCTGGATCATGGCTTGACTATGTATATCTGCCTCTTGATTGTGTTAACTCCTTAGCTGAAGACTGCTTCTTAGGTGGTTCTTTACAGAAATTCTTGAAAGAGTTGTTGAATCAAACTGTAAAAGTGGCTAATCTCTGAAGGAATATTGTTAATGATAGTGCATATGGATTTAGGAACAGCACAGAATGAGAGCCTTGAGTGAAATGGTTAAACAGCCTGGCTGATTGTATAGCTTAACATCAGGCTTCATTGAGTTCTACTGATGTGTGGCACCTCAGTCCACAGGACAAACTAAAAGCCAAACACAGTCCAAAGAGTAGTGTGGCTGGAGTGGAAGAAAGCCACTTCAGGACAGGCAACATTGTCCTCTCAAGCAAAATTGTGTTTGAAGCACTTGAGCTGAGGCTTGTTTAGCAAGTTTTGAAGGTGTTTGAAAAATTACTAAAGGTTTTACTTGCAAGCATCACCACAAAACATGTCATTTTGGTGGAGAATATAAAGATAGAGACTCGCGTGTTTTGAAGCATCTGGCAGTAGACATTGCCAGGGACTGGATACTGAAATAGGTTGAATGCTCTTTCCAAACTGTCTGGAAGTTTATGGCTAGTGGTATTTCAGAATAGCTTGTGGGCTATTCTGTTTTCTCATATGAGGAACAAATTAAATTTTAATCTCTCATTTACAATATTCTTGCTATTAGTATTGTCTCCAATATGTTCCAGAAATGGGTTATGATCTCTGGGTTCTTTACACTGCATAAAACTGCTTCTCAAGATATCTTAGTCAATAGCATCTGCCTTTGCTTTTTTTCTTGCAAGTTATGTCATCTATGAGATCAGCACGTGGTTCCTGGAACCCCATCTTCCACAGGGATAATGGTGATCCAGCCTGTTCTGCAGTGTTTCTAAAATACGTATCTACTTATCACCTTACTAAACCTATCTCAGAATTCATCTACTGACCCTTACCAGCAATAAAAGCCTATCGAGGTTTCTTCTCTGTGGGCTACCTCTAATGCAACTTTGATATCTTGATTTCCTTCTTGATTTCCAATTTTGTGAACAAATCCAAGACTCAAATGTTTAAAGGGAAAGGTATCCTGATTTTTCCAGAAAGCTTTTACAGTTCACCTCTCCAAAAAGGAGGAAGGTGTATGTGCACATGTGTGTGTGTCTGTGTGAGTCTGTGTCTCTGTGGGTGTGAGTGTGGGGGTGTGTGTGTGTGTGTGTATAGCAGAATTTAACTTTTTATAAAAGATTACCTTGAAAGAGAATCATTGTGATGATCTCTTTGGTACAAAAGAACCTTAGTCTACCAAATTATCTTAATTTCTGGGTTGTGATCACTGACAAACTAATGCATTGTCATTTGTATTAATTTCCTTTCAAACCGAGAGCAAATTGAATGTATTTTCTTTAATGTAGTCATTTTAGACTAGATTTCTAGAGATGTGCTTTTGAAAATAAATAATTCCCTCCATCTTTAGGCACTTAAATACTATTAATATATGATCTTTTATAGCTGTATAGTCACAGACAATGGTCCAGGGATTAGTGAGATGAAAAGATTGCATCTAGCATATTTTAATCCTCATTAACTAGCATCTTAGCATTCAAGAGAAAAAAATAGATATGAAAAGTAGCTGGTTTCTTACAACAGCACAGATGGTTCTCTAGGATTTAGCTGATTTCCATTTAAACACTTGGAATAAATATTTTCATTTTATTCAACCTGCTAGTCAATTTCAGTTGAAGGAAAACTTCTAGAAATTGTTAATTTTCCTTATTTAACCCTGAAAATGTACTAACAAATCTGTCCAAGCTAAGGAGAGCAGGATTCATCTTGCTTCTTTTCTATCTCCTCTAATTGAGACTTTAAGGTTAAGTGAGTTATCCCATACTCATCAATAGTCAGTGGAATCACAGAAATACTTCAAGAGACATCTCAGGCATCCATTTGGGAATGGGATCCATCACCATCAGGAGATCTTTCCTACCTTATATTGCACACTTTCTTTTTTAATGGCTGAAGTTACATGAAATGGACCCTTTCCTCACTGTCCAGCAAAGGAATCTTTATTACTCAGTTTAGGACATAAAGTTAATTTTTTTTTTTTACTTAGGGATAGATCACACTCTGAGGATCTTCCATATTAAAAGTAATAAAGGGTAGGTGTGCAAAGAGTGCCACAGGAGACCATGCACTGTGTCAGAGGTATGATTCACACTTAGCAATGTACTACAGCCCTGGGTGAGCTCCCTCAGATTCTGTTTTGCCACCTTTTCCATGAGTCATGCCATGAAATTATTTTCACAGCTCCAGCCGCTGTGCTAGTGTGGATGACATTGCCAAGTGCACACCAAAAATTCCTCTTCTGAGCATCACTGGAACAGAAGCAGACTCAGAGTAAACACTGAGGCCACATCCTTAGGTAGTTAAATAAAACCCAAGACAGCAGTTATTTTTAAATTCTTAGGATTTCTAATAGCCTAGTTCCTGTTTTTTAACTCTGGGGAGGGAAGTAGAGGAGAACATGCAGCTTGGCCTTTGACTTGAATGGAAATTGGGCATGCACTGAGTCCTGGCAGGTGGTCAGTCCTGCAGCTGACTTATTGGGGTGGTTCTTCAGGCAGTTTTGACCTGCAATGTTTTCCCAGAGAATAAAAGCCTGGCATATTGCTGAGATTTGCTTGGCCAGGGATGGTTCACCAGTGGCAGCCTGTGCATGAACAAAGATTTATTTAGTCCAAGAGATGTGACTTATGATAAACCCATTTTCAGACAGAAAATTCTGTATGTCCCATTTTGTTTTCTTGAACATTACCAGGCGTGTCCTAAGTAAATACCAGATACTCCAGAAGTTGTGTTGTTTTTTCCCTGTTACCAGCGTAACAGATGCTCCCTATCCCTGTCTCTCAAAATAAATGTGCACAGATAAATTGAGTCAGTCATTCTGGTCTTGGCTTAGACTCTGCTTCCTTTGAAATACTTTTCAGAGTATTCCAGCTGCAACTGGCCACAGGGACGTTGCTGATAATTCAGCTGCTGTTTCTCAAGCCATTCTGTAGTTAAAAGCCATATGAGACTTTGGTACTCTCAAAGTCCTCTCTGCACCTGCAGTATAGTCACAGGCAATGAATTATATAACTGCTAGATTTCAGTAATTCTCCTGCTTTTTTGCAGTTACACTGCAGTGTTCAGCCTGGATTATTAGTAGCATCATTTTAGGGCATCAATGCAATAAGCAGATCTCATCTTCTTTTGCATCCAAAATAAACCTGTCTTAAGGTACTGCTGTGGCAGCTTCCTGCAGTCTTTAACTCTGCTGGCATTCAGAAGTCTGGTGAGAAGAATGTGGGATGCCAAGGCTTTCAGAGCTGTTTGTTTTCACAAGTTGTAGGGCAAATCCCACAGCAGCCATCTGGTGTTAGATACTCCATGTGATAGTAGTCCCTTAGGACTAGTCACCACTGAGGATTTTTTGTCTCTTTGCTGAGTTATCAGTCATGGTGGAGAGCTGATGGGTTTTTATCAGTTTTTATTGTTCTTTTTATGTATTATACTGTTTACCATAACAGATAGGAATGAAGACTTATCGGCTCTGAAGTTACTCCATTTATTTATGATCTTCCAGTTAGGATCAGTTTAATCTGTATGCAAGAAGGTGTAAATATCTTTCTCTGTTGTATACTAATTTAATTTTTTTTTCCAAAAAGAGAGCTTACTTTTGATATCCAGAGGACATCACTTAGAAACTTCTGTTACTAGTAAAATGGCAGACCTGGAATTCTCTGTGGAATAAAGTGCATTAAAATAGGAGGGCCATAATGTTTAATGACTTCAAAACCAAAAACAACAATAACAAAAAAAAAAGTATGCTAGACACGTGTTTTCCACTAACAACATTGTCTGTAGTGTCCTAAAACCATTTAAGTCTGTTTGTCCAAGGTTAGCAGTCTACAGCTGTCTCTTCTGTTGCTCTACTAAAATGTTGACACTTCATTTTTTACTTTTTTTAACCTTTAATGGTATAGTGGTTAATTTGTAAAATTCCTGTATTTGACATTGTTTTTCTTTTTATTTTACTCCCTGCTTTTTGCATTCTCCTCTTTTTTTTTCTCCCACCCTTCATTCCCATTTTTTGTTATTATTTTTGTCTTGTGTTACCTTCTTTCCTTCTCTCCCTTACCCCTGCTATTCCTGCTGCTATAGCCTCACAGGCTGGGGAAGCTGGCCGAGCAGGTAGGGGATTTTCATGTTCCCTCAATACCCACCTATCAGCTTCCAACAGTGGGACAGACTAGAAATTGAGTCTGGAGATTTGGGGATTTTCAGATCCTTCTGTAAAATTATAAATAAGTCCAGTATAGCTTTATCTGGATGCAGGTTCCATCAAATATTAGATGTTCATTATAACTATTTCATTCATGCTGAAAATAATAAATACCATAGTGATTGTCTTTGATTTTCAAACTTGACTGTTTCCATTATTTTACAAATCAAATCAGCTTTAGTTTTATTTTAAAAGATAACCAATTTTTCCTTGGTTTTGTTTTTTTCTTTTCAACATTGCATATATTTCAAATAAGTTCTCCACTCAGCACTAGTCTGTTACACTGCTGAGTTTACCAGTAGACTGAAAATCGTGTCGTTAATAGCTAGAGAGGATCTTGTACCTTGTATTGTGTATAACAAGCTAAAGAGGCTAACATGCATGTGCAGCTCTATTACTCCTGTTCTCCTCTGGTGGTGGGTGATGATCAGTATCAGTTAAGTAAGTATCAATTGGTAGTGGTAACACTTTTCCCCTGTAGATACAAAAATTAGCTATTTGTGGGTCTGGATTGCAACTTTTAGTGCTCAAAAAATTGTGGACCAATCAGCCAGCATTGCAGAAATGTAAAATTTAGCCCTAGACATTCCTAATGTGAAGAATTATGCTCTACAATGTATCTCAAATGGGACAGAAATCACTATGTTGCCTGCTGGTTTGAGTAGTAGACATCTAAATAACTGGTAAAGGAGTTTGTGCACCTGGAGTTTACCAGGTCTAGAATTCCTCTGCTGAAAAGAAAATTTCCAACGTGCCAGTGTTCTAGAATGAAGTTGTGCTTTTCTTCTAGCTTTGTGCTTAGCTGTAGCATGAGGTCTGCAGCAGAGAAGAGAACCCTAGCCTGGAGCACTGAGAATTCACATGATGTTCAGTGGTGATGAGTTTGAAGTTTTGGATAAGGGCAGATCATAGCAGGCTGCAAAATTTCAGAAAAGCTGTGGGTGGAAAGGCCCAAAGACTGCATCATCTCTGCATGAAAGGAAACTAAAATTAGTCTGCTTCTTTTCAAGTAACTAAATATTGTGACATAAAGGAAAGGTTTAAATTATGCAGTGGAAGACTGAAAAGGATCAGAATAATTGCTTAACAGACCTTCAGTCCAGATTGGTTCATGTCATGCGTGCTACCTTTACTATCTTTAGCTTCAAGTATATTCTCTGTTGCATGTATGGAAGACTCTCAGTAAACCATGCTTCACATTCCTGACCATGTGCTTCTGCCATTAAACTGTGTCTCCTCAGCAATTTCCGCCTTCCTTTATATGGCAAAATGTGTTTTAACATTTTTTGTATGTATCCATGTGCTGATTACTTGGCCTTTTGTAGCAAATAAAACCTCTGTTGACATGTGTTGGTTAAGTAGTCTGACTGCTTGATGTTTTTCTGAACTCCAAGGAAGTACCTGATGGTAGGTATGTTTCCAGTGCTTGTTCTGATTCTGTAAAGCTGAGCTTTGATTGATGAATACCTTAAGTATAACTTGTCATTTGATTAGCATAATTAGCACTGAATTGAATGTTTGGTTATTTGGGGGGTAAAACTCTTTTTTCCTCCCAGCCCTCAGGTTCTGATTAGCTGATGTTGTTGTTTACAGGGAACATCTGGACCAGATCCCACCACAGTGTATGTTGATATGAGGGCACTGAGGCATGACAGGTCGGAACCACCTTTTTCTTTTTCTCTAATACACACAATTAACAGAGTTTCTAGCAAGAAAGCTGCTTACAGCACACCTCACGGACCCTGGAAACCTCATAAATAATTTGTGTTGACTCCTACCAGCAAGCAGACACAGACATTTATATTGGTTAATTAATTTTACCACTGATAAAACTGAGGCATCTGACATCACTACTGCAATGACTAACAAGATTCCTTGCCTTTATTGCCACCAGGATTTCATGACACTTGTATTGAGGCGGTGCAGCCTAGCCAGTCCCCACGGACTGGAGTCCTGTTGGGCCTTTTATCTTCACAGAGGTGTTTCTCCTGGCTTGGCGGCTGTTTGCCTCTCAGGAGATCTGGTGGGGTTTGCTGCAGTTCTTAATGCTGCAGGACCATGAGGGGATGGATTATTTGCTTCAGCCACTGTGAGCAACCACATTTTGTAATTGTGGGTATTTTTTAGTTCCATCTTGAGTGTTAGATATGTATACAAGGAGTGAGAAATAAAATTTATCACTTAGTGGTTGGAGGCAAGCTTGAGATCTCAGGTGTGATTTTAAAAAATACCCATGCACATATATTTAAGTTTTCCAATACTCTGGTCATAAGTCTCTTTACAGAACTATAATAAATCAAGAAATTTTCTATGAACTCTGGAAAAGGTGAACATTTAATTAACAGTCCTGGTTCCCTTAAAAACTCATTATCCAAGTAGGGAGTTTCTTTGTTCTTTTTCTTTCATCCTTCTTAAAAGCTCAACAGAGAATTTGTCCCCCAACTTTGGCTCATCAAAGTGACCAGTTCAGATTGCAGAGTACAAACCTCAGGGCACTGCTGGCCCAAATTACCCACTGGGTAGTTGGGTCAGATAGGTAATGTAGGTATTTTCTTGTTGCACATGGAGTTTGGCAGGTAGAAGAAGGGAGCTGCAAGATGTTTGACTCATGATTTCTTTATTCCTTTTGCACACAATGATTCCAATAATAACACTTATGTTTGAGCTGTCCTTTGGGACACTACTGGGTCTGTATAACCCAGCCACAGAAATTTGGTGTTCCTGACCCAGCAACTGCAGTAGTGTGGAGATAGAGTCCATGGTCATACTCAACCCAGAAAAGAAAAAAGGCCTTTTCTGTAGAAAGAGAATGTAACATTCACAGTCAGTAAAAATTATAAATAAAAAAAAATATGTTTAAGAGAGAGGAATTAAGATTTACTGTTCATAAAAGTTGCATAAACCCTGGGTATACTATTTCCCTGCCTTAGCATGTCATTGAGAAGTAGGCATCATTATCGAGACCAGGCTTTGCAGTGTGATAATTTATATTTAGTGACTAGTTCTACAGAACATGAAAGATGATCTTTAGAGCTGGTTCTCATATTGTGGTAATGTAGATTTTAATTTGATAGTTTAAAGCTGTGCCTCATTTACCCAATCCTGTGGAATTTAGAATTAGATTAGTGGGTCATAAATTAAGGGAGAAAACAACTCTATTTGACATAGTCTCTTCACACTTGCTGTTTCTAACCATTTTAGTGGAACTGAATGTCCCTATCACTTAGCAGTATCTGAAAGATCCCTGTAAATATCTTTGAGACCATAGAGTAGCAACCCACAGTGTCTTTGCAGGCCAGCCAGTCCCCCAAGAATATGAATGTTTTACACTTTACACTTAATGTGAGAAAATGTTTTTCATAATTTGTATTTTAGAAGATATTTTTCAGGATTTGAAACAGACTGAACATATTGTTTTTCAGTGGTAAAAAAATAATGGCATGACAGCATTCTCTAGTTGCCTTAAAAAACAATTTGGGGACATTCTTCGAGATTATTCAAATCCTGTTCACATCCATAAAAATTAATAATCAGTTTCAATACAACTATTTCAAGCTCATCTGGTAATTACGTGCTTGCACACTTTACAGCTTAGGAAAATGTCATTTTCTTGTAGGTGCTTAGGTCAAAATACCTGTGCTAGGTACAATCCCTGTGGAGAACTAGGGGTGGTTGTTTGACCAAACTTGATGTCCCAGCTCTCCCTGGATTTGGATGGTTTCCTTCTTAGGTCTGGCTGGAGGTTTTCAAACACGTTTTTGTGTGTGTCCCTGGGTGGTTTTGAGCTAACAGCCCATTGGTTTAGCTGCTGGGACTCTGGCCATAGTACTGGGCTCACCTGGAGGTTCAGGAAGCTCCTACCCAGGGGTGCAGCCACTTGGTCAGTGACTGGAGTCAGGTCTAACACTGGAAAAAGGCTTGACTGCCTAGCTGTAAGCATCTAGTGAAGTTCTAGGTGCTCCAGCTTCTCAAGTAGTGTCTCACATGGAGTGACATTGTATTACTTAGCCCTGAGGAGTGTCCCAGGCACCCTGAGCTGTCTCCAGTGGCATTAGACACCTAATTTTGGAATCTGGGTAGCACGAAAAGGAAGAATATACAGCTCTGGCTTGCTGTTGGTGATAGGATATCAGTATCATTGTACTGAGAATTTTACTGATTTTCTACAAATCAGGGTGTCCTCAGGATGGCCTGAGAAAAGAGTGAGCAAAGACAGGCAAGTCCCACACAGGCTTTTAATAAAAACCAGAAGACTCTTGAGTTGTCTACCAGGTGAATGATGTGCTCTTGCAGTGCAGAGCAGTTCAGTTTACAGAGATTACAGAGGTTAACTCGGGTCCAAAGGACAGAGTAGGTGGATTAATGCATCTGAGAGGCTCCTGGCTGCTGCCTCCTTGTGCAGCTCAGGCCATGCCCATGTGCCCAGGGCATCCTCAGGGAGGGATGTGCAGCAGAGCCCTGGGCAGGAGCATCTAGTCAGGTCATTGCTGCATTTCTCTGCCTCTGGGAAAGCAATTTTATTCCCCCTCCTCTGCAAAAGAGGAGAGTAAATTGAATAAATATATACATATTCTTGTCCTGTTTCTAAAGGCCTAGATGTCAGATTGTTCCATCATATTTTTGAGCAGTCATGCTCTCCTCAGAAAGCTTTTCAGGTGGTTAAGAACAAGATGCCTAAATATGCTAAAAGCTGAAAAGTGTTTGGAAGATAAAAAAGGGAGAGAGTGAGAGAGAGCCTTTTCTCATCATGCCAAAACACCATATACTTGAAAGATGGTGGCTTTTAGAACATTTGCAGCCTTTTGTACCAGTAAAGATGTAAATTTGAAGCCCAAGCATCCCTTGTATCTGGATTGTTCTAAAACAATATGTATAGGTGTTTATAAAATGTCCAGCAAAAAACACATTTCTGATATTAAAATAAAAATTTCACAGCTTCTTCATCCTTAGCAGCAGCTTAGTTTTTGGTAGAAAAACTATTTATTGGCGAAACAAGCCAATTCATCAAGCTGAAAATAAATCAAAATAAATCTTTCTTTCCCGTCAACAGGGCAAAATATTTTCAAGTGTTCTGCAGCAGGTCAGGCTGGATTCAGTTATATTTGTAAACATTCTAAACCATTTTTTAAGACTAATTCAAAGCTGTTTTCAAAATCTTAGTCTTTTAATCTGATAATACATACTTTGAAACTACCTTGAATTTGAAACTAGCAGGTATGAATTAGAAATAAAATTACATTAAAAATATTGAAATATTTTGACTGCTTTGAATTCTTTCTTATGTTTTTAACATAGGATATCTGGGTATCTGTACCTTTCATATTCTAAATGTTTTATAGACAATTTCCTCAGAAATTTTAAATAGTGAGCTGAAGGATCCATCTGGTGACAGCTGAGGGAGATCACTGATCTTCTCCTAAAGTTGAAGCTTCATGCAGTCCTGTAAAGATAAACATCCCCTTGCATCCTATTATTATTTTCTATATCAAAACCTTACCCATTTAAAAAAAAAATGTGTTGGAGTTTAAATATGAAAACCACTGTTCTGCCCTAAGCAGAACAAGGAAATATCTACTTTGATACTGAAGTTTATTTTTAAAAGGATAAGAAAAGGAAAAGGAAACATATTCATTGCAATCTGTCTACCCCCAAAAGCAGATAAAAATGTCACCAATCTTCTTGTTCAGTTGCAGCTAGTGACAACTTATGAGCTTTGATGTAGTGGAGACTCAGACTCCCAGGGGGAGAGAGCCACTAACCTAGTCACAAATGTATTGATGAAGATTTAGATGCCATTTTGCATGCATTTGTCATAGACAGTTCCCCTTTGTTTTGACTACAAATTGTATTTCAACTGTTTATTGAAATGCGCTGACATTTTGTATCAAACTGGGCAAGAACGAAAAATTTCAGCCAGTGCTGGTAAACACTGTTTTCTATTTTATTTGATGTCATCTCTAGTTTCACACATGCAGGCATCCTTTCCCATCACATCCTTCTTACCCTGTCTTCAAACTTCAGTATACCCTTTGGTGAAATAATAGGTGCATTAAATGATCTTTTAAATTATTCAGTTTCATCTAGTTAAGTCTGTAGGGTAATAGAGATGGAAAAATCAATTTATTAAATTCTTTTGTGATTTACTAGAGTTCCTTTTGAGCTACGTGTAATGGTGAGCTGCTGGGATAGACAGACATGGTGAAGCAGCTGCTGGCACCAAAGAGGGACTCAAATCTAGATGTGGGATATTGCCAAACAGACCAGAAGCACAAAGATGTATTTGAGTTCAAGTTATTAATTTTTTAGTCTGGCTACTATTCAGTTTGTGGCTTTTGATATCCAAAGTCTTTCACTGAAATGCTCCCACTCCATCATTAGAACAATTATTTTGACCTGATTACCCTCTTTATTAAACAAGCAGTCTGTGGAGTTGTACAAAATAGGTGCTTTTCCCATGTGGCCATGACATCTTCTTAGAGTGATGCAAATTAATGTAGCTCTTAAAACAAAATTACCTTTATATACTTAGTCTGTCAATAGCAGACTCGACTTCTTAGGAGGTCATTTGTGTGTTGTACTAACAATAATAAGCAAGTCTTATTTGTTGTTTTGGACTCCAAGAGTATTCAGAGATCTCTGAACGTCCTTCAGACTTGCTCAGACATTGTCTCCCTGACAAAGGTGTTTTCAGAGGATGGAAATTCTGAATCTTATTCCTCAAGAAAAGAAGGGAACACTTGTAGCATTTCAAGGAAATGAGAAAACAGTTACTTAGGATTTATTTTTATAGATTGCTTATACACTGAGCCCAGTCTCAAATCCAGGTTCTGTCAAAAGGAATCAGTAAAGGCTTTGGCTTTGTTTTAATATATTCCAGCATTTCAGACTTCATGCAGGAGCAGAAAAATAGCCTTTTATCATGGCTGTCAATTGTTTATTCTTCTCCCCTGCATTTTACTGAAACTTTCACGTTATGTATACATTGTTTGGGGCAATACCAAACAGCAAATCCACAGGAGCTTTTTTCCCTTATTCTCAAACACTCCTCCTCCCTCTACCTTGAGCAATACTTTTATTAAAGGTTTGCCATACAAAAGAACTCCTTAGCTGAGTTTTTAGCTGAGCTGTAGCCACAGCTCTGTAGCACAGTCAGGGTGTGGAGTGGAACCATTTTATATTCACACAGGAGGGAGAAGAGACATGGGGAGGTGTGTCAGAAGAAGACTTGCTAATAGCAAGTGACAGTGAAATAGTTACCTTTTGTGAATATTTAATTGACTAATCCTATTTGAAAGCCATTTGCCAAAGGTAGCAAAAGAGAAACTTTGAGGAGTGCTCCTTTGATGCTGGGGAGAGCAGGGCTTTTCCAGCTCCTGCCATGGGTTACAGCATATAGAGCCCAGTCACAGGTCAGAGAAAATCCCAGTCCTCAATTGTTCACTGTGTAGGGCCCAAAGGCTTGGTTAAAATCCATCACTGCCCCCTTTACCCAGCCAGCTTTTTCCTTGCAGTGAGATTCTGTAGGCAGAGGGTATGGGTTGTTTTGAGGTGTAAAGTTCCAAGTACCTGGTGAACTGTTCAAAACATAGACCTCTCATGTCATTGTCCTCAGAGTGCTTTAGACACAATAAGATCATTTTGCAAATGGAATTGTCAAGTGCTACCTCCAGCAGTGCCATTCCTGCCACCCTGAGCTTCAGGGATATTCTCATATGGGTGGCTCCAATTCCAAGTTCTACACACTACCCATACTTTTTTGTAATTGTCTGTTGCTTTAGTCATTTGGATTTATTTTTCTGTTACAGAATCGGTTTTTTTCATGAAAGTGAAAGTCTTTGCACCCCCTATGGAGTCAGTAGAAGTAACTAAGAGAAGGGCCTGAGGTCTTTAAAATAATACCTGAGTCCCTCAAAGATTTAAGTTCAAAAAGAAATGATGCAGTTTGGTTTTGGGGAGTCTTTGTAGAACCGACTGGCTTTTGGGCATTTTGCCTATTAGCTTTCAGAAGCTTATTTGTGAGTGTAAGCTGTTTGTCATGGTACTGGCAAAACCCTCCTTCTTCTTTATGTTTTTCCTCAGGAGAAGATACAGCCTTGGCCTTTTAGCAGTATTGTGCTTTCTTCCTGCCATACAAACACTGCTGTTTCAAAAATCCCCTTGGCATTGTTTCTGATCTATGGGAAACAAATCTCCCAGAACGAAAAGTTAATTTGGGCTGATAAGCATCATATGAACACTTTCAGTTCTGGCTTAGAGAATTCCCAGTCTGTCTAGAGAGGAGGAAAGGTTCTGTCTTGCTGTTCTGACTGCATCAGGAGACCAGCTTGTTTAATATCTGTAAACTGAACAGTCAGTGATTAGGAATAAAGCTGATGGCCTGGGAAACTGAAGAGGAGCTAATATTGTTGAAGAAATTGTACTGTTTACTCATGAGGATCCAGAGTTACAACAAAATTTGTAAATGTACCTTTTAAAGAGCTTTGAAAGATGCCTCATGTTTCCAGGCATAGAACAACTTCTGTGCAGGGCAGAAGAAAGGGAGAAATGCCCAAGAACTAGGGGAGTGGGAGCCCTACAAAGTAATTTTTCTGCTTTCTAAGGCAAGATTACTTGTCACTGAAGTATTTCCTCCCTTGATGGAAGCCCATTTCTTCCTTGATAAAGTAATCTTCAAGAGAAAAGCCTATCATGATTTTAGTGAAACAGGACAGTAAGAGTTGGCTCCAAATATGGTCTTTGAGAGAGGATGTGGTTTAACATAG
Organism: Toxostoma redivivum; assembly: GCA_013397375.1. Lineage (NCBI taxonomy): Eukaryota > Metazoa > Chordata > Aves > Passeriformes > Mimidae > Toxostoma > Toxostoma redivivum. The sequence continues at coordinate 3,626,943 of VXBI01014073.1, read as the reverse complement.
TTTAACTACAAATCAAGAAATTCCAGTTATATTTCCCTGGAGAGCTTAAGGGAAAGAGAATACTGTCCTGTGTACAAAGTAAGACAAAGAGAAAACAAAAAGCTGTAGCATTCCAGGAAGGTGGGTATACTCAGTTGTACAGTTACTGTGTTACTGTTTGCAAGTAACATTGGGATGTCATTCTTCAATATGAGTAAAAGAACTAGCTGGAAAATGGTTCCATTTTTGTTTTTACAAGCCAGTTTTGAGTGTAACAATAATTTTGATGAAATTATAAAATTTCAGTAAAATTATTGGGATTCCTACTGCTTATTAGTTTTCCAACTTATTAAAATATACCAACATATTTATTCCCGAAGAGTGTCTGACACTTAAAAGGATTTCCCATTTCCAGGTATACTGAGTTTCTTTTGTGTTACAGGTCCTTCTCTTTCAATCAGGCTTCTCATGGAAGCTGGGAATAGATAAAACAATCTGGCTGCTCAGGTTTCTGAGGAAGATTTATTTAAAATTCTTCCCTTTTTTGTTAACTACAAGCCGTACTTCCTTCCTTCTTCCTTCCTTCCTTCCTTCCTTCCTTCCTTCCTTCCTTCCTTTCTCTCTTCTAGAGAGTCTCGTTGTACAGTCTAGCTTTGCCATGAGTCTAACCTGTAGTTAAGACAGGAATGTCTTAATAAAATAGGATGACGATTCTTCCATATTTTTGTGCAAATAAGATGTATTAGATATTTTATTTTTACAGATAACGTATTCTGAAACAATTTGCTTTCCTTCATTTTGGTATATACTCTTAATGGAATGCTAAACACTGATTCTTTAAAAGTGCCAAGTGATCAGCATAGGGTATGTTTGCTGTTTCAGTAGTGGAGGAAAGAGTGCTGCTTTCCCACGCTGCTGCCCTAGAGGGCATTTCACAAGGCATCTGCTTTCAAAGGGGAAATATTTAATGAATATATGTAAGATTTGGAACAAGGCTTTGTAGCTTCTGCAGCCCTAACCACAGACTGTGCTGTGCTATAAGAGATGGAGCTTCCTACGTGCTCTCCATCCCTCTTTCCATTCCCCTATTCTCTTGCCAGCCTTTGCAGGGGGACAGGGCCTTTGCCATGCCACACACTGTCACCTTTTTGTGACAAATAATTCAGCACAGGGTGCTGTGCTGCCAGTTAATCCTGGGAAATGGGCTCTGTCACCTTTGGGACACACTCCAGCTTGCCAGCCTCAGGCTCCTGTTGTCAGTGAAATCTCTGCCTGAAAGAAAACTGAAAGAACCGTTAGGTTTGGGAAGGAGAGCTCTGTAAAAGTAAAAGCACCCTTTATTTATGTAAGGATACAACATCTCTAATTGGGTTAGAGATGTGGGATCCTCTTAAATGGCTCCTTTCAATGGATCTTAATATGTTGCTTCAAGCCTGACTTGTCCTTTTTATTACGGCATATAATGGAAGTGTCTGTGAGCAGAAGATGAACTTGCGTAAGCAGAGTTTCAAGAAGCTCAACCACAGATCCCAGTGAGTCTCCTGTGACAGGACAGTCCCTTTTCAGTGCCTGCAGGTGTACAAGGCACTGCCACTCATGGCACTGCTGACCTTTCCTTCTGACTGCTCATCTGCAGTTTTCATTGAACTGAGAATATAGCTTCATGTGTTGGTGTTCCATGCACAGGAACTCTCCCTGGTTGTTAAGGAGAACTTTTCTGCAGATTCTTTCCCAAAGATGCAGGGTGAGTCAGCTAATGGTGGGAAATTTGGAGGTTATAGCAAGAGAAGGGAACAGATTAAAGAAAATTACTTGATTTCAGAAATTCCACCTCTGATTACATTGTGGGAATGTAGAATGTGAATATTTCATTAGCAATGCTAAAATAATTTCCATCATTTGTTAACAAAAAATAAGCTAATTCCATTTGCTGAGGATGTTTTTAGATCCCAAGTTCATTGCAATTAAATTTTTCCCTGTATGTGAAGTCTCTTTAGAGATTAGGACTAGGATGACAAAGGGTTACAAAATAGAAAAAGCATATTGCATTAAACAGAATTGTCATATCTCATCTGTGATTATGAAAAGTGCTGTAAAAAAATTAGTAATAAACACCACGTCCTGGGAGGTTTGTAATCTGAGTAAAAAGATAACAGCTGTGAGCAGCTTTAGGCCTGGTTTTGCAAAGCTGAACCTGAAGCACAGAGAAGGGTGATGCTGTACCTGATGGTGCTCGAGGTGCAAGGTGGGAGACCAAATTCTCCTGAGCCCTGGTCCACTGCATTATCTTGAAATAGTTGTATAATGTGCTTTAAACAATGTGTAAAGTTAATTTAAACAAATTTAATGTGTGATGATAGCTGAACATTTTAAAGTAATTCAAAGCTGAAAGCAAACATAAACGACTTACCTTTTTTACATATTCCCATAATATTTTATGATAAAATTGCTATTGCTTTTTTTTTAATCTGTGAAGTTTTGAGTGTTTCCTTCCTGAACCAGAGTTCCTGGCCCCAGTTTGATTCATTTGCAGCTTTCTGAACTGTATAAAATAATTGTGTAACTTTTTCTGCCTCTTAGTCCAGCCATCTGAAGGATTAGAAGCTCTTAGCTTTTGACCTCAGGGAATTTGGTGCATGAAGTGTAATTTAGCTTTATAGTGAAGGATTCCTTTACATTAAAGGAAATTATTTAGTGCTAATTCTTGTTCATTATCAAATTAACAAGACTGAAATATGTCTTAGGCATACAGAAAGTTTAAAGGTTGTTCATTTTGTTGGCTAAAGTTTGCCTAAATCCCAAAGTCCCTTTTTCAGTCTCAGTTGTATTTATCCATTATCTGAATATATCATGTGATAGGAGAAAAACGGCACTGAGGAAACTAGGATGATGCAGGGAAACTTCTTAATTATCTACATTTTCCCTTCAGCCTAAGTGGTCAGCTGTGCAATTTTACTACTTTTCTGATTTACTATTTGAACCCTGCATTTTGGAAGGCAGAGCTTATGTTCTTTGATCCATAGTGTTTTGTTGGTTTTGGTTTGTTTTGTTTTTGGTGGGTTTTTTGGGGAGGTTTTTTTGGGTTTTTTTGTTTTTTGGTTTTTGGGGTTTTTTTTTGGTAGAATGTGCTCATTGACTTGTTAATTCTGGAATCGTTTAGGAAAAAACATTTTATTATTTGAGTAAAGAGGAAATGCAGTGACAGTCTTGAGTGTCAGAGAGCCTTGACCCAGTCCAGTATCACAGTTACCTGCAGTGACCATCTTTCTTCTAATTGTGGAAAATTAGAAGAGGCTTCATCAGCCCCATCCCACCAAAAGTCTTACCCAAGCACCATCTCAGACTGGACACTGATATATATCTGAGAGGTGTTGTTGATGGCAGATTTGGGTCAGAACTGGGAAGTCTCTGTGCCCTGGATGTAGCCACATAAAAGGTCCCTGACATTAAATGCCTTGCCATTGGATTTTGGTTACTGTTTCTAATGAATTAGATAGTTGGCCTTTTTTCACAGTAAAAGACCATTGTGTTGAATTCAGAAGAGTCAACTTGGGCAGATCCTTTTCAGCTTAAGGAAAATGAGTTTTCAAAGTGGTCAAAACATATTACGTTTTTAATTTTTGCTCATGTTGTGGGTTAAAGTTTTTTAGTTTCCAAATTTTCAATTTGGAGAGTTAATTAATTTAATTTTAAAACAAAACAAAATATCTGAAATATTAAACATAAATAACCTCTTTTTCTGACCTGCCACATGTTTTTTTTTTTAAAGATTCTATTTGCAACTTCTGTACATCTTTAACTTCTTTGTTTCAGTTTTATACAGAAAAAATTTCAAAACATCTATATCTTGCAGGATAAGAAAATATCCACATTTCCCCCACAAGCTGAACTTTCAATGTAAGATGTTGGTCAGTAGGTAAACTTCAGAAATAGGGCTGGAATGAAACCAGAGACCACTGGCTATTGCTTTCTGCCACAGAAAGACTGTGGGCAAGGAGGAGGCTTAAATACATTGGGTTATAGGTTCATCACATCCTATTTGGTTTCCTCTAGACTTTGTTGCTGAAGGTTTCCAAGAGTGGCAGCATCCAAGAACAGATGCTAAAAAAATCAGAGTGCAAAATAGCTGGTATTAAAGAAACCATAGAATTGGGCTTCAAGCTGTGAAGTGAGATGGTGTGAGAGCTGCTCCAGACAGGAGGAAAGGTTGGTGGGATAGGCAGGAAAATCAGAGCTGGAGGTGATGTGTGTGAGAAGGTGCAGTGCCCAAGCCTGGCTGACAGAAGATGCTGGCACACAGGCAAGGAGGAAGAGGGCAATTACAATGGCTCAGCTTGAGGGAATGGCTATAAAGCAAAGACAAATGTTCAAGATGTGGGGTTTGGCCAAGTGGTAGGGTAAGAGGCAATCTCTTCAGCTGAGTTATGTTGAAGGAGAACAGGGGCACTGGGGAAAAGCTCCTTTGAGTTGGATGTGGAGAGGTAGAAATAATAAGAGGAAGCTCAGACTGCTTCATGCCAAGCATCACAGAGCAAAGAAGGTTCCTGGATTTGAAATAAATTCAGCTGAGAAATAAGCCCTGAAAGGAAGTGAAAGAAGCCCCATCATTTAAAATACTCTAACAGAAGTAGGCAAAGCACTCAAAAGTGCACTGCAGGGAGCAGTCTTTTTTTGGCAGGGAGCAAGACTTGGATGACCTCATAGCTTCTTTCCATTTCTGTTAGAATCACAGAATCCAAACTCTTTCTCTGAGCAGCAGCACAGCCGGCTCTGAAGGATTGCCCAGTTTTGGCACTGTAGTCTTGCTTAGCACCACTCTGCATGTGCCAGCCCCCACAGATTCCCAAAGCAAGAGTTAATAGCTCTGCTGACAAACTCTCTGATTAGTGTGAAGCACTAGCAAGCTGTGCAGTGTATTTTGGAGAGTTTTTGTCAGCGAATGAACCAGATCTAAAATGGAGCATAAACAAAATTTTCAGTTTCATGTAAGATAGTTGAGCAGAAAGACATGGTTGCTGCATTGTGATACCCCTTTGCTGTGCAGTGATTGCACTGCCTGGCTAGTTATAGCTGGCCAGTTCCTGTTCTGAAGTCAGATTTCAGCCCTACTTTTCTATAGTAAGTGCTTGATTTAAAGAAGATGAAATATGTTCAATATATTAAATTTTAAAACAAGAAAAGAAGTTGGCACATACTGGCAGTGTAGCTGCATTCCCCATTAAATCCCAGGAGCCAGACTTTGAAACAGTTTTTTCAACTATACAGCTCCAGTGAGAGAAATTTTAAAGAAAATGTTCTTAGGAACCAGTGGAAAAATGTTAAGAAAAATATATTCTTCAGTACTGTTTGGTGTAATATGAACTGATTATAGCTTTGCAACAGTGAAACAATTCTTAAATACCTTCTCATCTTCCAATAAGATATTTTAGTGGGGGAGAAACCCTGTGTCTGCCTACATTGGGTCTCTCATTTATGTTTTCCCTCTCAGCTTGGCAACAAACCACCTGAAGGTGCAAAAGTAGCTTTCACACCCAAGGGCAGCATGTTTTCTCCCATCCACTTGATTTTCGTGCTCTTTGCCCAGTCTGCCATGTTCTCCTCTGCCCTTCCCAGCAAGACTCGGTGGCAGAAGGAAACAGCAGGAAGGCTCTGTACTCACTTTGTAAGAGATTGTTTTCATTCCCAACAAAGAGCTCTGGAGCACTGCTGAGAAACAGGACTTGCCCTTCCTGGACCTGCACTGCCTGGGAGCAGGTTACAATTTTTTGTGAATTTGGAGAGGGTTTGCTGTCATTGTCCTAGGGAGCCTGCAAGGAGCCATGTGCTTCTTTGCCAGCATCATCTGGGTAGTTCAGAGCTCTTGTTTTTAAGGGTCTGATGGGCCCTGTGCTCTGCCTCTTTAGTTTGCCAGCAGCCTTGATAGTGATGCTGTTTGCTCAAGAGGGAAGCAAAGAAGTTTTCAATTGTGTCTGCATTTGTCAGCAGAAAAAGGGAAATCTCTTGAGGAAGAGTGGGAACAATTGAATTATTTTATGCTGAGGCACAGTAAAACTAATTTTAAAAATTATTGCCTAATGCTCATAATTTATTCACAGTATCTAGTCCCAGTAGAGTTAATGAGACTATTAAGCAGTTAAAATTAAGAATGTGCATGAGAGTCTCTAACATCAGAATCTCATGTTTTACTTATATTTTTTTAAAATACCTTTGTGGCAAAATATTTTTTATTATTTTTGGATTTGTTAGAGGTTTAACAGTGTGTTCCCCAATGGATTGTGAGCTTAGCAGAAACTTTTTTAAAAGGGATCCAAGGTTTTGGGTTCTAAGAGGCCCTCACAGAAAACCTCCAGGAAATGCCTTTTCTATTTATGCCTAAACTTCTTTTAGTGCACTGCTGTGAAAATTCTGTAGGGATGTGAGGCGGGAAGCACAGAGTGGGAGAGGTTTAACAGAACTGGAAAGTGAGAAATTACACCTTCTATGGATCATCGTGTGCTAAAAAATCAGGCAAGGTTAAATGAAACAGGTGGAGAAGGGAACTAGGAGAATACTCCAGTGATAATAAGAACAAGATGGGAAGCACAGATGCTGAAAGCAAAGAGGGGATTGTCAGATTTATGGCTTTTGATTCATTTCCAGCAGTCACGCCATTGACTATTGAATGTGTTGCTTTATTATTTGTGATTTCTGCTAGGCCTGGAGTTCAGCAACACTTCATGGAGGCATGTCTTAATGACAGGAAGGGAGCAAAGGCCACCAGTATCTCTGGGCAGCTGGACAGTTCTGACATGCACTTTTCCTGCCCTGGAGGGTTTTTCTACTGTTAATTCAAGTAGAATTCTCTTTAAACCTATCTTAAATTACACAAAGTGCTTCCTGACCTTTCTTACACCATTACTCTTAACAGTGCTTGTGGCTGAGATTTTCTAAATTGTCTTTTTTTAAAGATTTTCTCAATTTCACAAATGCTTGTAAATAATAGGTAAAATACTTCTGTTAAAGGAGATACCAAGTGGGTGAGATGATGACTATTTCTTCCAAGAGTAGCTACCTGTCTGCAAATACCTATTGGAGATGTCAGTTGTTTGGAATAACTCAGTTAAAGGCATTTTCTATTTCTAGACTAATATGGATTTTACAGAACAAAGATATATATATGAAGGCAGAAATATATAGGCATTAGTAGCAACTGGTTTTTGCAATATTTGATTTCATTTCAATATATACAAAGTTATTTTTAAAACCCTTTCCGAATACTCCTAAATATTTCTGATTTGGCTGCCATTTGTGTGGTTGTGTGCCATTTGGTTGCCATTTGCTGCCACAAGTGTGGCTGATGTAGATCTACCCTTTATAGAGCACCATTAATTTAGCCTTGCATACACACTCTAGAGAGGCTCCCATAGCCTGACTTTCTGCTGCCCTGTGTCTGTATACCTGGATGAACAAATGGATGCTGTATCTTCACTTTTCCATCACTTTTCCCTTTTGCCACCAATCCAGCAGTGGCTCTACTGCTTTTCAGCTAGTGGGAGGCTCAGCAGGAAATGTAGAAAACACAGACGTGTTACACACATAACACAACAGTGTAAACAGGGGCAGTACAACATTAAAGATAACACACAGAGGAGGTAATTAGTGCTTGAGGCTCATTCTGCGAGTTTAGTGGCAGTTGAATGAGTGGTGAAAAGTGATTTCTGTTACACACCTTGTAGGTCAGGCTGCAGCTCCCCAACTGTGCCTGCTCCAGGCTGTACCCCTTGTAGGACACTTTACATCCTTTCCCTCTCAACACAACTTGGAAAAAGGTCTGAAATTCCTGGGTGTTTGGGTTGCATCTTTCTGTTAGTGAGAGGAGCTGTTCACACTGATGTGCAATATCTCAGGGTTTAGCCCTGCCCCATTCATCAAGGTTGAGAGACTTCCCAGAACTGCAGATAAAACACTATAAAACACTATTCACTATTCCTGCCTTGACCTCAACAGTTTCACCTTCTATTAGAAGACTCTTGGAGCAAAGAAACAGGGAAAAGAAAAAAAAAAAAAAAGAAAAAAGAGAAAGACCTTTTTCCATCTCCTTTCTGCTTAGGGTCTGAACTTGCCAAAGCTTTGTTCTCCAAAGGGACCTCTAGCTGAGGTCTCTCTGTGTCTCATCCCTCCTTTTCCAAACTGAGCACTGCGATGCTCTGTCTATAAAAAGACTTCAAAACAGTCTGAAAAAGATGTATTGTGACTGCTCCTAATAGACTCAGTTTTATGCTTAGCTTAATGGGACCCAGGTCTCCACCCATCTGCTCCTGTTTTCTTGTCTTCTGACATTTCATCTTTACCTTTTACATGGTTGGCTTTTAGGCATCTTGTATTGTGGGGTTTTGTCATTCTGATGCCTAGAGCTGAGGGGGGGAAGGAGGTAAGAGCAGCTCTTCAGACACAAATCCAGATTTAGCTTGGTTAAGTGGATTATGGATATTGTTCAGGAGTGGGAAGTTTAAGGTTTTCATGGTTGTTAGAACTTTTAAGTTACTTAGGATACAGGAATAACTAGATGCTACCAATTTTTTTTGCCATTTACTGGCTGAAATGATCAGCTATTGTAGAACTTGGGAGTCTCTTTCATTCTATCCTGCTGACTACTTTTCTAAGGTTAAATGAGAAATTTCCTTCCAGACCACTATACCACTGAAGGAGAGATGACGTTCCAGTTCACTTAGTGGCGAAATAAGTTATCTAAAAAAAGAAGAGAGACAACCAGAAAGTCACACTCTGAGAATGGATCTGATCTCAGCAGTAATAACATTTTTCATTAAATTATTTTTTTTTATATTAAAATGTTTATCAACCACTGTCCATTGAAAATAATTAAAAGATTGCAAATGCAGATTTGAAGCTGAGGCCAGGTTATAAGTTATTTTGATATGATTTTGATTTTAGCTGTCAGCTACTTGTGGAATGTGGTTGCTCACTCAGCTCACATGCTTTTGTGTCTGTGCCCTGGCTGTTATGATTTTCTTGTGGGAAATCAATATTTTAGATCCCTCATCATGAATAAATTTGTGCATGGAATTCCTATGACAAAAGTCTATCAAAAACAGATAAAAGGCACCAACTACATTTGAAGAACTTATTATTTAAGAAAACATTCCCACACATCTTTTTTTCATTATTTTCCCATCCATAAGTTTTGACTAATATTACTTATTGGGTCTGATTATAACAGGATAACATAACAGGATATAAGTTTCATCTCTTCCAAAAATAACATTAAATTCTGCAACTATTAACCGTTCCTTTTAGAAATAAATGTTAATGAAAAGTAACTAAACAAAACTGTGTATTATACATATTGTTTTACAGAGTTCGTTTAGTTGAAAGAGGATCTCCACATAGTTTGCCTCTCATGGAGTCTGGAAAAGTAAGTACTGAAAGAAGATTTAAGCTTAATTTTATGGTCAATGTTGTCAGTAAATATCCATTTCTGTATATTTTTACATGAATGTAGTACTAGGGAAGGGGCTATTAGCTGTACAGATTGATGTCCTTCCTTTACTGTTGAGGTTACAGCGTGATGGCAGTAACTGATGCATTACTGCTCTCTCAGAACCCGTACCTCACTCTTTTATGCAGAAATCAATTCCTTCTTTTATGCAAAAGAAGGTATTTCATCCCCTGCATGTCATTCTTGAAGCAGCTGAAAAAGTTGTTGCTGGTGCCAGCAGTTCCATGGATGTAGAGCCCACCTCCAGTGAGAGCTGGTCTGAGAGGCCAGCACTGTGCTCCTGGGCTACTGATGAGCTGCAGAGGGGCTGTCCCTGCTGGGACGTGGCTGTGGGGATAGGGGGAGTGCATAGGGCCAGGCTCTGATGCTGTGGGTGCTCATCTACAGCTTTCTGTCCATGGCTTTGCAGACATTCATGGTCAGAGAATGCTCCTTTTCTATTCTAGGCTCAAGGTCTGCCTTTGCAGTTGTTGAATGTACATTACATGAGTTCTTTGGCAGGTCATTATCCTGGGAGATTGCATGATGCCTCTGGCTTTCTCCTTGTTTCAGGCCAAAGGTTCAGTGGGGTTTTTCCTATCCTACCATATATTCTCATAGATACAGGGGCCATTTGGTCAGACTTTAGTTCTGCAGGTGAACATTTGATTTCTGAGAAGGTTTATTGATGGAACAGTGTTCACAAAGAAAAGCAGTTTTGTCATATTTCCCAATTATCTCAGAATTTATTTTTTTTTCCACTATAAGTCTACTTTAACTTTTAAAGCATTTTTAGGGATTTCTTGTAGTTTTGTAATGAAGGTTCTTGGGGGACAAAGTGTCAGCATACAATTGCATAAAGGTGGTCCTTGCTTTCTTAGTGCCTCTTGTTTTCTTTCAACAGATCCTCCCAGGAGTACGTATCATTATTGCTAATCCAGAAACAAAGGGACCCCTAGGAGATTCTCATCTTGGTGAGGTGAGTCATGAGAACCTGAACTTTGTATGCTCTGAACTAAATTGCAGAGACAAAGCTATTGTTGTGCATGCTAATGATTTCCTATGATACATTTTATCAAATGCCCAGTTAAGAAAATAGTGAATTCTACTGATCTTTATAAAGTGTACATCATGATATTTGTGTCATTATTAAAATTGTTAGTAAATTGTTTCTGGTAAATAGCTCAAATTTAAAAAAAAAAATTAAAAATCTGCTTTTGCTAACTGTATTTTATACTTGGTGCTTTGCTAATTTTGATGGATGCTTACATGAAAAGTAAGTTTATAGATTAGTCTAATTTCAGCTAGATGGTTTTCTTGTGCTGTTCTCCATAATCACTGTGCTTCATTGCACTGAAGTACTCTCATTAGTTGAGCAAGACTATATGTTTTTTGAATTTATTTTGTGTTTCTAGAGTGAGAAAAAATTATGTTATTTTCAAGCAATTAAAAATCTAGTTAACAAAATGAAGAACATGTTTGATCATAATTAAAGCCACAGTCTAATTTGTGAGTTTCTGTAAGAGTTCATTAATTTTAAATTGTAAAAGTTTCCATGATGCTTCAAATTCAATGGAATGAATCCTTCTCCATAGATGAAGGTCCCTGGGCTTACCCTTTGAAATAATCTGTCTGGTTTATGGAGGATGCTCTGCTGAAGTAAATGCACTGAACCAGGTGTGAGGAACTTGGCATGGCTCAGAGCTGCCCTGCAACAGAAGGAGATTGGGGTCTTTGTGCTAGAACTGGGTCAGTTATGGGCTCATAAACAGCATTAAAAGACATTTTTAGTATTATCTAGCTATGACTAAAAATATTTGCATCAAGAATTTTCAATAATGCTTCCTTCTCAAAAGATATTTTAATTAATACCAGTATAATTGCTTTTAACTTAGATATGGGTTCACAGCACTCACAACGCCAGTGGGTATTTTACCATCTATGGAGATGAATCTTTGCAATCAGATCATTTTAACTCAAGACTCAGCTTTGGAGACACACAGACTATTTGGGCAAGAACTGGATATCTGGGGTTCCTGAGAAGAACAGAACTCACAGATGCAAATGGAGGTAAGAGGTTTCTCATCATCTAGGTCTATGCAGATGATTTGAATTATTTGGAGGGTGGCACTGCCTCTCTGGCCCTGTGGTACCTAACATGTTTCATCTGTGGAACCTGTAAAACTGCAAAAAAACCCCTTAGTTAAAATAATCACAAAATAAATCAGGGCAAGATTTCCCTGCTGAAATAATTGTTTTTCCTTTGCTGTACCTCAGGTACTATAAAATCCCTCCACCAGTGACCTTTTGGCACTGTTAATATACCCAGTGCTTCATCCTGAAAAGATATGAAATACAGCTGAAACTGCCATCATTTGCTCTGGCAGTTGTGTCCCCGGAAATGCATTTGTGCAGGTAGAAAAAGCCTGGTGGGAGTCTGAGCCCTGTCTCTCCTGTGACCACCACCTCTTATAAACCTAATCACAGGAGCTGCCCATTCCTCAGATTTTCCTGTCTTTAACCCCAGAGGGCTGGTTACTGAAATGTAACACAAGCAGAGACCTGCAAGAGAAGCTATAGGGTGTTTGGGTTTCTGTCAGGAAGGTACAAGATTCCTTTCCTTGTTTTAATGAGGTTCCTTGTCTCTTGTACACATGTAAGTGAGCCAGTGCTGCCAGGCACACAAAGTCTGTGCTTGGGAAAATGATTTTTTTCTGTGATTTTTGAGGAGCACAGTGCCACAAGTGCCTGTGGCTGAGCTGGCCAGGGAAGGCTTTTGGCCAAGCTGAGTTTCCAGCAACACTGTGAACACCGCCAGGAGTGATCCCAGGGCCATTAGAACAGCTGCTATTCAGCCAAAGAAAGAATTCATCAAATCTGAAAACGTTTTAGTAATCTCTGTGGATTAATCCTGCTGCCGTGTCCTTATAATGGCGCCTAATTGCACCAAGCTTTTTGCATTTCATAATGATAGCCTGACCCTGAGAAAACTCAGGATTCTCTAAGGATGTTGCAGCTTAAGCAGTCAAATAGCTTAGGTATTCTCCTAGCAAAGAGTTGCTCCATTCTCCTACTTTTAGCTCCCAGTGCAGAAAGTTCTCAGCCCTTTATTAGGTAGACCTCATATTGTCATTACAATACTACCATACAACTATCCAAAGTAATCCAAAAGAGTCAGTTATCTGCTTTAAAGTCTATTAGCAAATATTTTTTTATGACTAGCATGTAATAGTTTATTTTCAGACTAATATTTTTTAAAAGGGATAATTTCAGCCTCATTTATTTCTTCAGTAGGTAAAAAATATGTGCTATAAAAGTGTTATGCTTAAGTTACCTGAATAAGCAATTTGCTATCTAGCTATAGCATATTTTTAATTTATTGATAAACACCTTTGTAATAGATCAAAAGAATCTGTAGTGACCATCTCAAAGCAAATGGAAGAATATCAGCCACACATTTTGGATCAAATCTATTCTTTCTCTTTGAAAAAACAGAGAGAAACAAGGAACCTTTTGTCTAGTCAGAGTACCTTAAAAAAAAGAATCTGTTCTGCATCCATATGGGAGAAAAACTGGAATTATGCCACTGTCTTTGGATAAAGATTTCTGCCTTTGTCTTTTCCAAATGGAATAGTGTTTTCTGCCTTCCTTTCTTCTGTTTTTTGCTCTGCATGGCACTTCAGTGATAGAAAATGCTCATTAGCTCAGAAATCACTTTGGGGTTTCAGAAATTCAAGGATAGCTTATGTTGTACTTATTTTACTTAATTCTTATTGTGAACATTTCTATAATTTAATGTACTGGAGAATAGACTCTTTCTTTTTTTTTTTAATCCCTTACCACCAGAACGCCATGATGCACTTTATGTGGTGGGTGCATTAGATGAAGCCATGGAATTGCGAGGGATGAGGTACCATCCAATCGATATTGAAACCTCTGTAATTAGAGCACACAAGAGCATCACAGAATGGTAAGGATTATATAACACCAGGGCCCTTATAAAAAGCTGAAATACCTATAATGTCTGGGTTTTTTCCTTGGATATTGCAATTGATCCAGAAAATGGCCTGTCGGGATGGTCACATGATTTATAATCCAGCTGCAAATGTGTCTTTAGGATGAAACTTTTCACAAACTGATTTAATCAGAAAGGACATTTCTCTGATAAGTTCATTCAGCATGTTTCTGGTTTTTTTTAAGGGAATAAGCAAGCAAACATTTCAAATAAATGAACACACTAATAAATTTTATTAGTGAACACACTGTTATTTTTGAATTGGTTATTAATAAATGAAGCAGTGATCAAATCAAGGTCACAATGGAAATTGAAGCAGTAAATCAATGAGTTAATAATGATGTTGTCTTAATCAATGTATCATCCTCAGATGTACACAGCAGGAAATCATTTCTTGAGGCCGACATGAGCACAAATTGCTTTTCATTATTTTTGCATCAGAAGACTCAGTCAGGTAGTTGTTTTGTTTTGATACAACCTCAGCTCAGCTATTCACCTTTCAACCAAAATGAATCTGCCACAGTAGCCAGAGCAATTTAGTGCATTTTTCTTTTCAATTCTGGATGCAGAGGTGTGGCCTGGAGCAGGAAGCTTAATACTGAATGAAGCAGAGCAGCAGAACTGGTTTCTTTAGTAAAAGACTTTGCTTTTTTCTTAAAGGTAAAATAAATGCAGTTAGTTGCTTGGCTGACTGTAACTGAGGTTTTGCTTTTTGAACATCATCACTGCTGGTATGGCCTTGTGCCAGACAGGCATTACACAGGGAGCTGGGTTCTGTGCCTTCATATAGACCACTATGAATACTTTAAGAATGTCATGAAATTCCCCTTGAAAATGTGTCAGATAAATACCAGCAGTGGATGGAAAGTTTTCAGATGAAGCTGTTTAAGGACTGTTCTATTGTAAGATGGTCATAGATTCATAAATTGCTGTGTTCAGCAATATCTGTTCATCAGAGATTTGTGTCCCCTCAAATTATGAGCTCACAGGCAGTGAGCTGTATCACACTGCAGAAATGGGTTTCAGCACCAAAAAATGCTTAAATTATTTTCCTGCTTTCAAGATTGCTGAGAGTACTTTTTTTATTCCACAACCATGGAAATCCTGAGTGAGAAAGTGGCAACTGGAAAAAGAGTTGGGGGTGAACGACCAGAGGAAAGTGCCACTGAATTTCTTCAAGAAGTACAGTCAGATAATTCTCAGTGCCTTAACTCTTCCCAGTAGTTGGGTGATAGTTTACACGGCACAGGAGTGAGAATTCAGAAAACACTCTGTGCTGTTGCTACCCTTTGCCCAAAGGCCAATATTGAAGGCCAGTATTTCAGGGTTATTTTTCCCTCAAAAAGAGAGATTGCTGATGAATTAGATGTGTCTTGGATGTGGTCCCTGCAGAAAAGGACTCACAGTTATTCAGAGTGACAGTGTCTAGTTTGCTCACAGTTCCCAGCCTTTTCCTTACCAATGCTCTGCCAAGTAACCATCATGGAGTTTTCATCCACAGTCCTTGTCCTGACTGTCCTTGACTTACGTAACTTCTTTTTCAGGTGCTCTTAGAGACCCTCCTTTTGTCTTTGTGAAACACCACTTGAGAAAATAAGACAGCTAACCTTTTCCTTTTTTTAATTTATAATTTGTATATCCCTTTCTGTGGACAGGGGCATGAGCTTCTTTTCTTGTTTTGGTTACAATGCCCCATTAAGGATTTAACTGCATCAATTCCTGGTGCACACAGGAGGTGCTGGGTATGTCCAGTTGATAGATTTAAAAACAGCCTTCGAGAAATGCAGCTCATTTTGTAACACTGGACACCATCGAGGGACTTGGGGGTTGTTGACTGACATGTGATCCTGCTGGGCAGCTTCTGTCATTGAGGATCAGATCTGAAAGGTCATTTAAAATTATTCTTGTCACTTAAGAAATTTTAGCACAAAATCAACAACCTCTGACTCTCAACCTCCTGTGTCTCAATACATAACAAGTGAAAGAGTGGCACAGTTTGGTTTTATTGTTGTCTAAACCCACACTGTGCATTTTTAAAGTGTTTCTAATACCACAAAATGTGGCATGTGTTTTAATGTACGTGTTTTAATTAAAGCACATGGTTGACTCATTTAAATGCCAGTCTCAAAAGACGAATAGAACAGAGCTTCCTGGAATTTGCTTAGAAGTGGTTTATACACAAAGCTAGGTATACACATATATACAAGATATTTGGAGAAGAAAACAATTAGGAGCTTCTTTCCCTGGAGGTGTTTTGACAACTTCTTTGTTTTTCCTGTAGCATTTGGTGACATGGAGGCAGCAGGAGGGGCCATTCCCAGCTTAGTGCATTGACTGTTTTGCATTTATTGGGTGTGACTTGATTATTGTGACTCAATTATTTCTTAAGAAAAGGTCAGCCTTCCTGGTCTCTAGCTTTTTGGTTTGAGTTTTTTTATTCATCAAGGCTAGAAGGTTGATGTATGTGTAAGAGATACACTGGCTGATGTATCTTCATCTCAACCAGTGAGAAAATAAAGAGCAATATTTCCTTTTACTTCCAGTGGTCACCAGTGAGTTAGAACCATGACAATATGAAATGAGTTTTAAATTAAATTGAAGCCTTTTGGGAGTGTCACTGATTTTAGGACTTAATAGAAGCTTCATGAGAGTTTTGGGAATCAGTTTTCTGAACTCGGACAAACTAATTTATTCTAAGCCGTGTTTTAGGGATATGCTCCTGAATCTTGCTATTAATTGCTTTCCCAAGTAACAAGCTAACAATAGTTTCCACTGTTTAAAACAGTTAATTTTAAATGCTAACTTACATTTCAATGAAACCTCCCCAGGTTTTTTTGGTTAAAATATATATAATACTAATTTAGATGCTTGTACAGTAATTGATAAAAAATTGCAGGATCTCTCTGGAGATGGTCACCTGTGCAGATTGATACTTCATTTTGTTAATATTCAGCATCAATCAAAATTTACTAGAATGTCTCTGAAAACATAATTACAAATGAAAATTCATTTCATAGCAGTACTAAGTCAAAAGGGGCCTTCTCATCCTTGCTTTGGCTGCTTATTAGTTTTCCAGATCAATAAGCACATAAGAATTCAATCAAATAGTAGTCTGGCAGGATCTAATTTTTTTTTTTAAGAGTTAAGTACTTTTCTCCTAAAATCTATTCTGTCAACCATCAACATAGAGCACATTTTCATAGCTGATTTTTGGGCAAAGTAAGATATGTTTCCAGAGTACATGGATTTTCAGAGCTATCTTAGGAGGCTAAAATAGTGCACTTCTTTCTCAATCAAGCATTGACCTTAGGGTAAGAAGCTCTTTTTGAAGATGGCTTATGTACATAATATATTCTGACTTTCAGATGCTTATGTTCAAGACAGTTCTGGGAAGTTTTCCCCTGTTTTTATGAGGTAAAGGCGAGAAAAGTACAGGGCTTGATGTATGGCTTACTTACATGTGTAGATTATTATTATTTATTCTGTGGAATAAGCCAGAGGAAGAAGTGTCTTAAACACCTGCAAGGAAAAATAAGATTGCTCTCTGTGGCTCAGCTGTGCTGACCTCCCATGAGATGCAAGAGTCTTTGGAGACTCTGGAGATGTGAGGAGGAGGATGGAGGGAAGCATACACTAGACTTTAACACCCTCCCAGCCTCCAAATTTGGAAAGATAAATGCATTAGCCAGAAACGGTCCCAAAATTTACCTGCTTTGGCTCAAGGGCTTGATCAAAACCTTGGGGTCTTACAAAGTTCTCTTAGCAAAGAGGAGATACTGAGGATAATGGTGTTCCCTTAATTGGGAATGTTAAAACTCCTGTGTCCATAAACCCAACAGAAATAAAACAACTGAAATAAAACAGATGGAGACACAGCCTTATTTCTGTGGAAGCCAATTGGTCCAGAAGAATTGCAGCTTTTTCTGTGCTGAGCTCTGACCTGCCTGGACAGCAGCCAGCCCATCCCCTATGGCTGTAGCCGTGTTTGCGGAGCAGGCACAGGGAGGATGCCCCTCTCCAGGCACCCCTGCACTGTTAGCCTGCACTGTGCCATGTGCCCTCCCAGGGCTCCACATCCTTCACTAGCAGGGGTTATCTCACAGACCTTTCAGCTCAGACTATGCTCCTGCTGCTCTTCTTGGTGCCTCCTCTCTTTACCTCCTTGGTTTTCTGGGCTGCTCTTCAAAAAGCCCTGGAGAAGACACCTCCACACACACATCACTCCATGAGCACAGCAGAGCTGTTCCACTTCCCTGGCTTCAGAGGGAACCACATGCTGTCTTACTGCCTGCTTCCATGACAGGCAAATTTCTGTAAAGTTCAGCCTAATTCTTAAAGTTTCAGCAGTATTAAAGAGAGAGCTCATGGGGCTGTTCTGCCCTTGCCTGCAGCGTGTTCTCTCTTGCTGTTTACACTTTGTCCTGAGCACATAGAAAGAGCCCAAGGAGCTTCAACAAAAGGTAGCCAAAGTGCAAGAAAAGGGATAAAAAAGGAAATGGGTGAAAAAACCCCATGGCTAATATTATTTTTTCTTTCGTTCCAGTGCGGTGTTTACCTGGACAAATTTATTGGTCGTTGTAGTTGAGCTGGATGGATCTGAGCAAGAAGCTTTGGACCTTGTTCCTTTGGTCACCAACGTGGTCCTGGAGGAACACTATCTGATTGTAGGGGTGGTGGTGGTTGTGGACATTGGTGTAATTCCTATCAACTCCCGTGGAGAGAAACAACGTATGCACCTACGAGATGGATTTTTGGCAGACCAGCTAGATCCCATCTATGTGGCCTACAACATGTAGTCTTGTACCTTAAAGCTTCCATGGACTTTACTATAGATGTATAAAATTTTTTTGTGTCCACTAAAAAAGTGTGCAGATAAGATGCTGACACTCATCAGAATGGAACTGTTTCTATTACGACTTTTCAAAGCAGTCACGATTGGCAGGAAATATAATGTGAAATGTTTTCTTTTACCACTAAATTTTAGAAAAGAAGGACTATGGGGTAAGGCCCTTCAGTGTGTTGGAAAAGCCCATTTTAAACCTTTTTTTTTTTTTTTGCTTATTGGACAATACTGCTTTTTGAGTAAATGTGGCTTTGTATTTTACATTAAGTAAGCTGAAGTAGATTTTTTTTTTATTCTGCCCTCCAAATGGATTCTTTTAAAACAATTTGCATACTAATACAAATAGTTGTTTCCTTCATTTGTTTTAATATGTCATAAAAAGCTGATGAATACAGATCCATTACTAACTTAAGCCATTTTAGATCCCACATCTTAGAAAAATATGTAGTGGTACGAGGAGAAACCCAAAGTAGCACCTTTCAATTAGAAATCTTGCAGCTTTCTGTCAGAGATGCTGAAAGCCCAAAGGCCAAAGAGCCTTTGATGTTAGCGTTAGAATGGAAGAAATTTATACATAAGGTGTATTTCGGCAATGAGCTTGCAAATATCTTTGTACTAAACTAAAAAGATAAAATAAGTTAACTACTTCTTCTGTAATTATGTACAAAACGTTTAATTTATTTTGATCTCTTTAGAAGTATAAAAGAGAAGAAACATTCAAGAATATTAAACTCTTGAAATGTTTGCTAATATAAAAACAAAGTGTTGTATTATCTTGAGTGGATAGTATCACATCAAATATATATATATGAAATATAAATTCACTAATGACAAAAGATTTTAAAGTTTAAAATGCAGTACTTGTCACTTGCATGGTGTCTCCCACTGTAGATAATCAAATGTTACTCACAAATTTTTTGGAAAAAGAAAAAAGCAATCCTGGATTGCTAAGTATCCCTGTCAAAAAGAATCCTCTAGATACCAGCAAGTGGAATTATTGCTGCCTTTAAGGCAGTGAATGAATTTAAGACTAAAAATGCACTACAATAATTTTCTTTTCTTTGCCATGGAGGCAACAATAAATATTCGTGCTGGCATGTGCATACACTTGTTAGACTTAGAAAAGGCAGGTTGAGGAATAGCACTGTTGTCTAGCTGCAGAACTTTGTTGCACAATTTTTTTCATTGTTTTAGTTGGTGTTTTTACTGTTATAAGGAAAAGTTTTGGGGTTTTTTGCACAGAGTTATCAATTAGCCTCTCAGCTAGGACACATAGCTCGGTGGCCAACGCTTCCAGTTTACATTTACAGGAAACGATTGTTTCGATGGTCTTTAATTTATTCCTTAACGGAGAGGAGCGTACAGTCACTACCACCCTTTGGCATGGATCGTGCATCTGCTAACTAGTCCCTAAATGCATTCAAACATCCGAGGAACCCATCTGCCTGGTTAAGGAACGGAGGAGTCCCGTGGTCTCCAGCTGAGGCCATCGTGGGAGAAGAGTAGGAAAACATGCATCACAGCTGCCTTCATTTTACTACCTTTGGAGAAAAGAGGGGTTTGATTCCCCAGTTCTGTTGTCTTCCCTGCCCTCCATGCCCCCTTTTTTAAAACCTTCCCCTTCCTTCATGTGGTTGTAACTGAATTGACCTGTTTGTGATCAAGAGTGGGATTTACCAGCTGCAGTCCAAGAATGCTTTTCTTATTTGTCCCAAATGACGTTCATGTGCTGGCTCTCATTACCGGATATGCATGACTAAGATTGTTGCAGGGCAAATGTTATCATGTTTATATCACGTTTAAGGGAGTCTCGATGCTGGGTGTTAAAAATCTTTTTAAGAGGTAGGGACGTTTTAGTCTGCATGTACAGTACGGAGCATCTCGCCACGTCAGACGCGTTTTCTTTCAGGCCATCTTTTCCGCTCTCACTGTCCTGTGAATAGCCCTATTCATGCTCTGCAGACCAATCCCATACTTTGTCAAATTCATTTTCTGCTCCCTAAAAAGAATAAAATCTGTTCTTAATGGCAAGTTGTTGTAAGGTTTCAGACAAGATGTTGATTGATTACAAACATAATTGCAGTGTGTGAACTAACTTGTGAAGTCCTGCTATCGCTGATCTCAGTACTGCAAAACAAATCTCGCTGTTGTTCAAAGCATCACTTTAACCTTCACGAAGTCAACTTTGCATTTGTAGAGAATAAAAGAACTGCAATGCAGTTGTGAAACGCAGTTAATAACAGCTCTCTTCTGCAACCTGTCATCTGTGGTTGTTAAATCCTGAGTTAAGAGAAATGATAAACTGAGTTTCTGGTTTTGTTGTGCAAGCAAAAGGAAGGAAACATTTAAGCACCATCAGACTGAGCAATAAAGAAGGATTGTTCTGTATTAGAAACTGTACTGTAGATAAACCATTCATGAGAATGTATAAAATGTTTGTCTTGTGACCTTGTGCTTTTGGAGTCAGACAAAACCATGTAATCAACTCGATGCACATGCACAAAAAGAGAGGGTACACAATGAACATTTAAACACAAAACTAATCAAACAGGAGCAGATTCCTCATGGTGCTTGTTTATTATATATATTTAATCCTGCTTGACACTTTACCCAAGGGAAGACTGTCCCTTTTATCAGTTGAATGTTAGCAGCGTTATTTCATAGAGTGTGGTGACTGGTTAGAGAAATTCATGTAACTCAGCCAATCACAGATTCAAACAAAAATTTTTATGTGCAAAGGACAGCAACCTTCTTGTATGTTAAACCACCAGTACGCTTTGTACATCTGTGATAACGCCTGTTTTATATTCAAATGAACAAATAAAAGCTTTTATTTTTGTTGCTCTGAAAATATCAGTTTCTTAATTAGTCATCTAAAATGGAGCTTCCGAGAGCTGCGGATGCTCAGTGGAGGAACATGGAGAGCTATACTGTAATTTTATTTTGTTTACCTCTCTTGTTGCATAATTTATTAGTACAAATCATTATACTTTTAACAATGTTTAAATACTGGTGTGGGCATTTATTGCTGAAAGACTTTCATATGGCAACAAATGTTTTTTGTGAAATGTTTTTTTAATTCTTTTTAATATATTCAAATATACTGTTCACATTTTTGCTGAAAGTGTAAAGATTATTGTAAGCTTGGTAACATTTTGTGAGAAGCAATAACAAGCATTAGTACTGTAAAACTCCTCAAATTTGTCACTTATCACTTTTGTTGCAAAGTCTTGCTGCTGACATGCTGCTAATCAGTCACCTAAGGAAGTTCCTGATCCAGGTTTTACAGCTCTGATGGAGCTTTCTGCCAGTGGAAGCTTGTGGGTTACAATTTGGTCACTCACACATGTGTTCATCTCCCATCTGTTCAGTAGCCTTGGGCAGCCAGATGATTGCTCTTGGAAATGTGATCTGCCCATTTCCATTGGCTTTTTCCAAGAAGACCTTGATTTCAGAGCTGGCTCCCAGCTGCTGAGTAGCAGCATTCCCAGAGAAGAAGTTTGGCCCCAGCTCTCATTTTCTAAATGTGATTTTGAAGGGTGAAATTCTGAGTCCTCGTGTCTTTGGAGTCATGTCTCTGCATTTCAAGATACAAAATCCCATCTCTGATGGTTCATATTTCAAGTTGCTTATCACAAGAGGTAGGTGCAGTTTTGTGGACCCACAATTACCTTGAGCAGAGAGAGAGATCCAAAAATTGTGGGAAGGAGAAAGCAAGATAGAGATAGCAGAAGGAAGAGGATGGCAGAACAGCAAGTAGTTCCTGATTCAATTTTACAAATGGTGTCACTAAGACAAAAAGGGGATTGATTTTTATGTTAATGGGTTTAGAGTTTTTAAAAGGTTAAAATATTTCAATTCCACTTTTTAAAAATAATTTTGGTGAAAGGTGTCTATAACGCTGCAAAGCTGGTGGGAAATCTCAACAAAAAAAATTGTAGGGTTAGAAGAATCATGCACGATAAGAACAGCATAATTTCTTCATTATCACATTGATACTAAGAATGTAAGAATTGAAAAAAAGTCTGATAAAAGACCACACAGCTTTCCTTTTCTGGTTTCCAACACAAAGATTTGCTTTATGCACTGTTATTATCAAGGAAGAGAGGGAGGGGAATGCACAGAGATCAAAACAAATTCTCACCAGTCGCCTTGTGAGCACAGCTGAGTTTGGGGGAGTTTTGAGCTCTTGCCAGCACTGCTTCTCACAGTCCCTGCTGGGCCACAGAGCCCTCTGCACCCCTGGAGAGGCAAATCCAGCTGAGGCTCTTCCTGGGCACACTCTGGTTTGATGGGGCTGGGCTGGGCTCTGGCTGGGCACTGGGAGAGAGGTGCAGCCTACGAGAGTCATCCCAAGAAGGATGGACCCCTCTGTCCCCAGGGTAAGAGCCAACCCTGATTTTTAAATTTTTTGTTTCTTTTTTTTTATTGGAAGAAGATTTTGCTGTAAAACTGAAATTTGAAAAGGAAAAAGAAAAAAAGTAACCAGATTCTACATTGTGAAAGTAGAAATTAATTATTTTGGGGAGGATAAAAAATAATATATTGTTAATTTATTTCTTAAACATAAATGTATGTTACTTTTTTTTACATCTAGAATGCTCCATTTGACAGCCTGCCGTCCCAAAAGTTCTCACTCATCATGATTTAGGGTTCTCCTTTTCGTGGTTTTTCTGTTCTCTCTTGAGGGGTATCACCTTAAAACTGCTACCCTCTCAAGCTTTGCCTCATTTGTGCTGCACCTGGCTGAGATCAGCATCTCTGAACCAGCAGCTCCCCCTTTCTTACACAGCAGACCAGGATGAGGCCATCTCTGCACCTTCTGGCATCATCCTGGGAAGTGCATGGCATTTCAGATTCACTCAGGTTCACTAGGCAGGTCATACTGCATCATGCCAGTCAAAGTGCTCCTTACTTCTTTCTGGTCTGTACAAACAAGATTTCTCCAAAGAATTGTTGTATTCTCTATGATCCACATGGGAAAAATAAGTATTTTTCCCAGGGATCCCACGACATATCTAATAATAATTTTTTTTAATTATTGCAAAATATTCTATGGCAATGACCAGTTAATGCTGGATCCTAAAGGCACAAAGCTGATCTTATTTTAATTTTGTGCTGCGTAGATTGATGCTTGTAGGCATGTGGAGAGTGGCTGGAGGAGGGGACAAAGCTGATGGAATCTCCACAGGGTGTGGCTTCCAAGTGTGACTGGCAGCATATGGGAAAGGTTTGGAGATGCCAGAGAGGCACCAAGATTAGAGCTGTACTGAGCTGCCAGGATAAATACTCCAGTGGAGAGAGCCATAAATGAAGGGCAATTTTAGGAAGAGCATTTGGTGTAGAAGGGGAGGCCAGGAATGAGAAGATTGTGCACATGGAAGTAAAGATCAAGCAGCTGAGACTGTCTAACCCTGTGGCATCAGGCACCCAATTTTAGGGGCCTGCATTTTAATTTTCTCACCAGGGGAGTGTATTTCAATCAGGAATCTCCAGATGCTGGGACACACCTCACTGCTCTTAGCCCCAGGTTCTGACTACCCCAGCTGAATTCAGCCAAGGGCAGAGAGGAAGTGAATGGAGGTGGGACAAACATGAGCAAGGCATGGACAGAGTTTATCCCAACCCCAATGGTTTGGGAAACTGAAAAACAACCAGGTCTGTATCAGGTAAGTGGCAGGACTGAAAAACAGAAACCCTGGGAGAAGAGAAGAGTAGGAAAAGCAGCTGCAGGCAAGAAGAACATAACATTTCCATGAAGCCAGGTCGGGAGGTGAGTATGGCACAGGCAGTATTCACAGAGCAGCAGGAGATGAGAATTGGAGCCAACCCCTGCCCAAAGGAAATCAGTGGCTGAGGAGGTACAAAGGAATTAAACTTTCCATTGCAGACACACGTGCTCATTAGCATCTCAAGGGCGCCTCTCTTAAACATTTGGGTTTGGATACTTTCCTGAAATCCACAGGAGGATTTTTTTGCATTCCCCTCTCTCTCCTAACCACAAGTAGCTGTGAGCTGGGGTGGGGCTGCACTCACCTGTGGCTTTGCAGGGTCCCTGTGTGGCTCAGTCCCCCTGGCTGCTGCAGGGGCAGGGATGGACTTGCACAGCCTGGAAATGCCTCTGGCTGCTGGAAACCCACAGCCTATCCTGCCAGTCCAGGGTGTAGGGCCACAAAAACTCAGTGAGAATGTTTAAGTTCTCTCACAGCTCTTTGGTTAGCAAAGAGAAAGAAGTGTGGGCTCAGCTATAATTATTTTTTTTTCCTTCAGAGGGAAAAAGTATTTTTTCATCTTGGAGCAAGTACAGTACAGAGGCTTTTAACTACTGTTTTAAGCCATAATAGAATGACTGTTGGAGATCACTCAGTTATGAAAATTTTCTAACAAACCCCATGTTTTCTTAAATGAAAACTTCCAGTAAAAACTCATGTCTCCAGTGGAGCTCCTAGCAGGGCCATAGCCTTGCTGCCAAACTGGTGCATCTTGCTATGCCTGCATAAGCCACATAAAGTGCTGTCACTGCACTTTACTTACAACTGCCAACATCATTTATTTCTCCAACATGATAAAGCCAGTGCAATCGCAGGAGAGATGCAAAGTCAGGATGCAACCTGTCATTTTGGGATGTGGCAAAGTCCCATTTTGATTTGGAAATGCTGAGCCACAGGAAGAATAATAATAATTAGGTCTGTAATGGGACAGGCAACTGACAACTCCAGACACTGCTTTCTTCACCAAATGGTGATAGCAGTAGCTGGGAGAGGTAGAAACACTCCCTCTGCCCAGGGAGGTCCAGAGCAGGATCATAATTGGGAGAAAAAGGCAAATTCTGACCAAGCTGTTAAGAGAAGCCCATAAATAGGTTCTGTCTCTGCAGATGATTCTGTACAGAGTGTACTTCCATGAGCTTTGGGCTAAAGAGAAAGGCTCTGGGGGTGGATGTGGTACCAGGGGCAGAGGTTGACAGTCTGGGCTGTGCCAGGCTCAGGAGGAGCTTGGGAGGCTTTTAGGCTTGAGCTCCCACTGCTCTCTCATTACAGGGCCCCTCTGTGGCAATTGTCCATAGCTTTCCAGGGCAGGCTCCTGCATCAGGATAAGCCCAAGGTGACTCAGAGCTTCTCATTGTCTGAGGCACTTCAGGGCAGATCCAGTCCCTGCAGCAGGGACCTGCCTCCTGTTCCCAAAATCCCAATGTAGGGACAGAACTCCAGGGCTCGGGGGCTTTCCTTGCAAGAGCAGCATTGCCCCCACCCAAATTTGTCAGAGAGAGGCAGCAGGAGCCCCTCTGGTGGGAAGGGCTGGGCAGTGCTGGGCTCCTGCTCAGCATCCAGCCCTGATTCCCAACACTTAGCCAGCACAGAGCAGCTCCTGCTGTGGCAGCCACTGGCACTGGGGAGCCCAGGGTTAAAATGCTGCTGGCTCAGTGTCAGTGGGAAAACACAACAAGCAATTGCATGACTGAGCTGCACATCTTGCATTTCTTTGGGGCAAAACTAAAAGACTTTCCAGCCCTTGTGGTCTTTATGGACTTGTGAAAAGACAGGAATAGGCTCTGTCACTCAGTCAAGTGTTGTGTCAGCCAAAGAAATTCTCTCTCCAGCACATAAGCCATGCATGGCAGAGTTTCTGGCTGTGCTTCTCCTTTGGGAAGGAGCCAGTGTTGCTGCTCCTTGGTGGGGCTGAGCTGCAGGGCTGGCAGCAGGGGATGTCCCTGCCTGTGCCCTGGGGTTTGGAGGCCTCTCCAAACTCTGCTCCCTCCCCAGGCACAGCTGACCCCACAGCTCCTGCAGCCCCAATGAGGACAGTGAGCAGGATGCCCCAGCCAGCTGAGGCACAGAGGGGTGGCCATGCCGTGCAAAACCCAAGAGACTCCAAAAGTTGCTGTGTGCAAGGCACTGAGTTCCTTTTCACTTTTAATGAAGCCATTTTTCACCTTAAAGGCTCTGTTGCAAGGGACAAAAGCACATTGCTGGGGCCCAGCATGGTGGGATCATGGCTCAGCTCCCATGGGACTGAGAGCAGGAGAGGGGCAGAGCTGGAATGTGGCAGCAAGTGGGGCCCTCACCACCTACAGTGGCTACTTGCAAAAGCTACCTTTCCTGTTAATGAAGTAGTTAAAAATGAAAGTACTCTGGCTGTATTAATAAACACAGTTTTCTTCTGCAGAAACCCTTTTCCAAACACTAGTAAAGCAATTTGTGTAGCCAGATTCACAGGGTCTTCCGATGCAGAACTCAGTTTATTTTTAGATCCCTCTCTAGGGTAAATCCTATTTCCATTGAAGCTTCACGCCAGCTTAGTTTTCACTCAGGGAGTTTACAGCAACTGGCCGGTGGCTTTGTAAACAAGCACATCTCTCTGCCTTTTAGCATGGAGTGTTCTGGCTCTCCTGGCATTTCTTCTGAATAATCTTCAATTATCAGTACCCTTCAATGTATAAATTATCTACAAAGTAGGTGCTGTGCTTAATTTCAGCCTCTTCATTGCTGTTTGCCACCCTGAAGGGATGAAACATCCTTTCTACACCTCGTTAGTGGCTCCAGGGTCATGGGGGGGCGAGGTCCTGGGGCAGGCATGGCCATGGGGAGCAGGAGGGACGATTCAGAGTTAATTTTCTCTTGGTTCTCTTTCTTTTTCTGATTTTACAATTTTGAACCTCTAGTAATCAGCATTTCTTTTTCAAAGAGCATGCCTCAGAGTCTATCATGCTTTTGAGGCTTTTGACATCTGGAAATAGGTTTTATTAGGGTAAAATATGGGGTTTGGAAGGTCCAAAAGGTTTTATTCCTTTTACATTACCTATAATCATCTCCCACTTAACCCCAAAAGTATTCTAGTATTCTCACAAATGGATGGACCTTTCTACTTGCAATTGCATTTCCTTAACATGAAACAATGCAAGAAGGGCTTCTCTGGTTTAAAAGCCCCCCTCAATTTGATTTATGAAACCATTTGAGAGGCATATGCACAGATCACAGATGTACTCTCACTCAGGGAGGCTAAAATTGACAGTGTGGCCCCTAACTACCAGCAAGAAATCACAAACATATTTCACATACTTGGTCACTGAAGATTGTGAAAGGCAAACAAGCCATGAGCTGGGCAGCTCACTCCACCTAAAGGAAGCAGGAGGCAGAAACCACAGCTCCTCCTTATTGACATAAAGGAGTAGCCAGAGTTTAAAAAATAACAAGAATTAGTTAATTAATGACAACAACAACAATAATGATAATAACAGGAAAAGCCAACAATAAAATGTTTAAGCCTTTAAGACTGATGCTCTAGAACCACTGCCTGGAGTGGTGATGCTGCAGGAGATCAGAGAAGCTCCCACTCACCCTGAGATTTTTGATGGAAGGAAACCTGCAGAGTTGGGGCAGTGCAAAGACAGCTCTGCTCGTGTGCTCTGCCAGTGACAGGGCCCAGGGTGGGACAGGGATGGAGCACAGCAGGTCACAGATGATCCGTGTCACACAGCTCGGGTGGGAAACTGCCTTGGCACATCCAGAGATCTGTTTGATCCCATCCTGGCCCCACTGGTGTCACCTCAACTGGCAAATGCACGTGGGGAGGGGAGTGGAGCAGCATTTTCACTGGGGATTTCTGCCATTGGAGTGCTGGTGAGCAGTGCTGAGCTTGAAGAGTGACTGCAGTCATCAGAAAAGGAAAATGCCCTGGGACAGGAGCTGAAGGGAGATAACTGCTTATTCCTGATCCTGCTTTGCCAGCCTGTGTTTCACTAGGCTGGCTGCTGACATCTAATTGAGTTTCATCAAGATGAAGGAATAAAATTTGGTTCAGGTAAGAACAGAACTGTTTGGATAGTGAAATAATAAAAGAGACTTTGAGGGATCCCTTGGGTCTTGCAGGTCTTGCCAGGTCTTAATTTCCATAGGGAAATTCTGAATTGCCACACTGAAACCAACTCCCAGAGCATTCCTACTGCAGCCCTGAAGTCCTGGTGGAGCTCCAGGATGACCCACCCTTCCTTTGGCTTGTCCCCACGTGGCCCTCTCTCTTGGGTGGCTGCAGGATGTGCTCCATGAACCTTTGGACACCTCACTGGCACCAAGGGGTGGCTTCACAAGTGGGACTGTGCTGCTCAGGGCTTGCCAGGAGGAACCTGCAGCACTCAAGAGAAGCTGGGCTCGTGCAGTCCCTCCAGAGGGAATTATTTCATCCATAAAACACACACCAGGCACAGGCTCAGGGTTGGTGACCGGGTGAGGGAGGAGGCAGAGTGGGAAGCACGGGGGAAAGTGGGGCTGAGCCCCAGCCTGGCTGCTGCTGATGCAGGACCTGGCTCTGAAACCAGGACCTGATGGGTGCAGCCCCTGGGGCCTGCAGGGGCTGAAAGGATTCACTGTCAGTGCTGAGAGCCATGTTAAATGCTGAAACCCCTCCATGGCCCTGCCAGCTCCCCTGGAGTCAGGAGCAAAGCTCAGCTCCCCATGCACAGCCCGGATCTCCTTGGAGAGGACAAGTCCTAACAGCAGCCTGCCCACCCCAGGATGTGAGGACAACTGGCCAAAATCAACACAGACACTTTCAGTGAGGTTTTTTTTAAATACATTTATTAACCAATGTTAACACATTAAATGACTCTATATATTGCTAGTCAGAGCAGCTTACAAAATGCCAGAATGCATCATAAACTGGACAGCCACAATGAATAATTACAATGTGCATAGTGGCTAAGCTCAACACTTTAATATAGCTTTATGATTTGCAGAAAAATTAATTTTAAATCATGGTTCCTAAAACAATCAATTGTAATTTTACCTAAAACTTATACAAAACCAGGCCACAATCTTTTTTTTTTGTTTTGTTTTTTTCTTTAAAACACACAGTTTTCACGCTGTAGTAACTTGGAAATGTGCAACCGTGTCAACAGAGACAAAAAAGCCAAAGTAACACGAATCTTACTTTCATGCAGCTATCAGTTAAATATTACATATTCTGGAATGATTTTACACCAAAAATATTTCCACAATACTTGCTTTCATAGGGGTGGATCGAAGTTTTGGAACTCGTAAAGTAATCAAACAAGATTGATTTTTTTGTTGTGAAGTGTTTTACAGTCACAACACAGAGGCGACAAAAGTTAATTACACATTTATCAGGCAATAATGTAGCTGTGGTAATACAAGTTACCATCTACTTACTATTTTTTCCAATCAACTTACCACTTAATTTCTGCAACATATTGGGCATTATTTGGCGGTATCTAGTCAATTAACTTATATCACCACTGTAAGTAAAAAAGGTCAGGATTTCAGTGGTAGTTCACAGAAGTCTCAGTTATATTTTTGTCATTACAATGACCCTGACAAATCCTAGAGAAAACTTTTTAAAAGGCTTTCCTCCTGGTTCTTCAGCTTCCATCGTTCCATCATGTAATTGCTTTCAATAAATATCAAAGATCTAAATAAATATTTACAAATTATTCCTCTAACTTCTCAAAAAATAGCTGGATGATTAATGGGCATATGACTCAGTCTAAGACCAATCTTTGAAAGAAACTAAAATGTGGAGACACTTTAAAAGAAAAGCTATTTAAGTAAGCTTTACATCTATTTAAAAAATTGTCTCTGAACATGGATGCAATTCATATATCTATATATAAAACAAACAAAAAGAAAATAATTTTTCAACTATCGATCCATTCCTATTGGCAATGCTTCTTAATCCAGACATTCCGCAAAATACAGACTTTTTACAAATCACGGCATCTTTAATACAAGAAAATTAACATGCATTATTCTTCATTCTGAGTACAGTGATGGAGCTCATTATTAGGCAATGACCCATTACTACAAACATAACGGCTTCTGTGAAACTTAAGTGCTTTTTCTCCTTTTATTATCAGTTACAATGGACCAGGTGACACCAGATCAGAGGTGGTCAAATGACATTGAGTTGGGGAGGCTGAAGGGGGGGCGCGATAAAGTAACTTGTATGCCTCAAAATTCCGAGTATGAATAAAGGTAGTTGGGTTTTTTTGTTTCTATGGGTTTGTTTTCTTGGGTTTTTTTTGGCTTTTCGTATTCTTGTTATAAGCACTCATGTTAGAACAAAGACGAAATGTGCAAACTTCAAAATTTAAATATTCATTTTTCTCTAAGATCCAGCTCAGTAAAAGATTACCCCAGTTCCCTATGATTTTAAACTACAAGATCAAAGCTAATATTTTGTTATAAAAGTTATATATTGAAAAGAAATAATGAAAATAAAACACAGTTGGGAAATATTTAAGAAAAAATACGCAGGACTAGCACCTGCTGTGTCAACCCTGTTCCCTAAATTCAATCATGTACCCACTGGTATAACCAATAGATAATGCCTTTAAACAGTAAAATTAAGCTGAACAAAACCAGCTCAACAAGGTTAAGAAATAAATGTTACATCAAGGTAGTATGCTTCATTTTTCTGAAACAGTTCTGTACTTCTTACATTCAGAACTTGTTTTTAAATGTTCCTTTTGTTAAACTTGCATCATTTTTTTGTTTTTAGATCTGCTGTTTTTTAAAGATTAAAATCTCTGTAAAACCTAAAAATGTCTTAAAATTTGCTGAAAATGCAACAAATCCACTAGTTTAAAATTATTTGAAGTAACCTGCTCCCACAGATGTTCAATTCATTTTGCCGACAAAATTTTGGAGGAGCATTTTTAACAGAAGACTGAAATAACTGTGCAAAATTCCTTTTACGAAAAGTGTTTAAAGGCTGGTGCAAAATGGGAAGCAAATTCTAAACAATTTTGGCTTTTATTTTTTTTTTTTTTTTTTTTTTTTGGAAACAAAAACCGCTCTGTCTGAGAATAGCAATCATTGGGGTGGTGCTCTAGGGGAGGAGTGACTCTTTCATCTTTTCCTGCGGCAGGTGCGTTTGTGTTCGGCGTGCCAGTGCTCCTGCTGACACTTGATGGAGCAGTAGGAAGTGTTCCAGCAGCAGTGGTACATGGCCTCCTCTTCACAGTTGTAGCACTGGGGAGAACAAAGGAGAAGGGATTATTCCCCTGGCAGGATCCTTCCTCACCAGCTCCCCAGCATTCCCCCACCCCTGCTCTCACCCAATGCTCCTCTTATTTCTGCTCAGGGCAACCAGGGGCATTTTTCACACGTGCTGAGTGAAGCATCAATCTTCAGCAAATCTGCACAATGCTCTCCTATTTTCCAGACTCTGGATTATTGCTTTTCAAAAAATCATCTCTCACTTAAGAAAACTCTTCTCTCAGGATGGTGGACTGACATTTTTCAGCCACACAGCGCAGGAACCATCTTTTACCCTACATTTGTGTAATAGCACCCTGATCTATGTCTTAAAAGCTACAATAAATCAACAGGTGCTGCTGATGTGAACAGGCTCTGCACAGGCTTGAAAAATCAGTGTTTGTGAGGTTTCTTTATAAGCCTGACCTGCCCAGAGGTTGCTGGGGAAGATCCTTTTGGTCTAGAAAATCTCAAAAGTCACAACAATAACATCCCAGGAGACAAGAATGATTGATGTGTTAGAGCCCATCTGGGGCCAGCCTGCAAGGATGCTGCTGTCACCAGGGTTGCTGACTGCCACCTCCTGAAGGGAAAATCTTGTGCTCCATCACTGAGCAAATGAAAAAAGTGCTTTTTCCTCCAAGCCTTAGATAAACCCAAGAAGGCCTGTTGTACACAGGTTGGCTACCTGGGCTCTTGCCCTTTGTAATGCCTGCCAGAACTGCACCAAACTCCTGAAAGAAAGGTGCTGCTGCACAGCCCATGATTTATGCAGAATTATTTGGTTCTGGGGAAAGCTGCAGCAAAGATGATTTCCACCTCGCAACACTGAGAATTCCCCCAGCTTTCTGATAGCTGGAAGAGCTACTTGGAAAATAACCCTGTGGCATCTGAGGAACTAAGAAAGGGAATGCAACATGCTGGTCAGAACTACAGGGGGCCATCAAGGAGGCACAGTACTCACACAGGCACTGTGCCCTGTCTTCAGGTGGGTTTATGCCCCTTAAGGAGTGCTGCAAAAGCATTAACCATCATTTTGACAAAACTCCACAAGGTAAGGTGGCATTGCTGCTAAAGGTACCATTTATACTTCTGTGTCCTGGAGACCCAGCTTCTAACATCCTCAAATTTGTCTTTCTGAATTTGGTCTGCTCAAAATCCAGAAGCATCTTTAGGAATCCAGTCTGAAATGCTATTGTGTGATGGGGAACCAGGGGGAGGGATATCACACAATCTGTGCAGGCTGCTATCAAACCACAGAATAACACACAATTTACTTTTTATGTCTTGTCTAGCTACAGCTTTGCTAATAAAACAGGGAATTACAAAGAAAAAAAACCAAAGTGCCTCAAAAGAAAAACCACACAACCCACACTACTGAAAGACAGTTCCAAAATGCCAGCATTTACATTGGCTAAACTGATAAACATTTATTTACATCAGTAATAAAGGGACTGCCCTAGCCGTGTGAGAAGGGAACCTCTCCATTTTCCTTTCATAATTTAGCTCCTGGGAAGTTTATTTGTAAAAATGTCTGCAAACAAGTGTCCTCTTGAGAGCTGTTTTCCTGCTTTTTCATGTTGCTGGCTGTGGGAGCCATTAGGATCATCTGCTGGAAAGGTGCAGGGAACAGCTGTGTCTCTCCATTATGTACAGCATGGGCCTCAGCCCAGAGAATAAATTCACATCTGCTGGCTTGGAGAGATCAAAAAATGCTACAACAGGAGAGGACAACTGATTGGTGGGTCCTGCACTTCCCTTTACATATGCTGGCCATAAGTGTGGGATGTAAATCTCCACTTACAAAAGGAAAATAGTGTCATCTGTGCTGGTACCAGCACATGTGGCACTGGAGGCAAAATGCCAGCTGGCCTCAGGCCTCCTCTTTTCTTTGTATTTTCCTGTTTCTAAACATTATCAATCACTTGGGGTTATGTTTCAGACAGTGCACATCACAGACAACGTTCATTCACTTAAAGACCACCTGTTGCAAGTTAAAATAAATATATGTGTAAATAAATTTGAAAGAGAGAAAGTTAAAAGCTGTGTATGGAAATGACCTATGCACCAATTTAAATGAGGCTTATACATAAATAAAAGAACTTGGAGAAACTAAAACAGAAATATTGTCAGGACCAGCACTCCAGCCTGCACCCTGGAGGCCATCAAGCTGCATAATCTCATTATTGTTATTCCTGCCTTTACATTTCTTCTTTTTGTTTGCTATTTACTTGAGATATCTGTATTAAACTCAAATTTTCTGAAGGTATCAAAATGAAATTGGGCTAAGCCAAGGTGATCGCGACCAGCTAGAGAAAGAGGAACTGTTGTTCTTTAACTATGCATTAGTCTTCTGAGGGCTGGAAGCACATCCAATGTCCCTGAACACCACCAGCAAAATGATCCCTTCATCCCAACTGGATTATTTTTTTTAGGTATGAGAAAAAGACAACTACAGTGTGAATAATAGCAGCTGTATTCCCAGGCCTAGACATCAGCATGACACAAAACCAGAAGTCTCTGCTCCTAATTAAAAAGCAAAGCCACCAAAACTCATTTAGTATGTGTGTTAATTACATGAGATTTTGGTAAGGAGGTATCATTATAATAGCAGCATACAAGTGCAGTACTACACACCAGGGATTGTCATTAGTACCACTGAAGGAAGAACCACTGGGGAGTTGTGTAATTGGACCAAGTCCAGCTGCCTGGGGCTGTATGTTGGCAGGCAGATCCATCAGCCCGAATGCAGAGGTGTTTATCCTGACCCTCCCTCTCCTGCCACATGCAAACCAGCTGCCTGCATGATGCCTTCATTTAGGGTGGTGATTGACAGATAGTTCGAGGCCATAGAAATAGGCAAGATTGTCAAATACTGTTTCTATTTTTTGATTGTTTTGCTCAGTAGAGAGGCTTTATGCCCTCATTAATAAATTCAGTGATGTGGTACCAGTGCACTTTCTGATTAGTCTGAAGGATATGATAAAGGCACATTGGAGCAGATAAAAGTAACTCCAGTCAGTCTCTTTCAAAAATTCTGTCTTCAGAACCACCAAAAAGCAGCTAGAGGTAAGAGTCCAGCCTCACAATCAAGTTATTGTGCCCGAGTCACTACTGCATGTCAGGTGAATGGTGACAGTGGTTCACATGTGTGCTTTTCACTTCTGACAGAATAGAAGTAATTTGATATATTCTATAGTGGGCAAAGGCAATTCCATTTCCCTCTCCAGTGCCACAGGTGAGCACATGCAGCAGCAACTGGTGACACACTGAACACAGCAACTCAATCAAGTCACTCATAAATAACTTCTCTGGTCTGCAGAGACAGGTAGACAGGGAGGAATTCTCTTATTGACAGAGACCCAAGCACTGCACCATCATAACACCCACAGTAAAATCTTTGTGAGGAACAGAAATAAAGACTCTACAGGAGCTCTGGCATTTGAAGTAATTCTTCTCTTTCCAAAAACCAAACTCATGACTGTGATAGTCTTGCCTGAGTACTTTTTCCACCCTTCTCCATGGCAGAGTTTTCCCTGCAGGGACCATTGTAAGCATGTAAGCACAGGGACTAATGAGGCTGAGCAGCAGCAAATCAGCCCTTTATAGCAGGAGGTAAGTGGGGCTGCAGGGTGTGGCTGTCCCTTGGCTCCTGCTCCTTTCCAGCCCCTCCTGTGCTACAATCCCATCCTTCTGTGTGTTACAGACAACTGTCACAGTGCTGTGTGACTTTCTGAACGATGGTTTCACCCCCTGTTCTGTGAAAATTAGCAAAGAAATAGCAGTTTGTGTGTGTCAGGTCCCAGCTCCTGAGAGGAGTGGTTTCCACCTGCACCCTGCTCCTGGCAAGCAGCACAGTTTATGGTACTTGCAGGATTTGGCTAGGTGCTGCACAGCCATGGGGGAAAACACTTCAGCTTGAGAAAACATGAGCCACAATCCAAATAAAACCAGGGAAAAGTTTGTGGTGTGTAACAACACTAAGTTAGATGTCTATTTTCACATTTCTAAAGGGGACACCAACATGGTTTTGTAGCTGATGCTGCAAATTTGCACTTAAGGACCAAACAAGAGAGGAATACAGTTCAGAATGTCATGTCTTAAAGGAATATAAAAGAGCTGTAGAAAAAGCAAGGAGAGGAAAAGGCCAAAAGGATATCACTAATAGCCTTATTAGCAGGGGAATCCAAATTGATGCAGCCAGATTTGTACCCTCTGGGGTCTCAAGATCAAAGGAGTGTGAACATAACGCAAAGCATGTCTTCTATGGAGTAAAACTGCATTTAGAAAAAAATATTTTTGATACTAAGATCTGATGGGACTAGAGAAGATGTTGCTGTTCGCACTAACAAATTAAGATGGAAAGTAATCAAAACACCAAGTTGAAATTTGAAGATTTGAAACAGTAATATGAAGGAGAAAGCCTCAATGCTGAAAGACCAGTGAAAGAGCAGTGCACTTAAAAGCAAGGAAAAAATCCCCTTCAAATGGCCTGCAGGATGCATTATACATTTCCACTTACGCTCTTGTGATAAATTTTTGACACTTACCCACTGCTTCTTCTTGGTCTGGGAAATCAGTTGCTTGTGCTGACCTGCTAGTTTCTTAATTTCTTCTAAAAATTCTTCTTTGCACTTCTCCTTTACCTGCTTACATTTTCTGTCCATCTCTCCTTGTGCGTTGGCCACAGCTTTATTTACAGCCTGCCTTTTCTCTTCTTCCATCTCCGTACGCAGCTGCCAAAGACAGTCAGCAAAATGAGTCAAGGCACAGCTACTGGAATCAAAAGTGGAATTCCTATTTAAACCTCTACTCTTTAAACCTTTATTACTGATGCAGGTAGACATCACCTAATTAGAGATTTCTCCTATTTAGGAAATAAAAATTACTCAATTAGAGATATAACAAAATCAGATTTAATCAAAATAGAAATGTCACTGTATTTCTACTCTTCTAGGCATCTACAATAACAACTAAATAAGTTCCATGCATATTTGCTCAATGATCAGTTTATAAATTTATTAATTTCTCTCAAAAAAAATTCTTTTTCTAAATCTACAACTGCATATAAATCTACATCAAATGAACAATGGAAAATACAAAATAGAGCACCCCTGAGTTCACTAAGAGATACCTTTTAGTATTCATTGTCAGTGAGGTTCCTTTGCCCTTGCTTAGGTATCTAAATGTTTGGTGTCTTAATCCTACAGGATTAACACTTGAACTCCTAGGTTCATTTCACAGTCCTTCATCCAGAAGGAAATTCATCTTATCTTAAGACAGGTACTTAAGAGAGGTCAGACAAATCATCCTCCAAATTGCCCTGCTCTCTCCAGTCAAAGGTGACCAGGTCAAGCTTAGACATTGAATTTTTAAGAGGTTATTATCAGATAAGAAAATTCAAACAAATTTCAGTGACCCTATTTGATCTTTAGGCCAGAAGATGGACAAAAGAAGAATTATTTACGACTAGCAGTTAAACAATGACATTGTTTAGAATCACACTTAACAATGGAGAAAAAGGCTTTGGAAACAGATACTCATGAAAGAACAATTAGTTTCACTTTTGGATCACAAACTGATTTCACCGGACAAGTATCAAAAATGCCAAGAGTTTTCTGTTTAAAGTAGGTTTGTTGGTATAGAAATGGTCTAAAAAGCCATAATGGTGACTATTTTTATGTGGTCTCTGGACAATGTTTTTTCTTCATTTTGGTAAGAGTGGTTGTTACAAAAATAGAAAAAAATGTGAAAAAATCCCCCAAATTGCCTCTCCTCAACCCAGTGTAGGTGGTGTTCAATAAGTATTACCTTTTCCACTGCCTCTCGCACAACTCTCTCAGTTTCTCTTTTGTGATCAGCTTTCATCCTGTCCTTGAAATCATTAAAGATTTTGGTGTATTTGTCATGGCACATGTTCTGACACACTCCATCATTACTGGTCTGGGTGCTCCGATGCAGCATTTTTGGAGAAGAGGCACTTAACTTCTTGGTCTGAGTTGAGACTGAAACTTTTTCAATGGGCTGAGGCATTGTGGGAATTTCCTGGCTTGAACTTACTGCTTCAGTTTCAGGTTCTGGCTCCTGCAGAGAAAGAACAAACTTGTAAGTCAGATATCAAAATAGAACAAGCCAACCTGTTAACTTTCCGGTTCTCCCTGAAGAAAAAATGTTATGTGGCTAATATCAGTGTAATTAATGTGAAAGGTGTCTGATGAAGACCTGTAGTGCTAATGGGATGTGGGATCCCTGTGGCAAACCAGCTTGAGAGTGGGTAGGCCCTTGGGTGAGGCTTTTCTGACTTCGGCCAGCCTCACCTCCCCAAAAGCATGAAAAACCTCAGAGGCTGTGCTGACTCCTTGGGATTATTAGAGGTTTGATAGAGACATTTTTCCCCCACAATATTTTCCCTAAAGAGACTTTAACTGCATGCCCAAGGCTCCTGAATAGTTTTGGCAAACTCTGGGCTTACTCTGACCCAGCAGGCTGCACTGGAGTCTGTGATATTCCACTGACTCCATAGAACTGCTGCAAAGATTGATTAGTACTTCAAAGGTCCTTTGAAGATGAAAGGCTAATGAAAGTCTACGTCTTGCTTCCAATAATATAGAACTAGACTTGGATGACCACAGAATCTCTGTATAATTACACAATTATCAAGAAAGAAGTCACTGTTACTGTAGTGTACTGTGTGTGCTGAATTTAGCTGCCTGTGTTATTGCAATGTAACACCAATTGCTCCTGCTCTTTAGAACAGATCGAAGCTATACTCCTGGAAATGCTTATTGCTATTTGAAGTGTCTGAAGACACAAACAATATTTTTTTTTAAAGTTAGATATTTTAATGCTCATTTAGGAGTGTAGAGACAAAGGCCTTGCTCAGGACTGGACTTTGTGGTTGTCTGTGTGATGAGGCATTGCTTACACCATTCAAAAGGCTGACTATGTATTCCCTTTTGCAATCAATTACTCTCTAAGAGGTCACTGTGATTGACTTCTGGATCAGTGATCAGAGCTTAGAAGGCAAATGTTAAGACATAAATATATGAAGCAAATTACAGCATTTGCTTGGCAGAAAACACAGGAAGAATAGCAAGACATCCTCCTGTAATCTCCCTACCTTGCACTCAAACAGTTTGTGCCCCAAGGTGCACAGACTGTGTCACTGCCTCCATCCATGTCACTGCCTCCTGCAGCATCAGGTACAATGGGGAGGCAGGTGCCAGGAATTAGGAGTGGCCATGTCCCGATTCCAGCCACCACGGAGAGCTCTGCTGCTACAGTACCTGTACCCTCCTCTGCAGTGGCACCCCGAGTCCTCTTGCAAGGAACGGGCATATGCACTGATTTTTCTCTGCGTTCCTCAGGCAGCTGGAACAAGGCCAGGAAAAAGTCCTCGGTGGTTCGGGAATAGATTTACGGCTCTCTCTGTAAGTGCCCCCTTGTGTACACGCGCAATAACGCAGCCCTTGGCTCCCTGATCCTGCAGGCGGGATACACAGGGAAGCCCCACAGACAAAGGGGAAAAGGTAGTTCATAAACTTAATAGTCTCGATTTCACTTCCTGATTTCTGCTGTTTATGGACTTACCGATATCCTGAATTTGTTATTAAAGAAGAAATGTTGTAAGCTGACTTGCTTTATTCATGGTACAGAATATTGCCATGATGACACACATTACTTGCATGTGGGAGGCACAATTACATTTGTTAGCAAGGAGTACCAAGCTGTGGGGCTGGAACTCCCAAGACTAATACTGTAACATCACTAAAAGGTGACTGAAATTGAAGGAGCAGCTACTAAAATTTCAGACTTTTTGTACTTTGCTCTCTCTACAAACACAGTAATTGAAGTTACTCACTTCTTTCTTGAGCTCCATACTCTGGTTACGTCGTCCTTTCTTTGCTCTTGGTTCCTGAGTAACCTTCAGCTGTGAACATTAAGAAAAGTATATTGAATCAAATAACCCAAAGAACAGTTCATGTGGCTTTCATTGTAATATCATATGCCTTTTATTGTGATTATTTGCAATTATTTAGGGTATCAAATAGAAATGCTAATTAAATGTTCTTAAATAAGTGCACACAATAGACATTCTACATTATCACTGATGACTATGACTGCATGAAGGAACAAAATTAATGAAGAAGTTCTACCATTCAATATGCACTCACTAAAATAGTCTTAACCATTCCTTTTTCATTGCACACACAACATCAAACATTTGTTTTCTGAGATATTCCGATATCAGTGACCCATACTTAGAAATCAGGTCTTGTTGGATGCCAGAAAACAGCAGAGATT
Organism: Toxostoma redivivum; assembly: GCA_013397375.1. Classification (NCBI taxonomy): domain Eukaryota; kingdom Metazoa; phylum Chordata; class Aves; order Passeriformes; family Mimidae; genus Toxostoma; species Toxostoma redivivum. Next base: position 3,587,335 of record VXBI01014073.1, on the reverse strand, counting down.
ATAAAGAGAATGTAAGTATGTAAATATGGTAAGATCATCCAGACTGGACTATAACTGGAGATTTATTAATTTTATGCTTTATACCTTATGCTTTAGAATAAAAGTCAATCTCACAGTAGAAGCAAGGATGAGATCTAAGTGGATGGTAGTTATCTTACAGTGCTTGTAGAGATGTTCTTATGCTTGCTTTTGAAGCATGCAGTACTAGCTAGTATCCTATTACTACTACTAGTTAGTAATAGGATATTGCAGACTACACCAGGACAGTGAGTTTGATGGCTACTCCTGTGTTCCTGTATCTGGGAAAGCAGTAGAACAGGTATAAGCATTAGCCAAGTCAAGGATGAGCAATTGGCATGGAAGAGAAAATATGTAAATGGACACTTCAGACCCTGGGACTGACACGTCTGAAAAGAAATGGGAAAATACCAGTTATCTTTTATTTGTGACCATTCTCCTGTTTTACCACAGGCTGTTGTGTGACTGCAGACAAGACTTTAAATAAAGGGGTTACAAAGGGTTAGCAAAGCAAATCAGGATAAAAAAACCCTAAAATCACTTTGATAAGGAACAACCTCTCACCACAACATAGAGTTTTATAAACTTTTAAGTTTTTAGTTCCAAATTGGGTAACTTGTTTGTCACTTGTTTGACAAAAGGATGAAGGAAGAGGGTCAAAACATACCAAGTTTTTTGAATACAGAGTTTGAGAGAGGATAGTGGTTTTAAATGAGGAAAGATGTTGCCAGGGACAGGGCTGCCAAAAATACAGAGAAAAATCTGCAAACTATGAAAATCTTACTGCCAAGTCACTACTAGTGAATATGTAACACCCTCTTGGACAATGAATGATTAGTAAAGATCAGCTCTGATAAGGGAATTTCCATGTGGAAATGCAAAGATTTGGATCTTGGCCATTTGTGCTCTTTGTTAAAACAATGTAATTTTTCTTATTTTGCAGAATTATTTTTAATTACTTTAATCAGTTGCTGGTCATGTGGTCCTCAAGTGCAACATTTGCACCTAACTTTATTTGGACTTGCTGAAAATGTCATGGCTGGTGTTACTTGTGGATCTGAGGGCAGAATAGAGCTCAAAGTGAACATACTCCAGCTGTGCAAAGGCTGAGAAGCTACAGGGCTGTCCCTTGACAGGGCTCCAAGAAGGCAGTGTTGCAGTCCATCTGATATCTGTGACATTTGACTTGAACATTCCTATTTAACTTTAGAAATCTTGATCTGTCTCATCAAGGTGCTGTACGTGACAAATGCTTTGAAACTTCTCAAAGGTCATCCAAGAAACTGAGGAAAGAGGAAAATCTATATTCTTGCTATTACTAAGCTATGAAATATAGGGAGAATAAGTCTTTGAACCCTTTTTCACAAACCTGCAGACAGAGTACAAAGCTAATAGCACATTAATCAAAAACACATCGTCTTTGTACTTTTTAATGAATTGCCCATATTGCTAATATTGTAGCAGCACTCACTTGCTCATTGCTAGTGGAAGAGATACTGGACTCTGCCTCCTCTTCCCCTTTGTCCTCATTCTTTGATTTCCAGAATCTCCCCTCACGAAGAAAACGCTGGTGCAGTTCCAGTTCATCACAGGCCTTCTTCCATCCCATACTGCGCTTCACGTGCAGCCGGTGGATGTTAACTGTGATGTCTTGGATGTTTTCAGAGGGGATCCAGGCCCTTTTGAACACACAGTACAGACAGGTTCAGAAACATTAAATACAGGTGAAGGATCTTGACCTTAGAAACTGACTTCAAAAGCGGTTTTTTACAATGGCTGATCGCTGACAATTCCTTTTTACTTTGATTTTTTAAAAAACTCAACACATTTGAAAAAAATGGACTGCATGCTGTTAGACATTTTTGTTATTATAAATACTCGTGAGCTGTTGGTGCTATGGCTAAAAGTATCTCTCATTTTTGATGAGCCACAAACCTTCCCCAGCACCATCTCTTACCTGCTCTCTTGCTAAATGCCCCGACTCAGACACAGAAACATTTTTTCACTGGAGGTTTATATGCTAATCCAATTTAGCTCTTGACCTCTTTCCTAAAACTGTCAAGGAATGTACCAAACTCATCACCTTGAATAGAAACATTTTGTGTCCTGGACCCCTGTCTATCAGGATTGAACTTCCATGAGGACTGTCATGCTTCTTTGGACTGAATTCATACCAGTGACATGGTTCCAAAGTTACTTTGTCCTCTTAAATGTGTTCAGAGAATCCTCAGAGAGTTAGATGGGCAGGTCTTGACCAAGCACCAGGCAACATCGGACATTGAAAATACAGAGTCACTTATATAGCCATGCACATCTGCCTAATAGATTAAATACTCAACAAATAGCATGTTTGTGAAAAGATTCTTGATTCTTGCAATTTAAACTTAATTTGAGTAACGACAAAGAAACAATTCCAATTCATACCCACCAGGAGTTTGTTTTTTTGTCCAAGTCCAGCACAATAACTAAGCAATGGCTCTCTAATTAACATCCTTTGCCTTTTGTAATAGCACACATTCAGAAGTTGCAAGCATCTCATCCCACAGGTGCAAGGTTACTTTATTAAGTAATTTTACACTCTGCGAACTTAAAGCCAAAGATTACTAACAAAATAAACTGCATTTGTAAATAGATTCAAGGTAAAAAACATTCTGTAACTGAGGCACCAGTAAAGATTCTTTACTCACTTTATGACTATTAAAAAGTCTTGGTAGTTCATATAAAAACTGAAAAGATGTTATATACTGTGCAAGTTACATGAAAATTTAAAAATACAGTCTCCTAAAACACTGTTACTGAATTGTCTAGGCCCTTTTGGAATGCATCAAAATATACCATCTCCCAACAGCCATGAATACTTTGGAAATGTCTCCCCTCCTCACATTATAGGCATATAAATAAAACAGTAAAAAAACCCAAACCAGCATTGTCACACTGCCACAAACCTCCCCAAATGCTGAACAACCAGCTGGAGAGAGAACCAAAAGCTCATCTCTAAGAGTCAAGTTTCCAATGTAAAGAGAGATTCTCTGAAATTGCAAACTGGCTCGCAGCAGGAGGCCTGTCAATGTTCTAGCAGTGAGACACAAACATTTGTAATATGTATCATGGTACTAAACCACAAAACTGTAGTGCCTCAGCTCAAATGAGAAATTGCTTGAAGTCAATACTGCTGGTAGAAGGAGTACATTTCTGTCCAGTTTTCACCTTGGCCTGGATTAGCAGACTGCTATATATTTGAAGAAACAGCTGAAGTTCACTGTCTTTAATTAAAATGGCATTAAGGAACATGCTTCTGGCAACTGTGGAAAGAGAATCTCTGAGCCACTAAATTTGGACACTTCAGATGAGTTAACTGAACTTTAAATTTTATGAAACTATTATGGCAAAGTATTCAGTATTTCTAATGTTGGCAACAAGCTGAGCCTGGATTTACAGCATGTCAGATGACATAAATTCTTTTAATATTGTTTGTAAAAAGCAGCACATGGAATTAATAAATTACCTTTGGTGGTGATGGCCAAAAAAGCGAACATCAACTTGATTGTCCTCTTTCTGCATGACTTTGGCAGGCCAAAACCCAAAGCCTTTCATTTTGGCCCAAACCAATTCATGATTAGGTATCTGGAAAAAAAAGTTGTATTTATTAGTGGATATGAAATATTATATTGCTATCTCCCACAAATATTCTGCTGCAATACTACGCTAGCACCTTAAGAGTATAATTTCTGTTTGTGTCTAGTGCTATTTTCATTTTTATCTCCTTACAATACATTTCCTTTTTAGATAGATTGCTTGGATCAACGTAAAAAAAACCCCAAAACTACAAAGTCTGGAAAGAGTATAACTGTCTATTGAAAACAGAGATCTTAAGCAGCCTAAAAATTAACTTGTCTTCCTAGCTTCATTCAGGAGCAAAGTTTTAGTTCTGTAAGCTCCTTATTTTCTTGTTAAACTGTTGTAACTGGCTGATACCCAAGTTTTATAACCTATATAGTTACAGCTTTGAACTTCAATCAACACTTCACTTGAGCAAAATATCCAGGCTTACAGAGTCTTAACCATGCTTTTGAAACAAGCTTCCTGAAATGGAATATTCAATGCATTAATGACACCAAAACTGCAGGCTTTCCTACAGAAAAGCAAACAAATAAAAATCTGTGTCAGCAACATACACAAGGATAGCAGAACCAATTGTCAGGTCGCGCATTTGACAAATAGAAACAGTTCTTGCAAAGCTGCAGTTCATCCAGCTGAAAAACAAAAAAAAGATAAATAAGCAAGAAAAATCCTATTTATGTGATTTCAGTAGCATCCCTCTCCCTTAAGTAGTAAGATTTTTCAGCCCTGCTTGCTAATTTGGTGGAGTTACTTTCATCCATGCAAACTAAAGGTGTGAAACTGAGGTGGGCTGTGAGAGGCTGAAAGACAACCTGAAGAAACATTATCCATGTTTCAGAAAACCCAGTCACAGGGAGAAGACTAATTGACATATTAATGATCTCCTATAGATGAAATGCAAAGAATAGTTCTTAAAAATCATCAAATATTTAAAGTACATTGTGAAAGAAGTAATTCAACTGTACAAAAGGAGAAAGTGTGCCAGCTCCTCAGCTGTATTTTTTAGTCTCCTCTGAATGTGGAAAAATGTTTTGATGACAATTACTGAATTTAGTACGAATCTCATCTCAGATTCAATTTATATTACTAAGTATAATTATTTCTAGTCCAAATCTGTATTACTAAAATATTTTCAAAACTAGAATTTGAATATCAATGTTTTTAAAATTATAATCTAGTTGCAAAAAAAAACCCAAAAAACCAACAAAACCCCAACAACAACAACAACAAAACCCAAACAACCAACATCAAAAACCTAAAGAAAAAGGAATTCTTGAATCAGCTGGTAGACTGTCTGGAGGAAATTTATAACTCAATTTCACACACTTTCTATTTTGTAATATGAAGAATAATTTCTTAGAATCTGAAATAAAAATCAAGTATCTTGACTACATCTTGGTTACTTGGTACTTACTTCATGGCAGGTGTCTTTATAAAGCATCCTTGCTATATCAGCTTGTTCACTGTCCGCTATAAATTAAAAATAGATGGTATAAACAATCACAGTATGATCACAATGCTCACAAAGATTTGCAGCTGTCATTGCTGTGACTTTCACGCTGTAATTGTTTTGCTTAAGAAGACAAAACATAATTTAATCACTTGGACAGCTCTTCCATTTAAAATTTTCTAACAATCAGTTCAATATTTGTTTTCTGTGTCATATTTATATGCCACAATACTGCTTTTACACTGAACAATGCAAGTACACATCTGAGGAGCAGCAGCAGGGAGACACAGTTGCTCTTAATATGGATTCAGTTCCTTTCTCTGCTGGTGTCTTAATGGCACACTGCAGTTGTCCTAAAATATCTCCTCTCTGCTCTGGGCTCTGAGTGATGCTTCACAGACTGTTTATCACTGAGTCTCCCTTTACACCCCTGTATTCTCTCTTGGCATATTCACATCTCTTCCCCAGCAGCCACAGTGTGAATCTCCAGGGGCTGCAAACACACTAGTGCCACCCTCCTCCAGCCTCCCTGATGGGGGCCACGTCTGCAGGGCAGAACCACATCCTTCCTGAAATGGTGGCTCTGGAAAACAGCGCCTGGCTACAGTTTCTGGACATGGTGGTGGTGTTTCTTGACTTCCAATCAGTCACTTATTACCTTCCCAGTGCCTGGCAGCTTCTCTGATGGATGTACCTCCACATTGCACAAGCAGCACACTCCTAGTGTGGATGTAGCTACATTTGCTGTCACAATATGGCAGATATTGCCCAAAAGTAAAATAAATATGTCTATAGTACCTGTTTCTTCTGACACAGCACAGAAAACCCTACCCCACCCTAGGAAAACATATGTATATTGGTAAAAATCTGCAGTATAGACTGACTTAGGACTTTGCTGAAGAAGAAGCAGGATAGCAAAAGGATAATTCTCACTAGAGGCTTAGCCAGGGAGGATGAAAATAGTTCTATAGTAGGTGGACAAGAAAAGACCCTTAAAGTCCTTATGCATTTTGATTTTTAAGGGCTTTCAAATTACCTCGCTCACACTTAAGACTACTTAGTACCAAATTCATCCTGGACTTGTGAGTTTCCAACAAACAAAGACAAATCAAACAAGGCAAGCAGTAAATGCAGCATTTTACCTCCATAGAAAATCACTGTGTTGTGTAGAAGCAGTTGAGCATCTGCTTTGAATTCCTCATAACTCCTGTACTTTCCTTCATTTACTTTCTACACAAAAGAAAACACAAGATTGTGAGAAAACTCTTCAAAGTGCTCCACCTGCTTTATGCAGAGAAGCTTTCACAGAAATCTGCATTATGCAGCACAGATCAGACACTGCTTTTCCTGCATACAAAATGAATACTTACAACTCTTTGACACCGTTTGTTAGTACCTGAGCATTGGCTGCCCTTTATGCAATGCCCAAACGTAAAATAGATTCTTTAATATTTGACCAAGTTTAAAAAAGATTTTCCTGGTTGTAACAAGGGGAATCTGGAGTAGCTGCAGCATAATGTGTGGCCCAGAACATTTGTTCAAACTGAAATATGATCCCTCAGGTGAATATTTTGTACCTTAAAATATCAGCTAGTTTCAAATCAGTGTTGACTGCCTTTCAGGTCTGAACTTCCAGGATCTTCACTTGATAGTCTGTGTTATCTGATGAAAGCTGATTGTCCCAGTCTTCCAAACTCATAACAAATGCCTACATGGAGCCATGCAATTCATTTTCTTAGTATGGTTTTGTCCAATAGAGAATGCAGAGTTTTCAGTTGTGCTCTCTCAAGAACATCTATGACAATTCCAATCATTAAACAAAACAACATCAGCTTATAGAATGTTATCAAGGCCAAAAGACCTTCTATGGAAGCAGGAGAAAGCTGACAGAGTGAAAGGAAGGCCTGACCTATTTTCTAGCTCAATTGGTGTTGCCAGCACTTCAAGACAGGCAGCAGTGCTGGTCTCCAAAACTGTCAGTGAAGCTATTGTTTATCTATGCATTTTAATAATAAAACAAAGGCTCTTCACATCTGTGCTTGTAAAGGTCAAGATATACCACAGCATTGCATAGCAATCCAGTTGCAGGAATGAGTAAAGATGAATATGCTGTTCATTATGGTCATGTGCAGTTGATTTATATGAGTCATGATCAGACCTTTGGTTCAGAAAAAAGGGACAATATATTTATTAGTACTTTATTTTTGGAACAATTAATGCAAAACAGATGTTTTGGGTGAGTCTGGTTTTTCATGATCAACAAAGTGATTGGTTCTTTATGAATCATTTAGACATTTATAAAGCTGACACCCACACAAGGGCATAATGACTGAAATCAGAATATGGTCAAAAAACATTGGGCCAGAGAAACACATATAGGCATTTGAGTCTATATATTCATCCATTTAGTTAAGCAGTACTTTCTCTGAAGATTTTAGCTACCTGCAGATCTTAGTACAAAAGGGATTGAGGATACTCTGTGTCTGAAAACTAGGCACCACTCAAAATGGTTTTACTCAATTATCTATTTATGAGGAAAGGTTTGACATTTTAAGCTTCCATATCTAATGCTGGATACAATACTGAAATACTGATCATAATGAGATTTAAACAGGATTAGGACTTTTTAGACATTCACTATTAAAAGACAGCAAAACCAGTAGAGAAGTTAGAAAGCAAATCATTTTACCTCCTGTATAGTAGGAACATCAACAGCTGAGTGCACCAGCCTTCGATACATTGGGTGTTTGTTGTCCTTCCCTTTCTTGTTTAGATCTATAGCCTGAAAGGACCACGAGACAGTGTTTGTTATTGCATTTAGAATCTGCTTAAAACATATAAAAGAGGATTAGAAAATGCAATAGTTTGGAATGTTTCAGGTGGGGAATACACAGGGGGCACCTGAGGATCCACAACCATGCAATCACGTGTGTCTCAAATGTCTGAGGAGCCACAGGCCCATGGCATAACCTGGTGATACTGATCCAAACCACAGTGCTTATGACAGGAGAAATAAAAACCACCCTCTTGTAGCCCCCTCCCTGCCCAGTCACACGTGGGCAGCCATAATGATGCTCAACACTGCACAAACAAAGTCCCTGTCAGACTCACCCGCTCCTTCATACGAGACACTATGAATCGCAGGTATGTGCTCATCTCTTGTTTACTTGTGTTTTTCTTCTTGATACTCTGCCAAAGAAAAATGGGATCATATTACTACTTTAAACTTGACTTCAAAGTCCAGCCAATAAACATTTTCTCTGCATTAACACTTGATTTGAAAAGGTAACTTTGAATCACATAAAACACTATTTCTTAGGGAAAATCTTTTCTGGGAAATTAGTAACACTAACACGCCACAAGGACTATATATGTTGCTTTGAATTATGTCTGGGCTGAGAACTTCAGCTACTGAAATATTACAGGTTTTATTTCCACTTGTATCCATAATAGTTTGTCAAAACCTCTCATTAAAAAAGTGCCTAATTAGAATAAAGCAAAGAAGAAAGTCATTTTAGGGAGCAGCTAAAAATTTATTTAATGGTCTTTTTATTCACAAGGCATTAATAATTTTAGTAAAATAAGAAATAATTTAAAAAATAATATCCTGTACTGTCTACAAATTATGTGCTTACTAAGCAAAATGACACCATGTGGGAGGAAGACAAATGGGCTGTAGCCAGCAGAAACTCAGAACACTTTTTACTGCCCAAGAAACATAGCAGTCTGGGATTTTTGTGGTTCTTCCTTAACAAAATTTAATCCAGATTCTGGAACACCGATCACTACTTCCTAGCAGTTCAAGATCCAGAGTTTTTCCCTCTCATGTTAGACTATAATAGAGACTTATCCCCACCCTTCAAAGTATAACCAGGCTAGTGGGAAGCCCTGCATACCAAAAAATGTGCTGCTAAAGAGAAGGTGTCTCTGTGCAAATGCCTGATGTGCTCTTACAAAGCAGCCTTTCCAATCCCAGCTCACAGCAGCTGTGCACAGCTCTGCAGGGCTCTACAACAAACAGCTGGCTGGAAAGTGCTACCTGCTCCCTGCTTTTACCTACAGCAGCTCTCCAAAACAAAAGCACAGTGAAACAACAGCATGCGTTCCAGGTCTATTACCCTGAAGTGTTTCTAACTGCTTATATCTCCTGCAAGGCATTCACTCCTCCTCAGACCTCCTCGTGCACTGATTGCCAGGCTGAGTTCTCCCTTCTCATGCCTCATTTCACCACATGTGTGCAAGCTGTGTGGACCAAACTGTCTCAGTTACACCTGCATCCTCAAAATCTGATGGTCTTTAGCAAAATCCACATAATTGTGCAGATGATGGTTGCTTAGCAAACATGAGAAAAAAATGAATCCATGTTCTAATAGGTAAATAAATGAGGCTTAAAAATTATCAGTCACTAGAAGTGTGCTATTTTTCATTTAATTACTTATATATGACTCTGGACATAAGGAGCACACACATTGAGTACAGAGCACCTGCTTTTACAAATTTACTTGGCAAGAGTAAAATTACACATTAGCACAAAAAAAGCTGATAGGATTTGATTGTGTCTCCCCTGTTTATATTCCTCCTGCAAGACACTAAACACACTGAAAACAACAGGCTGTTCCCCTGTGCTACAGCAAACTTGCAACCTATACATCTCAGGATTGTACTTACTATCTTCCTGGAAACAAAACTGTACACAGCACTACCTGCAAAGCTGCTCATATGATTGCTTAACAGCAATTAGAATCATTATAAACTGTGCTGAAATACCAGTTCAGTCACAAACCTACTCAGATACTGCACTGTGCATAACAACACTACAGCTTCCTCCTGACTGGGAAAAACTCTCTGTTGTGGAAAGGGCCAGCCCCAGGTATTTCTAATACCTACAGTTCCTTTAAGCATTATTTTCATAATATTAATGGTTGCCTGACCTTCCTTCCAAAGTCTGGACTGACAGAGAATTTATCCTGCACTATATATCTGAATCACATTCTCTATATTCATATTTCACCCTGACTGCTGTGAGAACGTGCATTCTGCTGGAATTCCAATCACCTACTCAGTTTCTCATAAACCAACATTGCCACTGCAAATGAAAACCCAAATGTGCATTAAATTATCTGCATTATGAAACACTGCTGTCATTTTGTCATTTCAGGCACCAAAGTGCTGTGTGCTTGCTAATGACACAGCATTTTGAAAGACTGAAACTTATAAGGACACAATAAAACTCACATGCACTGACTAGTCCTACACCTCTTTTTCTGACATGGCTCTGAATTTATCATCCTTTGAAAGTATTTCAGAATTCATGTGAACCATTTTTCATGCCCTGCTGGGCAAGACAGTTTGAAAGAGACTGTTGAGATAGATGGTTTACAGTCCTATCCTTCAGATCATAAGAAAAGATAGATAGCTGGCTTTGTATAGTTATTGATGTCAGCAATTAATATCATCATAAGCACCAATGAAAATGGTATAATTAACTTGCCAATTCTGGCAAATTTTCATTTTTCCACTTTTCCTTCAATTCCCTACACTGATTTATTTTAAGAAAAATTTGATCTCCATGTTCCTCTACTAAATTTTGAAAGGTAATAAATTTAGGGAATTGGAGCCTATGAGCCAACAAAATGTCTTTTTATGGCAAGGTTGCTCACCCTTTGTAGAGAGCAAGTTACATTTGAAGCACTTCATTCACTTTTCAACAATAATTAGCCATTTAGGAGGCAGCATTCACACATTCTTTGGAAGTAATAATGGAAAATGTGTAAGTTTTTTTTTTTTTATAAAAGCCCTCCTTTTTAATTTTGAAGATTTGTAGTGTTCTCAGAGAAGCCAACCTAGAGACACTTAAAGCAAGAAAATAGATAATACTAGATGGGGACTATGATTTGCATAAAATCTATTTATATTTCTCACTTTCAGGTCCCCTTTATAGGCAGAGTGATATAGAAGCAAATATAAATGAAAATTGGGTCTTCTAATTTCCTTCTTTCAGGAAACAAAAACAATGATAGTGGCAAGATCCACTATCTTTTCCCTGTCAGATCTACTAAGATACTCTACTGGAAACCTTGTTGAAGTTCAAGTTTGTTTCAAGGAGACTGCTGAGATTCAATCCAGCCCCCAAACTGTCAGGATCTTTATACTTTTGAATAGCCTATTTGTGGGATAAATTATCTTAATATAGGACTGTACCAGGTCTGGCTGGGATGAAAGCAATTGTCTTCACAGCAACTCATATGGTGTTATGGTTTAGATTTGTGACCAAAACAGTGTTGGTAACACATGGATGTTTCAGCTCTTGCTAAGCAGTGCTTGCAGAACCTAAAGGCCTTGGCAATTTCTCACTCTGTCCCCACAGTGAATAGACGGGGGAGTAGACAAGAGGTTGGGAGAAGACACAAGGCAGAAAACCTGAACTAACCAAAGAGCTATTCCACGTCATATAACCTCATGCTCAGCAATAGAAAGGAAGAGGAGGAGGCCTAGGGGGAATTTAGCCACCTTCAACACAGGAACTGTCTGGGCATTGATCTGTCCATGAGGGTGGGGAGTGACTGCCTTTGCACCACCTTTGTTTTGCTTTTTTTCTCAGCTGGGAGTTGAGGAGACATGAGAGAGCAGCCCTGCGGTGCTTGGCTGCCTGCTGGGGTTAACCTGCAACATGGACAATTGCTGGGTCACAGCATTGCTTTAGAGAAATCTGCAAACCTTCTGCTTTGAATCAAGGTAAACTGAAAGACTTGGTCATGCCTGTGTGTTTACACAGGGGATGAAGCAGTGAAGCAATAACCTTCACAATAGCAATCCTCATGTAGAAGATTAATGAGATTTGGTAGGTGAAAGGCCAAGCCTGCAGCCTAACTCTTTTGTGAGTGCAGGAAATACCTTATATGCCTTATTCTCTGCAGCACATCTGTTTCTTCTGGTACCTGAAGGTTACATTGCTCTTTATATTCAATATTCCAGATTAATTATACTGCCTAGCTGTTCAAGAGGGTAACAATGTATTGCACCATGCAGGTGTGACTTATTTAGAAATTCTGACATAGTGCAGGATTTCACTGCAAAGCTTTACAAACCACACGAGCCTAGAGAAACCAGGGGCACTTCCAAGAAACACTCCATCTGCAGTAGCACCAGGGATGATGGAAGTGACAAATCTCTGCTCTATGAGTTAGCTCTCGACTCCCAAGGTGGCAGTGGCCACTGTACTGCAGTTGCTGCAGTATTCCATTTGAAGAGAAAAAAATAGGAGAAAACTCTAAGGAATGCAAGGTGTCAGAGCCAGCATTCTATCTAGCTACAAGCATTTAAATTACATTTGCTCCGTTTACAGAGGTTTCTGTTTCTCTATAATCTCCTATTAAGGATTATTTTTCCCTTCCTCTCTCACCTGTCCTGTGTATACACACATCAAAGAGCTGCACTTCAGTTCAGTGATGGATTATGTGAAGGCTGCTCAATGACAGATACATGTTTCTAAGGCATCAGTTGCATTTTCAGAAGCAATTCAGGTTTCCAGGGGTCTATTTGCAGAGGGGAACTATGAGTGTGAGTCTAGCATACACTCACCACTGCTCTTTAGAAACTTCTTGCTTACACACTGGCCTTTGGACTATTTGAGGGCTTAAATTGGCAGAGGAATTTGGTGCTACATATGGAAAGCTTTACTGATCTGCTGCCCTCTCAAACTTGTAGCCCTCAGGTCCTCAGGTTTCCTGCACCATTAAGAAAGGTATGCAGGCACATGGAATGGGTCTCAGAGCATTCAATGCACTGTGTGCCCTAAGTATGACACAGAAAAGCTTCTGCAGGAGAAAATATGCCCTAAGACTTGCCTCTTTCATGATCAGATGCAGTACAATTAGACTTTTTATAGCATCAGGTGCTTTTGAGAATGTTACAGCTGAATCCACAAATTGATTTCTACTTGTATGGTGCATTAAGCACGTTCTGAATATGAAGCATCATATGAATTAAATATGCTTTTATCTGCACAAAGAAGGTGGCAGGAGGCTCTAAGTGGAGGTTTCCCAGTTTTCTCACTGCTGTGGACAAATTCCTTTATCCTTTATTCAGTATGTCCTATGAGGGCACAGTTCTGCAGCTCCAGGGTGCATGGGAGGGACTGGTGAGGACTAACACCTCACTGGGTACTGAGTCATGTGCTGCTAAAACTGGTCCTGCACTAGGACTTCCCTTTACCCACCAATCCATTATTATGGATATATATTATATCCATATATATATATCATATTATATATGGACTATTATTTGTGTGATCACACTAAATATTGTTTCAGTAATGTATTTCCCCATACAGGTCTCAAACTCCTACCATAACACTATGAAATAAATCAATAAAGCCATATTCTTTTCTCCTTCCTTGTATTCTACATTAACCACCTTGACTGACAGCTGGTACCTAAACCCCCCTGATCTAAGCACTTGAGTAACTTCACTTAAGTAACCTCCATCTTCCTGTGCTTCTAACTTTCCACTGCTTGTCATTCTCACTTGTCAAATTTTGTCTGAAGTTGATTGTGAACTGCATAATGGTTTATTTTTATGTACTCTAGGAAATGCTCAGTACAGTATCAGAACTCAGAAAAAAGCCTATTTATAGAATACTTATCAGCACTGTATTTAATATCTTAAGCTCTACAGATTACTTTGGTCTCCTATGTATAAACCTCAGGAATATTGAAATACCCACTATGATAGGTTAATTGGCTATTAAGTCCTTGCAAAGAACATGCATGAAAGATCCAATATCTGACCAGATGATTGTAAAAAAAATTAGGAGTCAAGTGAAACCTCACGACTAATTCTTTCCTTCTGTTTCATGAATCAAAATCTAATCTCTGGGACAAATAATATATCAAAATGCTTAATTTTGCCTTCTTGTATTTTTTTTAAATTTGGATTTTTAAACAAATTATAATAGTCAGTTATACCAACATGATCTATATTCTCTTATTCATAATTTTGTATATATCTATTCCCCCTCCAAAAAATTAGTATTTTGGCAGTACTTTTTGTAGTCTTTAGGTACTAAATTAAGAGCTGAAGAAAATTAATTCCCTAGTTTCATCTAAACTGAGAAGCAGCAGTAAATGTACAAGTCTCCTACATCCTTCAGAGACTGAGCTGACTAACCCTGTCTGGAATGGACTACTCCAGTAGTGAAAAATGTAATCTCTAAACTCATTCAATATTGAGTTTTTCTCTTGTGACCTGTCTACTAGGAATTTTGCTGATAATGCCAATTTATTTCACTTAAGACAATGATTAGTCAACAGTCAGGGAAAAATTTCAATCAGTGCAATGTGGTTTGAATTGAACTTTGTTTGACTTTTGATTCCTGCTGAGAGTTATACAGGGTAAAAAAATATTTAGAGTGTTACCATCAATTTAAAGAAAGAAACGAATGAGGAATTGGACATTGTTGTTTATGGATGCAATGGAGAAAAACTACGGGCAGGCAAACAGAGTTCAGAACAAGGTTTGAAAGGGATTCTTATAAATTATATGGGAGAAAAAAATTTTTCTAAAGTTATGAACAAATCTTTAGCAATGGCCTTTATAAAATATTTCTGAGTAGTCAAGCATGCAAGATAAAGCTGCACAGGTTGATCAAACTAATACAACCAGCAATTGTGAAATGAAAAATCCAAAGGCTTGCTGACCTTGGCAGCATTACAGAAGCAATCTTTACATAAGAATGAAGTGTTCTTAGGTTATTTCTCCCATATATTATGTTTCAAAAATACTTTTACTTCACCTTTGTAAAGAGCTTTGAAATCTCTGAATGAAAAGTGCCATGTCCAGTTATGGAATTAAACACGAAAATATATGTATCTCTTTGTCCCAGCTATCATTTTTCTTGAAGATACATATTTACTGCTGATAACACAATGTAAACCCCCCACTGCCCTTATGCAAGATGGTTAAGCTCTGTTATGCCCTCTGGACATCAGCCAGGGCTCTCTCCACATTATTAGTTTTTTGAATATAGGCCACTTTCTTGCTTTTAAAATGAAATTAGAGCAGTCATTTCCTAGGAGGGTGGGGACAAAGTAGCAGAATACTGAAGGATGAATACTGACATAAGGATGCTGACTCCCACACTTACAGGGACTGTGCAAGCCTCCTTGGTCCAAGTTTGCAGAACTAGGTCTTGAAGGGATTTGAATTAACAACAGGAAAAATAGGAGCTGCTGGCACAGGGGGAGAAAGGATGCCATGGCATTCACAGTGGCAATATGCACAAAAATAGGTTGATCATCACCTGAGGAACTAAGCAAGCCAAAGGCCTCTGGGGCAGGAAGTATTTAAGAGCTCCCAAAACCTCTCCTTAATATTTGTATAATAAAAAAAGGAACCAATATGTAGAAAGATAGGCAGAGAGCACATGGCTCAAGTTTCACAGGATTTTTTTTTAAGGTAAACATTTATTTAATATCATTGCCATAAAGGACTTCAAGGCTTCATGATAAAAGTCAAACTGTTCTCAAAGCTGACCTATCAGAGCATATTTCAAGCAATGATTCAGCATTTCCACTCTGAGGACATCCATGCTACAAGACATGTTATGAAACCACCTCATACAAAAGATGGCATAAACCATCCACATTCTCTACTTTCACCAGGTGTCATCTAAAATTCCTGGCAAACTAGAGTGGAGACTAGATTCTGTTTACCGAATGTTAACTATTTATAGGAATTATCAATACTTCTAATAAGGCCCAACAATTATTAAAGAGATTTATTTAAAAACCTGAAAGTAATTAATCTATATATGGTCATACTTCTTTTTAACAGAGGGAATACTGAGTAGCTAAATTAAATGCTAGCAATTCAATATGCAGAGAGGCAGTATATGTCTTTATTCTTAGCAGTTTTTTCCCTGCCACTACTTCTTTTTCATTACTTATAGCTTCCTTGAGGCAGGCCTGATTTTCTTACTATTTCCCTAAACCCTGAGAGCTCCCAGTCTGAGGCAACAGCAACAGGTTTACTGGAACTCAGTCTAAGGTAACAGCAGTCAAAAAGTGCTGTTTTGAAACAAAACAATCCATGTGTTTTCAACAACTGCTTCCCCATCCCACAAAGTGCCTGAAACCTTACATTCCTTGCAGCACAGATCATCTTAAGGTCAGCCTGCTGCTCTACAGCTAATCCAAGCTTTTAGCAAAGGAATTGCCTCTCTCTCCAGCAATCCTAGGCAGAGTAGAACTGGCAGTTTTATGCTTTTCTGTAGCAACAATGTTATTTGAAACATTCGTATGCATTATTCCTTCCATAGGAAGGGAGCCTAGCTCTGTAGGAAGCCTAGTGAAGTGCTCCAGTTGGGGAGGTGACACAGACATGACAACAACAACAGGTATTTGGCTGATTCAAGGCTAGGTACCAGTAAGCACCATCCTGACCAGAATGTTTAATCTTTAATGATATGTAGACAATATATCTGCCCTTGGAAAGTATACAAAAAATGCTTTTTGCTGTCTCCCAGCCATACTCATAATAGCATTTTTAAAGAAAAAGCAACACAGATATGGATGCCATGAGTGAAATCCAGATTGCCCTTTTTGCACCAGTAGAATCCACATCAGTAAATGAAAAGCAGGATTTAACTCCATATTTGTGCTAGTAGCCTAATCAGTAACATGATTGTGGGTTTATAACACAAAATACCATTCCAATAAAATATTAAGAATGCAAGTCATCAAAATACAAAAATTATTCATTAAAATGACATTAAGCAAAAACAATAGCATCTTATACAGCAGTTTGTTTACTCTTGTTGAAGGTTCCCACACTTTACTGCACTCAGGTGCACACACTCTGGCACAGGGTACTGTGCAAGTAAAACTTGCTGGAGTCTTCAAAAATGGCCATCTGCTGCATGCACCACATTTTGGTACCTCTGTACAGATGCTCTAGGTATGTATCATCATTTCAATATTCAATTTTTTACCCAATAACCTGGCCAGACCATCTGGATACCTTAATTAATCTATTATTGAATATCAATCCTCTAATCAGCACATGAAATCTCATAGGTACTCACCCTGCAAACTGGGCACTGCCAGTGACTACTGCTGTCTCTAAGCCTGAACTCATCAGACAAACACTTGGAATGATACACACGAAAACACAGGTCACATATCAACACCTCTCCAGGCAAATGGCATTCAAAACAATACCAGTCATGATTTTCTGTTTCCCAGTCCTACAAAAAATACAAAATATTTTGGTATGACATTCTGTCAAAATCTGCAGGAATTAAGAACAAAATTGATATGTCTTGAAATCCAGCAGCAATTAGACATTATAAACATTTTAAAGAAGTGTATAATGTTTAAAAAAACGGGAAAACCTATGTGCTTAAAGATCTTCATCAATTTAATACACACTAACTCAAATAGAATATGAATGCCAAGTTTTAATTTTTTCAAGTGTCTGATTAATTACAATTTCAAATATGAGCTCTGTTCACAATGAAAAGTGGGTTTTTTTTCTACCTTTGTGTAAAATGTTTGTTGACCTCTCTGTATTAGACTGCAAACAAAAGTTTGTGCACCTCAACCATACCTATTTTCTTGGACTACTTCCTGTAGTTTGATTGTTACATTATATTTTCAACTGTAATTTTCTGAAGGGTGGTCCCTTCCAGTCTTTACTCTTTTAAAACTGACAACTTTTCAGCATCGAAGTGTTGAGTTACAAGAAATAAATGAAATCATGAACCAATTACTGCAAGAAATGTTTCTGCTAAGCAATCCCAATGCAATTCAAAAAATACAAAATATTTCACTTGCCGTGCTCAATAGCACGAGGCTCATTCCTGAAATGTTCTACAGAAAACAAGGATATGGTTCTGCTGATGCACAGATGTCTTTAATATACTCTTCCTTGAAAATTCACCCCCAACGGCCAAATTCTGACCTTTGAAACATGTGCACAAGCTTTACTGAAATAAATGAGAGCAGCATGCATATAATTTGGAGGCAGAATTTTGCTCTAGGAATCTACAGTTCTAAAACCAAGCAGAATTGCCAGTGGCCACTGTTAAATGTTTATGTTTGTTATCTGAAATGCCACAGTTTTCTCTACACTTAGAAGACAAAATAGCTGTCATATCTCAGATAAGACTCCCAATGCCTTTTCATGTCAAATGTCACTTTTCAATGGGTTCAGATCTCTGAAAAAACTACTCCTATTCTTCAATAAGTTATCTTGATAAAAATCTCATCAAGCTATTTTTAATGTCATGTTGCAAAGGTGGAGTTAGCAATTCCCTGACTGCCAGAACCGGCATTTGTCTGGTTTTCATTATTCTGTGCCTGGGAACTGCAGTCCTTGTATGAAAGGTCTCCTCCAGAGGAACAGCATAAGAAGTGCCCCACTCAAGTGGCACTAAGCAGAACTGTGTTGTGTAGAGAATTCATCTGACCAGAGCCCCCATGAACACAAGAGATTTAGGGACAGCCTCACCCCAGACTGCCTGCACTAAAGTTGATGTACCATGAATGTTGGATTGCAGGGGCAGCAAGTTTAGAGGGGGAAAAACTGCCTTATGAAATCTTAACCAGTGATTTTTGTACTCAGAACTTTGCCCTCCTTTGTTGTGCAGATTAACAGTGTAACTTGACCTGTCATTTCTCCTCATTTCGTTTTATTGGCAAATTCTGTATGTCTCAAAATGGCATAACACCACCAAATTTGGCTATAAAAAACACATTCTTGTTTCACCAAATCTTTCCCCTTCCAAAGCACAGTGGCTATGTACTTTGGAAGCCCTTTCTTTAGGATATTTTGTAAACAACTAAAGATACTGCATTGTTGGTGTACTTGATTTGCCTGCAGACTGAGAAAAATCAGGATAGTGTTTTGTATTTCATTAATATTAATTGTATGTATGAAATGAAAAAAAAAAATCAGGTGGCAGTAAAGGGCCAATTAAGCAAGAAAAATAATCAGTTTTGGTTGAATGTATATTTAGATAAAAATTAAACTGAAAAGACCCCAAGAGGTGCTGCAATTTCACCCCAGAATCAGAATTCCAGGATTCTTAGTTTATATTCATATCTCCCAGATATTCCATTGTTAAGAAATATGCTGGCAAAGAGATGTGGAATCTCATAAACATACGGAAATATATTTGCTGGCAAGAAAAATCATACACTCAAGCCAGAAACCATGACGTTAAATAAAACACCAGAAGAGGCTTCCTTCAGTAGTCACACTGCAAAGATTTGAAAACCTCATTATTTCTAAATACAAGGCTTTTCACAGAAAAAAAGTTTTTGTTGAATGCAGTATATTTAGCGCATAAGTATACATAAAACATTCATTTATGTAATATATTTGAAAAGCTAGTAAAAAAAAAATTTAAAAAAGGGTGCATAACCCTTGTGGACAACTGCCCTATTGACTTGCAATAGCGAGGTCAGAGGCATTAATTTTCCTCCAAGAAGCAATGAAATGTTGGTTTATTGCTTCTCTCTCGGTTTACCTAAGTGTGAATGGGAAGGGAATGTGCTCCCAGCATCTTATTTATTTATTTATCTATTTATTTATCTACTTATTTACTTATTTTCATGCAGGAAATGGGGTTAGTTTGGCTATGCCCAGCTCTGGCTGCCACGCTTGGCTCCCAGCAATTTATCTATCTCTCTATCATCTATCTATCTAATGATCTGTCTCTCTATCATCTATCTATCTATCTATCTATCTATCTATCTATCTATCTATCTATCTATCTATCTATGTGTCGTGTATGTATGTATGTATGTATCTATCTATCTATCTATCTATCTATCTATCTATCTATCTATCTATCTATCTATTTCCTTGTTTATTTCCTTGTTTATGTCCTCATTGTGATGCAGAAATGGGGTTAGCGTGGCCGTGCCCAGCTCGGCCGGCCCGCTCGGGGCCGGGCAGCCGCGGGCGCGGCGGGGCTGCAGTTCCCGCTCGCACCGCCAGGTGTCGCCGGGCGCTCCCGAAAGCGGCGGCCCCAGCGCGGCCGCGGTGACAGCGCCGACAGGGAGCGGCGACATCGGAGCGGCGACATCGGAGCGGCCACCGCCAGCCCCGGAGCCCGCCCGAACACGGGGGTGCGTACCCAACTCGGGACCGGGGGTGACATGGATGATGGTGGTGGCTAAGAGAGTAAACTAAGCTATCCTAATGGAAGACAGAAACGTAATAGAAAATATGACAGAATTCAAAACCACATAGTGCAAAAATTGTTCACCTTGTTTTTTGCTGCTGTCTGGGAAAAAGGCTGCATACCGTAGGCCTTTCAAAATAAAAACAAAACAAACTTTGTATCTATACTGTAAGCCATCTGATTATCAGGATATACACAAGGCTAGAAAGAATTCATGCACAGTGATCAGGAAATCAATGTTAGTTCTAAGTTCTGGTTGCATACATTTCCTCCTGCATTCCTGGAATGCTACCTGACACTTTCACCACATTTTATTTCTTTAAAATATCCCATGTACTTATATGATTAAAAGAACCCAACACCCATCATTCTTATCCATATACACACCCACCACCAGGCCAATTTAAAAATCATCAAGAATATTAATGATTGTTAATTAATGGACTCTCTTTGATACATAAACCTTCTTCGGGCATCTAAAAAAGATCCTTCTAACATAATTTACTGCATAGGGAGTTGCCCCACCAAAAGCAAAGCAACACCTTTGCTGAATATCATCAAAGGTTAGGCTATCACTTTATCAATAAAACTCACAGTCCTTATTTGTGCATGACAGGTGACCCATTTTCCCAGGGCCATGCAGACTGAAGCAAGGATCTCTGCCACAGGCACTGGGATTCCTGGCGCAGGGCAGGGGAGGCCTCCCGGGTCACGGTGCTGGCAGACAAAGGGAATCCTCTGCCGTGCCCGAGTCCTGCGGTTCAGCAGCACCAGCGGCTGGCCCCGACAGGGAGCGATTTGGCAGCAAAGCTGGTAACTCCCATCCAACAGGAGGCCTTCCCCTGCCTCCTGCCCAGCTGCCCGCTGCAGTCCTGGCTCTATGCATCAGCAGGGCAGCAAATGAGTTTGGGGGACTGTGTGTAATAGCCAAAGAGCCATGCTCTGTTAGGCAGAGCAATCATACGGGTCACACGTGGTCACTTGTTCTTTATATTCAAATCTGTCAAACATTATATCATAAAGGTCACTTTGTACTGACATAAAAAGCTGAGATTCACTCAGCAACATGAGTGAAGTACTGCAACAATTTCAAAAATACAACTTAATTTATGACCGGCATGTAAGCTTACTTTTCTTTGTCATTTGTCTTAAGTAGGTTGTCTTAAAGCAAATACATACATTTATAGAAAAACAACATGGGATAGAAAATGTCAGGCTATCCAGAACATTTGACAATTTAAATACAGATAAACCCAACAGAAAGGAATGAATCATCATGTCGTAGCCTTTACTGTAAAATAAAATACATAGTTGTTGTCAAGGAAAGAATAATTTTAGTGCACAAAGAAAATGTCCATTATAATGCAAATGTACATGGAAAAGAAATGCTTACTCATTAGTAATGGAGATTTACTTAGCTGTAATTGAAATAGGGAATCTGTATGTTGGAGAATGTGACATCCTGCTGTACAATTAGCATACCATTAAGTAGGAGATGTGAAGCACATACTGACAGTAAAATTAACAATAACTTAGAGGTCACAATTGTAACTATTAGGTCACTTCCATAACACAGCAAGCCCTTAATTATTGTAAAAAAAAAAGATGTTAAAACAAGTAATAAATTTTCATTTTCATATAAATTATATGTAGGCATAGCACATGAAAACAGTATAACCTCCTTTCTTAGACTTTGTCTAAAAGGACCACTTTGCCTTTTTATAATGCACATTCCATTAACATAGCTCATTTCTTACCTGTTAATCTGTTTTCTCCAAGTCCCTTAATGGTAGCCCAGATACTCGGTATTAAGTCACTCTACTATCAGGTGGAGAGAGGAAAAGGGAGGGGGAAAAAAGCAAAACTCTATTCATGAAACTCCCCCTTACGGGGATTTGCTGGTGTCACACTGTTGAACTAGATTTCCCAAACAATCCAAATTATGGATCTCCTTTGGACCCAACCAGTAAGCTAAAAAAAAAAAGGGTCACATAGATGGGAAAGACAGTTATAAGTCAGTTACCCCTTTGGCACGATCATGTTTATTTACGAATATTATACATACAGTTCTGTTGTCCTAAATTCAATATGAAGCAAATGAAGAAAATAATTTCCCATGGAGTTCATGGTTCCCAGCATTTCCTGTGTGGCACTTCTCCCATAGCATCTTTGCCCTTTTTTTCCCCCCAGGTATTCTGTTTTAAGTGCTTCTCCAGCGTTTCTTTTATGTGTGTGCTGCTGTGGTGTTCCTCTCTCTCTCCCCTACTCTCATGCACACACAGCTCCTTCCAGATCACCAGATTTTCATTCAGACCCTCCTGTGCACAAACTCATTGTCAGCCCTGCATGGTGTCTATGCTTTAACAGTCCCTAGAGCTCCAGCTGCCCAGTGGATAAGAAACTTAGAGCAGTTTTTCACTAGTCTAAAGGAAGAGTATTAGCAGATACACAGTAGATTTCACCCACCGTGTATCGTAACACTTTCGTCTGTCACAGTGGTGGAATCTAGAATGGCAACGAGGTCCATGCCAGCAGAAAGAAGTAATTTAAAATATATAAATTATTTTAAAATAGTAGTATTTGCATGCTACGTTTATTTCAAGACATTTTCAAATCACCAGCCCAAGACTTCAGTGTAATCTTTCCATGATTATTTAACAACCCTTTAAAGAATGTCAATAAGTGAGTTCCTACTATTTCTCAGATTCCCATTTCTTTGCAATGTAATGAGATCGGCAATGCTCAATTTAAAGATATAATTTCTGAAGCAAATGTTCTGGATTCTGATATTTTAAGATTTGGGAACAGCCATAAGGAATACTTTCATCTCTTCTCACCTCTATCAGCTTTAACATCAGAGTTCTTTACATTTTCCCTCTGTCAACTAAGAGAGAAGTTTTTAAAATCTTGTGTTCTGATGCCAAGGTTTCTTTGCTGTCCTTCAGTAACTTCACTGGAATCCAGCAAAGTTGACTACCAGTCCATATCAAGTAGAAAGATACACTGAAATAAATGCCTCACAAGAATGATGCACCTTTTTTTTTACATCTTTGATTTTGCTTACGTTTTGCAACATGCATCCATCATCATCTGCTGTTGGGAAGTAATTCCTATCTTCTCTGCTTAATCTTTCATATTTCAAACTTTCTGATGTAAATGAAAAGCCTTTATTATATAAGAAGTGGTGGTACTGCATTCTAGCATGAATGTATCTACCATTTCATTACTTTTCTCTGGTATCCAGGTCCTCTCCTTAAAAGGACTCAGAGTATGCTGCAAGAACCTGTGCCCCCACTCAAATTAAACAAAGCAGCATCTATTTCTGTCTAAACACATTTTCCATTCTTAATAAATCAGTTCCTTTCTGTCTTTTTCAGGCAGCATCTGCTCCATCAAAGCTTTCTCAATTAGACATGAGCTTTACTAAAGGTAATTGCTAAAATCTTGCAGTACATCTTTATGACTCATAAATATCAGGAACTAGGGTGGGGGTGCACTACCTATGAGACTTCTGTCCTCCAGTACAAAACCTGGAGAAATGCTTCTTACTTCTACACTTGCTGCAAATAGCTAATAGCTACTGCCCACTTCATTTATCTGTTTTGTACTTCTCTCAAGGTGTAAATACTGGAATCCCTGCCCCACACAAAAGGCAACCTGAAACAGGCTTGGAGCAGTTGTTAACAGCCCAGATGAGCTGCAGAAATGCTAAACCAGCATTTAGCTCAGCTTTGAAATGCCTCCCTTTGCCCATCTATCCACTGCCTTTGCAATTCTGTTCAATTTCCAAGTAACTGCTCTGTAGTAAGAGGAGTTCTACAAAGTGTGGCTGATTATCTGTAGAGCTGCACAGATGGGAGCCTTTCTTTTTTTTTTTTTTTTTTTCTTTTTTTTTTTTTCCCAGAGAGTGCAAATGGATGTGGCACGTGCACCCTGGCCTCTGATTTAAACAGGCTCTATCTCATTTGGTACAGTAGCCAATAAGAAATCTCCAGCTTATCAGGGGTCTCTGGCACATGTACCTGTTTCCACCCAGACACCAGCATGCATCCTACGGTACCTGGGTTGAACAAACATTATGTGTCATGGAACATTATTCCCAGTATTTTTTCCAATGCAGAGACGACACTGTGTTTGTTTTTCACCAGAAGCCTTAGCCTGCTGTGAGGTCAGTCTCCCTACTGCCCTTTGGGTCAGTCTGTTCTTCATGCCACGTTCCTGGCTCCATCTATTCCTTAGCAAGCATGAATCCTCCTGTAAACATCCTTTCAGTAGCCACAGGATCTGCTTTTATCTCTTCATCAGAACAATGATGAAAAGGTTAGGCTTCAAACCGAGGAAGGTGTGATTAATTCCTTGATGGCTCAGAGGACTTACTCCATCTTTGCAGCAGGTAAATGGTGAGTTAGCTGTTAATAAAGTATTTCCCTTTCATCATTGCTGTAAAGGATCTATATTTGATCAGGACGATTGCTTTCCAATGATAAAAGTTTCTTAGATCATCACATGTTTTACATTTAATGCTAGAGCAATGCTTTGGGATAAATTCAGCACCAAAATAAGCTTATTTTCTCCCCTGCAGTTTTCCTGTACCCATGTGTTTACTAGATATATTTCTTCCTGTTTTGCATCTATGTTTTTCCTACTGCTTTTGCTCATCCAAAAGGCTCAACAAATAAACAAAGCATCCATCTCTCTTTCAAAGCCAAAAAGATTTCAGCAGCTAGAATCCCTTTATGAATTTTTTTCCCACTTTATCTTTTCCTTGTTTTTCTAGAAAATTACCACAGCAGGTAGCTGCAATGTGCTTTTACAGACAGGATAATCTATTCATTCAGATCAGTTGCCTTTATAGATTCTTTCCTTCGCTGACCTGGGCTTTATCTTTAAAATAGATTCCTATAAATTGTCTCTGTAGGACACTTTGTAGGTATTCATTATTCATATTTTATCATAAAGAAATCCAAAGCAATTATGAATTAATATGTCCTCACAACTACTGAGGCATCTTGCTTTATTTCAAGTACATTTATTTATTTATTTGTTAATTATGGACAGGGTTTTAGCATCTCAGCAATTAATTGGAGTTTCTTGTTTGACACAATTATAAAATTCTCTTATTTTAGAAACGCCTTCTATTCCAAAAAGAACCAACACAAAACCATCAGTCAGGGAAGAGACCAAAATCTCCTTCTACATAGTGAATGTATTTATAGGCTTGTAACAATACATTTCCATTTTCTTCACCTGTAACTGCTTCCTCTTGTGATGCACTGATGCAGGAAGACTCAGGTTCTGCCGAGAATTCCACATCCTCTCAGAACACTTTTCGCTTTCTTTCACTGAATTAAATCTGCAAGCCTAAGTTTGTCTAATTAATTTATTGCCAGTTTGTCCTAGAAGTCTTCAGTTTCTGGCAGAAACCACCCAGGTCTTCTCTGGATTCCTGCCAGGACAGGTAGATTTTTATTCACCGTCCCACCCTGCAGCCGTGTTCTGGACAATTTGAGGTGATAGGTCCCAAAGTAGAGACTAGGCTCTAGCTCCAAATGCTACAGAAACGAGTTTTTTTCAAGAAGTGTAGTAACATGTCAGCAGTCAAACTGACTGCTTAAACCCTGTCACATTTATCTGCTCAGCCTATGAGCTGTACTCCTGAAGTGATGAATAAATCTCAATTTCCTTCCCAAGAAGATCGCGTTTGGGTAGTAGCAGTGTACATTATTTAAGTTAAGACAATACGAGTATTCTTCTCCAAGACATTAGAAATAGAAAATAATTTCAAGTGAAAATGTTTTATTCTTTCTTCACGTTCCAAGCAAGTTCAAGGTTAATAGAAACTTTCAACTTATCTCCTCAGAAACTGGATTCACTCTGCTGTTAATATCACAGTTTTTGATTTAGGTTGAGCCAAGAGGAGGTTTGTAGGCTATTTTCATTAGGGAGATAAATCAGTGATGGAGTGAAGTATTTATCAGGTGCAATGCCATTTATGTCCACATTACAGTTTTGTTCCCCTAGAAAGAAGGTGAATCCAGACCAGAAATAAACCATCTCTTTGCTTGTAGTTCCAAGTCTTCTTTCAAGAACTGCACAAAAATTGTCTTCTACCCTTTTCTTGCTTAAAATATGTTTATATTGCTTCTCTGGTCTTATTTTGTAGTATTTCTTTAGGTTGATGTTTCAGCACACACAGAAACGTTTTATCTGAACAAACAGCACACAGAGAAACATTTTATCTGAACCAACAGCAGAATCTCCTGCACAGGTTCCTTAAATCTCTTGTCCTTATGTCCTGTGCTGTAGGTGTGTCTGATATTGTTTCAGCTGTCAGTTGATAGAAAGGCATGGGGACTGCATTTATTGTGAATGAAGCATGAATATTAATAAGCCCATCAGCTTCAATGAAATTTCATTCAGTGACCAGCATGACACAATAATTAAAAGATTCAAATCAGTTGCCAGAGATACAGAGCATTTTGAACACACAAAGTTAATAAAAACAACACAACTAGGTCAAGGTGGGCACAAAAGGGTTCAAAAAAACCCAAGATGCATATTTTCAAAACAAACCCAAGACAGACTGATCTATGCCATTATTCTATTAGCATCATTTAAATCCCATGATGGAACCTTTCTACAGACTAGTTTGACTAGTCTGTAGAACTCAAAGGTACATTCTTATTCTTAGAAACACCCTTTCAATCAGAAAAGAACGTTTTGTGAAATCTGTGAACAACATTATCAGTATCTCAACTCCAGAACAGAGAGTGAAAGCCTCGAAGAAGAATACAGCATTACATCAACTTAATTTTTAAAAGTCAAGTTGGCAAAGCTAGAGAGTCAAGTGAAGATGCTGACAAGGTTGTTTTACCAGTTTAAAAGAAGTAGCATCTCTCTGCAGTCAGATGGAGTCTACTAGTGTCACCTTCAGTAATGTGAAGATCCTGCAAACAGGATCCCAGAGAACAAAAAATAAGGCTGAGCAGAGGAGGTCCCTGAACAGAGGGGAAGAGGAAAACAAGTCTGGAAAAGGAATGCAGAGAATTGCTCACTATTCTTAACCCATCTAGGGGCAGGGAGAACCACTGGAATGGCTGTGAGGCCATTCTCATGAGCTGCATGTTAACAGCCTTAATGCAAAGACAGAAGGGGATCTGGGTTTTAATGCAGAAAGGAACTTCTCGTCCATGACTCGGGAATTCAGAATTCTAATTCGCTTCTCTAGGACAAAATAGTCTATGCTTTGATTTGATGATTTGAATATATTTGCTTTTCTGAACTTTCAAAAATCCATTTTTTTAGTTTATTAATAAGCAGAATCACATCTGCAGTTTTTGACAATAATTTAGAACAAAAGTAATTGTTAGCACATGAAGGATTGATTTCATGGCAGTCTTTTGGAAAATTAAGCTCTGAGTGATGGGGCCTTAAAGGATGGAAAGACAGAAAAGATTCAAAGAGTTTCAGAAGCTCATCTTCCTTGAGAGTTCTTGTGTGACCAAGCTGGTATGTGACCTGACCTCAAAGCCTCCTCATACTCTCCCTGATGTGGGGTAATAAGGGATGGAAGCCAGCTTGAATTTTTTCTCTCACGGGATCAATCATTAACTCTTTGCATCAGTGAATCACCAACTGTAAAGAATGCTGGCACTTTCACAATAATTAGGAATCTATCTGGAACATTCCAGCCTGGAAAATTCTCAATTTGTTCAATATGTGAAAAATATTAACTTATATGGCTTGGGATATGTTTGGCTTTGGATCAGTGAATTCACCCAGGACTTTACATTAAAGGCAAAACGGATGGATAAGGCAAACGGAGAATTTTTTTAAACACTGAAGGAGATTTTTCTTCATTTGGTGTGACATGTTCTTCCTCTTTGTGCTCTCCAGTTGTAAGAGCTTTCATGATGAAGGCACTGGCTGTCACTATTGCTGTTTCATATTATCCTTCTGCCCCTAACTGAAAAGAATGGGATGCACATTAAAACCATTCCTCAGCCTAGTTATTTAGAAGCCCCTAGCTTGCTAGCAGGAACTGGTAGCTATTCAGGCTGGTTTTGGATTGAGGTTTGGTTTTGTCTGTCGTTATTTGGGGTTTTTTTATTATTTAAAATGTATTTTATGTACAGAAAAGGTTCAAACCCTCACAGTGACAGTTCTTTAAGCTTTTTACAATTATCTTCACATTTATGGAGACTCAAGATGACATAGACAGTTCAGAAAACAGCTTCTGGCTACCAATACTGACCTAGCATGGAAAAATCAATATAATTACAAAAGCAATTAAGCATAGCAAGCAAGGAATCAAGCCTTTGCTCAATCTAAAGTAATTTAGATTAACACAAACATAACAGAAAAAATACTCCTTTCTCATAGAGTGATCCTAGTAAAATTGAACCTGCAACACATCAAATCATAAAAATAACTGGGTGTGCACCTAAGGTCACTTGGGTTAACATAATCACCTTCAAGACTCGCAGTGGGTTACAACAAATGTTAAAATGATGGGAATACAGAGTGAAGAGATAGATTATTTAGGCAGCCTTGTGACTTGAAAGTATCTGGAGTCTCTTTGAGCAAGCAGCAGTACTTTCTCAATTTAAAATACCACAAAAATTCCCAGAAATGAATTAGCACATTGAGAATACGTGTGCGTGCTGGGGAAAAGCACATTTTAGCTCTAATGTTTTCTGAAAGCAGGAAAAGCAAGGAAACTTCCCCTCCAAACAGTATGCTCTCCACTAAACTAAAACATCTTTAGTGGGAAGAATTGGAAAGGCAATAATTTACATACAGAGAGGACCAAATACAGGAGAATGATTGTAACTGATCCCTAAAGTCAGACTTAACTAGCCAGGAGAATTGCTGGCTCTTTCTATAGGCAATCATTTAAATGATCGGAAAACACAACTCTGTAAAATAATAATTTCTTGAAAATATAATCACCTTTTATGCATTCTACAGTGAAGAAATAGCTCACAGTGCCTTAAGTAAGTGTGAAGCTTCACATCTCATTAGAGAATTTGGCCACTACAAACCATTTTTAAACCACAGAAGTGCTGTGGGATATGTTGCAATCAGATGCAAACAATGGGACCGTGTTATGAACACATCTCCATTTTAGAAGAGCACAATACTGTCTGGCTTTATGAACACAGGAAAATTGAAATTATACATTCATAAAGTCTCTCTCTGGGTCAGAGCAGTTTTATGACTTTAATCATGAAGAGAAGAATTAGCACATTAAATGCTCAAAATAGCTCAGTGCACACTGTCTGTAGAAAAATGTAAATGAGTAAGACAAACTAACTCTAAAAACTGCATCTAACCCCCCCATAAAGCCATAGGACATTGGTACTTAAATTCAATTTCTTTCCTTGGGGTTAGACACAGTACTATGTTACACAGATAAAAGTATATCAAAAAATAGCAGAACAGAAAATAGTAATTAATAGGTAAGATTAATTTGTTTTTTCTTGAAGAACTAAGTTTCCTTTCTATTTTATCAACTACATTCAAAACATAGTTAACAACACTGATTTGCAAATTTTTTTCTAAACTCCAAGAGCAAGGAGATTTTTTTATCCTGATAATAAATAACATGTCCAAATTCCAGAAATTCTGTGAGAAATAGAAATAAAGCATTTAGAAAAAAAGAAATAAGTAAACTTCCATTACCAGACTTCAGGACTGACATTTCCCTTGCAAGGCAAGAAGCTGAAGAGATTTTGTTCAATTGTATAATAATGCATCAACAAACAGAAAAATGCAAAATTCCTAACTAAAATCCTGAATAAAAATGGAAAATAAATTCTTCTCTCATTTATTTTGTGCAAATGCATTAATCATCTGCAAGATAAGAAAGCCTGTAAGATGAGAACAGATTTTGAAAATGTGCAAAACATCTGGAGAAGACATGGCAAATGAGCAAACAAAATGAATACCTGCACAAGCCCTGGAGGTATAATATTTTCAGCAAAGTTCTTGTTTAGGTAGCAATCCTTAAATATCAGTTGGAATCCAGTACATTTTGCTACCAACTCCACATTTTAAATTTAGTAACTTATATAAAAAACATTTCTCCCACATATCTCTGATGGAATAATTTTATACTCTTAAATCTGATCATTCTTTTTTTTTCCCCAGTTTTTCTGAACATTAATTTTCATGAGCTGCCCCTTTTTGGAAAAGTTCCCGATGCCCTCAAACTATTTTGTCTTTGCACCTCAGCTTGTCTTTTGTATATTACTAAATATACAGGTTTAAGTTTTAAGGTTTTGATAATTTTTTTTTACTGCAGCTTCAACATACTGCTAGAACAATGAGAGCAAAGTAGTATAATTTTTCTGAAGGCTAAGAGTAGCCCTATCAGAGATCATGTCCTTACTGCATAGATCTATCATTATGTCAACCTATTGGATAGGGCAGATGTTTGGAAACCCCTAAGCAAGCACCACAGATTATCAAACGAATCTTTTCCAATTAGAGCTGTGTTTTCATAATCTCTATACTTTCAATTATTGTCACTATTTAGCCACCAGTCTGCAGTCACCATCCCAACCAGTACTTTCAGGTCATGTGGCATCCTCTAGTCTGGCACCTCTTACCGTAACAGACAAAGGTGCTCAGCAGTTTTGTGGCCAAGGCCAGTAATCTTTTTACTTGCTACAATTCAGACCCAAAACTTCAAAAGTGTAAAAAAACCACCAAGCAAATACTCAAATAAAAAGTGGGGGAAGGGATGATAAGAATATGTCCCTTTGCTATCTCCTTGGAGCAGCCTGTGTTTACTGACCCACTGTGGTGCCAGGAAAGAAGCTAAAATCCAAAAGCATTCCTGTATTGGTGTCAGTGGGTGAAGAATTAGTTCTTAAGTCTTCTCTTTCTCATTTTGAGCTTTCCAAGTTCCAGTAGGACCAGTCAAACCAAATTTGACAATTAGGTCAAGGGTCTGTAAGTGCTAAAGTTTGAGCCTGAAATCTCTATTTGAACATTAACAACCCTGCTTTGAACAGTTCCATCTCCAAGCACACCTCCAAAAAGGATTCTGTGTATTTGTCCTCACTGAAATGTAACTTGAGCTCATGGTACCAGATTTGAGCAGTGCTGAATTACAAAGAACTACAAACTGCCTCTTGATCAAGTGCAGACAAAACATCTGTAAAACTATCCCATGTGTCCAAAGGAGAGAACATACCAAACTTCGTGGGTTTGCACCCACTGTCGGAGAATGGAAAATACTTGATCTGATGTCGAGTGATGACAATGACACTTTGTTACTCATTAAAACTTTCTGAATAAAAGAACAAAGAGAATGACTTTATACCAAGTCAATGTGTTTTGCTTCATCTGTCTGCAGCATTTTGATTCAGTATTAGGATCAAAAAGTTTAGGTTTGGGTACTATTGAAACATGGCCTGGATCAGAAACTGATTCTTATTTTTGCATAAAACTGTTAAGTGTGGTGTTCTGAACTACTGAGGTGGCCACCACACACACAGTCACAGCCCAAAGTATCAGTGCTTAGCAGTCATGCTGAAAATGCAGTCAATGCTTCTAACTAAAGGGTTATTCATAATGTGACTTGAAAAGCATCTTTGGTCAAGTCAAAGACAATGTTTTTTGTTCAGATATAAAATAATTGTGGAATTCTGATGACTCATTCAGAATTTACAGGATGGTTATCGATCAAGTTTTGTTAAACAAATGTTGCTAATAAGTAGCAGAAACATTATTTGAATGACTATATTAGAAATGGCTATTGTGGGACATTTTGATAATTTTTTTCTTTTTTTCCTTTCTCTTAGCGATAGAGAAAACAAACATACAGAATACTTGAGATAATCACAGATCTCAGCTTTACATCTTCTTGAGCCTACACAGTTAATATCAATTCAAAACAGATAAAACTGAAGTAAGAAATACCTAAAAGAGCTAAGCTGGAGTTTTGAAATGTTTCCTCCAAGGGAGAATAGTAACATACCCTTTAAAGGCTCTCTTGAGGGTTTCTAATGAAATTAGAATGAAAATCTTAACAGTGACATAATGTACATTAAATACAATGTATTGAAATTAAGGTATTTAAATTCGTGGGAGATAATTTTGATGATAATGTTTTCTGTTATGGATATTGCTTGTTTCCACAAAACCAAAAACAATACACTGTTTCATTTTCAGGATCTTATTGATAACTGCGATATTGCAAGGAGCATTTTGGTGGTTTTTAGAGTTTCTCTGGGTTTCCTCAAAATTTAATGTATTAGCTATGTCACTATGAAACAATGAGATAATGAGACAATGCTGACATTTTTATCAGTATTTAATGCAATTTATATTCCAAAGCAATAGTTCCTAGTTCAGGTATTTTAAAGCTTTGGAAAACTCCTTTTAGTTAGGAAAATATTGTCTTGTAAATAGAGAGATGAGGCTTCTGAACAAGGCAAAGCAATTGTGCAAGCGTTTTCCTGGTCTATGTGACTATCCTCGCTTTGTGAGTGTGTTCCACCTCATCTATGGAGGGATATAAAAAACATGGTTTTTTTCCCTTTATGTAACTTTCAACCTATTTAAATGGATTTTAATATTTATGTTACACATCCAGTGGAACAGTATTTGGACACCTGTAGCTGATTTGCTAAGAAAATCCTTTCTAACTGAATGTTCTGGTGTTCATGAATATCAGTAAAACATATCTTTTCATGTGTGTTTGCATATAATTTTATAATTTCATGTTGCATTTCTGAGTGTTCTTTGTTCTTCAGATTCAGATTAAAGCAATATTAAAAAGTTTGTGACTTCTTTTTTTGTTTTCTTTTAAATTCATCATCTTTAGGATTTGAGAATGTCTGAGGATTTCAAGTAATACCAATAATATTTACTGTCTTCCTGTACAACCGTAGAAGAGAATACTACATAAAAGTAAGGCATAACCAAGCAAAGGATTTTGCTAGTTTTTCATAGCAGAAAACTCAGAATTCAAGAGGAAAGAGCTTCTATGGAATAGAAAAGGTTAAAAAATTTAAGAATGCATTACTTCTCTGTTCACAAGCACCAACACAGAATCTATAAATAGCTTTAAATATAAATTAAAACAAATTTCATGCTAAGATATCAGAAATCGTGATTTATTTTCTCAAGGACTTTATACTCACAATCTCATCTCCTGGCAACCAATATCCTTCTTGTTCAATACCAGCTTTTGACCCTTTACACCCCACTGTCAGGGTTTCCACAATGAGACCATCCTTGACTGCTAAACTCAGCTGACGTGTGGTTTCTTTTGGATGCATACCATGGACTCGAGACATATACCTGCACACAAAGCACAGAAGTCTTTTAGTGTTAGTTTTATATTGTAAAATGTGTCAGCAAAATATGCACATTTGCAAATGAGTTAAAATAATACACAGTCTAAGTTTTAGATTGTTTTTAAACAGTCAAAAATTATATAACTTCCCCCTTTACTTCAAGTCAGTTTTTTTCCTCTTGCAGCTGTCATGTACACATTTAGACAAGTAGTAGCACAGTAAACTTCTACAAAAAAAATCCTAAAATGAACACATATGGTGCTTGGGCTTGTCTCTGCCACATCCATTTGTCCCTTTAAATTATTTTAAACTTGCATTTCTCTAACACTTCCTATAGCATACATACTACAGAATATACCAATTAATCTTTGTGATGCTTGTGTGTAAAAATGCAAGATTTATATATCACATATGAAAACCCAACAGCTCAAGTTAGTATGCTAAGTGGTTTTTCTCCTTTTCCTAAGTAAACCACAATGATCACACTGTGACAAACTGCCTTGGTGAGAAAAAAAAAACACATGTAGCCTTAACTGTGTATATACATGAGATTCAGCTGTGTAATGTTGACCTTTATCCAGTATAATTTGCTTCTAGGCCAACACCAAATATTAACTTGGAGTGAACAACATTAAATTATCTTCTCTCAAATAAAGATGACCTCTCTGCCTTAAGATCATTACAATTCAGGGCTTTTTAACAAAATTCTGAGAACATATCTAGGAGTTGCTGCACACCGAGAGCTGCAAATGCATGCCATCAGCAGTCCAAGTGAATTGACTTGGAACCAATTAAGTTGTGGACAATATTTTCCTAGTTATGGATCTCTTAAAGTTACAGAGTTAACTGAATTTCTCTCCATTTTTGTTTCTCCAGGTACCCTGTCTTTACCTATTCCTAAGAGAGAAATCTGTAATTTGCCTGCTTTGAGACAAAGCTGTCAGCTATAGTATCCTTGCCTTCCTGCTTCATAATGAATTCCAGCAACCACTATTCCTTGGTGACTGTCATCCCAAATACCTTCACAAAAAATGTAATTATGATCACGAGCAAACTCAAGAAAGATTTATTTTAAAGCAGTAGCATTGCATTAAAAAAAAAGAGAGTTAAATCGGTTCAGATTTTTTTTAATAACATGGCTGACAGGAATTTTTAATACCCTTAGAAGTTACAAACTTACGATAAGGAATGAAGACCACCCCAATGGTCCAGGTCTTTAATCAACCCCTCCTCTCTTTGAAGACATTTGCCTTTCCAACTTCTTACTGTTTTGTATGAACAAAAGTCTTTTCCTGTCCTGCTTTCTCTGTCAAGGTTTTTCTGGAAATGGTTTATATTAATCTGATATTTTGTTTTGCTCTAAACTATATATAAAATTGTATAGTAGATTTCTGACTGAGTGGAAGTATATATTTGTATAGAAAATTATACAATAATCAGAGCAGCACAGGACATTTATAAATTTCTGCTTGGTATCAGAGGCATTTATATAAATGCAGCATGTTTTCAGGATCTTGGGGTTTATTTTCTTTAGGATAAAAATTTTTAAAGGCAGATGCTACCATTTATCATATTTTACAGTGTCTACCATGACATGGTGCAAGCCTAATTGTGTGTCCATGCTAGGATTGTATAAAAGGTAAGCAATTGATACAGAGATATCAATATTCTGTGCAAGTCTGTGTTCCAAACTAATATATAGAAATCTTCTGGTGGTTTGCATATAGGGTCAAGAGCCAAAATCAGAAGATAAGGTACTTCAGGTTTGGATCACCTTGGCTGGATGCTCATCTGCCCAACCCCATCTCTCTCTACTTCTACAGAAAACAAAACTCAACATGAGCACCTGTTCAAGTGAGATTAAATGGCACAAATAAGTTTATAAAGTTATCCAGATTCCAAGATCTGAATCAGGCAGAGACCCAAGTCTATTTCTTCACTTTCAAACAGAGTGCAAGTGAACACCACTGGTCTATAGAAGCTAAAGTGTTGAAGCTTTAAAGCCACATGAAAACAGCTCATTTGCTTATATAATCATGTTACATGTAGTTCATGTGTGTGCACATGTGCACATATTTATGCAAGCACAACTAGCTTTTTAAAGTGCAAATTATCTTTCTCAACATTTTCTAATGTTACGCTTTTTTTCACCAAATTTCCATTTTTAACTCAGTACTAGCAACCTCCCTGACAGAGCCATAGCATTCATGTGTCTGTAATCAATTCAAGTCCTTAGTAGGTTTCAAAATACAGAGAATAGGCTAACTATCATTCTTCCCATTTTACTGACAGAAAAAATGAGACTCTGAGAATGAAAGTGATTTCCCTACACTTATATAGTGGGCTGCTATAGGTCTGAGAACAGAAATCAGGTGTTAAGCCAGTGCCATAACCCTCAGGGTATCCTGCTGAAGAATCCATGTATTTTGCACTGCATCATCTCTAGTTGCAGAAACTCAGGCCAACCAAATTCTTAAATGTAAGCTACAGGTTTTGTGATTTCTCACTCATATCTCTGAACAGAACAGATATATAATACAAACCAAAAAGCCTTAAACCAAGTATAATCAGCTAAGAGGTTTAAGCTGCCTATTTCCACTGTGGCAGGTTGTACACTAATGAAAAGGAGCACAAGGCTCAGAATTGCACATTTCTCAAATCCAATCTGTGTTCTCAACCAAGTGAAAGTACTGCTACCAACTAAACTATATCCCCATCTTCCCCAGCTGTAAATCAGGAGTAGTAAATTCCCAGTGGCTTTTTGAAGAGTACTTTAGTCAATGTTCAGATTGTGCCACTGGGGAGCCACAAGGGCTATTTTCTCTTTTTAAAGTAAAATGCTATCAGCGTTCATAGGAAAGAACACAGATGTAAAGAGAATGGTTTTACTTCAAAGAGTAGAACTTATTTTAGAAAAATGCACCCTCCCCCAAATTTTTGCTTTATTAAAACCTGTGAAGTGTACATGAGTAGATATTCACAAAGACTAGAAAACAACACTGTAGGGTTTAGATGAAAACTTGTTTCTTTTCAGTCAGAAGGACAGCAGGTAAGCAAAGATGTGACTAAGGCACAGGACTCAAATCAGAAAAGATAGTTAAAGTTCTTTAATAATGAAATGTGAAAAACCGTCACAATGTGAAAAATGCTGAAAACACACAATAAGTTAAAATCCAGCTCAGAGACAGAAAGCATGATGTTTGGAGTCCCAGCTACTACGTCAGCCTCATTACTAGATCAGGGAAAAGCAATATTGAAATGCCTTTGTGGGGAAGTGACACCACTAATCCATGGAGTGCAAGTCTTTTCCTGGCACTGCATGCACTAGAGCATCTGGCATCAAAAAGTTAAAGAACAAGTATGGGAGATAAAGCAATCCCTGACTGATGTGTTCAACAAAAGCTGAGTAGCCTTACCTTGGAGACAGGGAGCTGAAGGAATACTGGTTTGTTATGCTCTTGCCCAGTCCTCCATATCAACAGATTTGTGAGTGCAATACAACCCAGCCACAAGAAGCAAAGCAAATTCACTCAAATGAATGAGAATAAGGCATAGAGACAAAGTAAAATCCTCTAAATCAGCAAACCAGCCCTAATCAGATAGGGGCTGAAGAAACCATTTCAAAATACAATTTAACTGTGCTAATCCCTACTATACAAAATGAGGGTCTGTCTGATGAAAAGTGGAGGTTAGGCCTGATAATCTGCATGTTAAATTCAAAATCTCACCAAATGAGGCTCCTTGTCTGCAGAATACAGAAGCAACTGAACTGCTGCTGAAAATTAGAGTGTTTATAGGTCAGTATTTTCTCCATTTATGAACTGGCAGTGCAGACCTCCTTGACATTAGCACAGAAGAATCTAGCAAATCTAGCAAAATTACAGTTTTTGTAATCAACTTCTAAGGGCCTAGTAATGCATGCTTTC
The DNA here is from genome assembly GCA_013397375.1 of Toxostoma redivivum. Classification (NCBI taxonomy): domain Eukaryota; kingdom Metazoa; phylum Chordata; class Aves; order Passeriformes; family Mimidae; genus Toxostoma; species Toxostoma redivivum. The sequence goes on along the minus strand of VXBI01014073.1, from coordinate 3,549,817 downwards.
AATTATTGCAACACCACTTGGAAAGCAAAGATCAGGATCTTTAGCATGGAGTTTGTTCATTACCACACCATCAAATGTATATTTAAATGTGATTACCTTAGAAACAAGATACTACCAATAGAATCAGGCAGATGCACATGTGCATATACCTAACATATGTGTGCATCTGTCTGATGGCAAAAGAAAACCTTTAGAGGAGACTCACAGAGGATAATCATTAATAGATTCGTAGATTGTATATGGATGTGATGCTCATCTGTATTTAGTCACAAAATACCAATCAGAGAAAAGTGAAACATCAATTTCAAACCTCTTTGGGACTGCAGATGAACAGTAGTCAGGTGTAAATAACAATAAAACATCATCATGTTCTTCAGTTTATATTATTATATTATTCGTGTTACCTATCCTGAAGTCTTGACTCTCAGACACCACAGGGACAGCCCAAGGGGTCAGCACATGTGGAGAGGGACCTCCAGCAGTTATCAGAGGGGCCACACAGCCACCTGCTGCACACCCCACCTGAGCCATGCTGAATGCTGGGGAGAAAAGATGCGCAGGGAAATCTGGTATGGGCCTTTCCAGACTCTTTCCCTCAGCAACAAAATCTCCTCTAACTCATGCCCTACCAATTAACAGCTGGATCTTGCCACCTCCCTTTGCCAAAAAACCTGGACCACAAGAGTACCTGATCCATGTCTAAATCATCTGCCTACCCAATATATAGTACATGCCAGGAACACCAAAGTCTACCAGCATATCACCAATTCACTCCTAAAACTTCAAAATACTTTTCTCAAATTAGCCAGTGTCCATAATGTCTTTCTATAAAAACCTACATCTAATATATGTGCTTCATAACACACCTTAAAACTAAAGAAGGAAGTTTGGTTTGATCTTAGGGGTGTGGAGGAAGCAGACTCTAAAGCTGGGATCACCATGGGAGCAAAACAGACACAGAAGTAGGCAGCACTTGCAGGGGATCAGATGATGAACTTTTCACCTACAGCTGTCACACAGCTCACAACTCCTGCCTGGTGCTCTGCAAGACACAGCACGAAGATAAACCCTGTCCCAAAGAGTCAAATCTGTATAGCTTCAAGATAGAGCATGGAAAATAACTAACTTTGGTCCCAAAGAGTCCTCTTGAAGGCATCTGTGGTCTACTGAGAGGCAGATAATGGTTCACATGGGCGCTGCTGTACTGTGGCCCAAAGTTGGGGAGGGAAAGAAGGAAGGAAGGAAGGAAGGAAGGAAGGAAGGAA